>JAHRHZ010000249.1:11934247-11958175 GCA_024137785.1 Ginglymostoma cirratum
AATGCTAGCCTAGACAGCAACACCCTCATCTCATAAATGAATGAAAGAAAATCAGCTCTGGTTCAACAAAGGGGAGCTGAATAGTGTCAGGCATACCTAAAAATGAGGTGTTAATCTGGCGAAGCTGCAACACAAGAAATGCTGGTGTGCTAAACAGCCCAAGAAGCACGTGATAGATACAACTCACTACCAAAGAATCAGATCTAAGCTCTGCACACTTGCCACCACCAGTCAAGATTGGTGGTGGGCAATTAAACAACTCACTGGAGGAGGAGTCTCCACATATACCTCCATCCTCAATGATAGAGAGCCCAGCAATCAGTACAAAAGATAAGGCTGAAACATTTACAGCAACCTTCTGCCAGGGGTGCCAAGTGGATGATCATCTCGGTCTCCTCCTATGGTTCTCAGCATTATAGATACTAGTCTTCAGCCAATTCACTCCACTTGATATCAAGAAATGGTTGGATGCACTACCTACTGCAAAGACTTTGGGCTCTGACAACATTCTGGTAATAGTATTAAAGACTTGTGCTCCAGATTTTGCCACACCCTTAACCAAGCGGTAACAGTACAGTTACAACATTGGCATCTACCCAGCAATGTAGAAAACTGCCTAGGTATGCCCTGTGCACAAAAAGCGGGACAAATCCACCCCGACCAATTCCCGTAACTTCAGTCTGCTCTCGATTATCAGGAAGGTGATGGAAGAGACTATCAACAACACCATCAAGTGGCACTTAAGAAAGAAGAACTACTGCTCATGACCCTTGGTTTGGTTCCACCAGGGCCACTAACTCTTAACAAAAACAAAGTTGCTGGAAAAGCTCAGCAGGTCTGGCAGCATCTGTGAAGGAAAAAAACAGAGCTAAAGTTTTGGGTCCAGTGACCCTTCCTCAGAACT
Organism: Ginglymostoma cirratum; assembly: GCA_024137785.1. Lineage (NCBI taxonomy): Eukaryota > Metazoa > Chordata > Chondrichthyes > Orectolobiformes > Ginglymostomatidae > Ginglymostoma > Ginglymostoma cirratum. The sequence continues at coordinate 11,935,152 of JAHRHZ010000249.1, forward strand.
GACACCATCCAGGACAAAACAGAACTGCATGATTGGAACATAAATGTTGGGCAGACCACCAGGGATAACGCTCCAGATCTTCTTTAAATGAATGCCCAAGATTGTCTATAGACATAGGAGGTGGCCAATGAGACTTTAATTTAACATTGAATCCATCAGTGGAGCATTCCTTCTGTACTGGAACAATAGGTCTTTTACTCAAACTCTAGAGTAGAAATTGAATGCGACTCTAGAAGATTGGGAGTCAGAGGGAAGTGTGCTACTGACTGAGACATAAGTGATTGGGTGGAAAACTGGGTGATGTTGGTAACATTTCCAGCCCCAGCCTGGAAAGAACTGGACACACACGTAATCATTGACACTGTAAGCTACACAGCCACCAATACAGTCCTCGACTATTCTGAGGTTGTATTGATGAAAGCAGCAAATGGCAGATTTCAATGAAGCCATTCCTTAAAGAAACGCACGTTGGTCCTCATCTTGAGGTTGGAGAATTCCTCCCTGTTCCATCCCATCCTCCATCTTCCAGCAACTTGTACTGCTTTTCATAGCCTCAGCTCATTGTCCAGCTCATTCTCTGTATTCTAAAGAGAATGCCTAATCATGCACACATATCTGAGAATATTTGGTTTGTCAGGACTAAACTCATAAATATCTACCACCTCATGGACGCATTTGCAACATGAGGAATGCAGCTATAGAAATCTCCCACCTCTTGTAGGATTGGAATAAGAACCAGAAATAATCAAGCCACCCTGTAGGAGAATATTGATCCCTTTATACCGAATTATTGTAGACATTTTCCCACAGCTGAATGCATATTAAGGGAAGATCTTGGTTGGAGTTTGAATCTCAAACCAGTAAGAAAGGTTCACTGATGCTAGGATCTTTCTGCTCAATATATGTAGTCTATTAACTGCACTGACATGAATGAAGTCTGGCCTATTTGCCTTGTCAATGTTTGTACACACACAGCTGTCATCATTTTGGAGTCCTATGGGCACTTGCAACACCCAAAATCAAGCACTAATGAGCCCTGTTGTGTTCAGGCATACAAGTCGAGGTGATTGCCTGAAAGTCAGGAGCTATTATGGAAGCCTGGCATGTTTCTCTCAGGAGCTTAATCCAAGCACAGTGTCTCCCAAAAGAATGTAACAGCCACATTTTGTGTGATAATATTTGAAACCGGTTATATTTGGAGTTGTACCCCCTTGCCAACCCTCCAATGATTCAGTATTGGTTTGGCTTAATTTATGCTTTCTCATGACTGATAAAGCTGCAACTGCTTGATTCACTGGCTTTGCTTAATCACTGCCAAGCTGCCTTAATGCTGCCAGATTATTAAATAAATCAGCTTCTTTCTGCTGGCACATTCTGTCTGTGTTTGAATTCCATTAGCAGTTTCCATCTCGAACCAGCCCAGGGACAGTGGTTACATATGGTGTTAGAAAGTGAAATACTCAGCTGATAACTCTGCATGAATCAATCTATCAGCATTTAGAAGTCGAATTTTTGGGATTTTTCTAATGTCTAAGCAGATTGTTTCTCTTGGTCCATTAAAGGCCTTGTGAATCAATGGCTGGTGTCAGGCAACCGCAGAGACTCGTGGGGGAGTGCATTGGTTGCCATTGGCAGCAGCAGTAGGTGGTGTTGTTCAGGGTCATGTTGAGGGGGTCATGGTGATGAGGTCGCGTTCAAGAGTGATGTTTGTGCTGGTGTCGGTAGGGTGGCATTTGGAATGATGCTTGATGAGTTATTTAGTGATTGTATGATTTATTTATTGCCCCCACTTGCACGTTATAGTGAATAACACAGTAAAATCCAGTGAAAAGCTTCAACAGTTGCCAGAACCTAGCGCCATTTTGGAAAGAGATAACAAGGTGTGGAGCTGGATGAACACAGCAGGCCAAGCAGCATCATAGGAGCAGGAAAGCTTGACGTTTCGGGCCTAGACCCTTCATCAGAAAATAGGCCCAAAACTTCAAGTTTTCCTGCTCCTATGATACTGTTTGGCCTGCTGTGTTCATCCAGCTCCACACCTTGTTATCTCGGATTCTCCAGCATCTGCAGTACCTTTTATCTCTGATACCATTTTGGATAGCTGAGCAATAAAAAGGATGAAAGGTATAGGTGAGAGCCCTGAGCCCAAAGCTGGCCCACCAACAACACCTGTACCTCCGCTCCTCTGCTGTCAGCCCAGGCCGCTGCTGTGTCGCCAAGAATTCCACTCCAGCTGCTCCCCACCAGGATGTGTGTTTGCCTGTGCTGCCATATTGAAAAGTCCACTGTCACCACCTCTGACCAAGAGGTGCCGCCATCCCGCGCACAGCCCACTCTAACTGCCACATCGATTTCCTTGACTAACCTGCCGCAAAAGGTTCCAACGAATAGAAGAAAAAGGGAAAAGAAAAAGAACAGAAGTAAAAAGAAAGCAAAGAAAAAGAAAGAAAAGGATGCGGGAGCTGATGAGCCCAGGGGCAAGGCTCAGCACACTGCCTTGCTACTCTGCCGCCATCTTGAATAGTTAGTACAGAGACATGGCTCAGGAATGGACAGGACTAGCAGCTCAATGTTCCAGGGTATTGATGCTATCGGAAGGGTAGAAAGGGAGGCAAGAGAGGAGGGGGAGTGGCATTTTTGGTCAGCGAGAACATTATGGCTGTACTTGGGAAGGACATTCTTTGGGAGATTGTCTACTGAAGTACTATGGGTAGAACTTAAAAGTAAGAAAGGAATGCACACCTTGTTGGGATTGTATTATAGGCCCCCAATAGTCAGTGGGAAGTTGAGAAGCAAGTATGGAAGGAAATCTCAGGTATCTGTAAGGAAAATAGTGTTGAATTGGTAGATGATTTTAATTTTCTAAATACAGACTAGGACTGTCGTAATGATAAAAGCTTCCGATAGGGAGGAATTTGTTAAGTGTGTACAAGAAAACTTTCTTATTCAATATGTGGATGCTCCTTCTGGAGAAGGAGCAATACTTGAACTTCTGTTGAGAAATAGGGCAGGGCAAGGGACTGAGGTGTCAGTGGAAGAGCACTTTGGGACAAGTGATCATAATTCTATCAGTTTTAAAATAGTTATGGAAAAGGGTAGACCTGATCTAAAAGTTAAAGTTCTAAATTGGAGTTAGGGTAATTTTGATGCTATTTAGCAGGCACTTTCAAAAATTGATTGGGGGAGGATATTTGCAAGTAAAGGGATGGTTGGGAAGTGGGTGACCTTTAAGAATGAAATTATGAGAGTTTAGAGACAGTATGTTCCAATTAGTGTGAAGGTAAGGCTGGTAGGTGTTGGGAATGCTGGGTGACTAGAGAAATTCAGGCTTTGGTCAAGAGAAAGAAGGAGGTGTTTATCAGGTAAATACAGCTGGGATTTACCTGATGGTAAATGAGGGAAGTAGGAGTATACTCAAGAGGGAAATCAGGAGGGGACTTGAGATAGCTTTGACAAATAGAGTTAAGGAGAATCCAAAGAGATTACACAAATAAATTAAGGGCAAAAGAGTATCTGGGAAAGAACAGGGCACCTTAAATGTCAGCGTGGCTGTTTATATGTAGAACCACCACCCATCGGTGAGATAATAAAGTGAATATTTTATATCGATAATTAGTGTGGAGAGGGATACGGAAGCCAAGGAACTTGGGGAAATCAATATCAATGTCTCAAAAAGAGTTCATATTACCAAAGAGGAGTGCTGGGCGTCTTTAAATGCATAAAAGTAGATAAATCCCTGGGACCTGATCAGGTGTAGCCCAGAACATTGTGGAAAGCTAGAGAAGTGATTTCTGGGCCTCTTGTTGAGATATTTGTATCAACAGCCATGGATGAGGTGCCAGAAGACTGGAGGTTGGCTAATGTGGTGCCATTATTAAAGTGAGTTAATAAGGAAAAGCCAGGGAACTCTAAACCAGTGAGCCTTGTGTCAATGGTTGATAATTTGTTTGAGAGGATTCTGAAGGACAGGATTTACATGCATTTGGACAGTCAAGGACTGATTAGGGATAGTGAGCATGGTTTTGTGCATGGGAATCATGTCTCACTAAATTGTTTGAGTTTTCTTTGAAAAAGTAAGAAAAATGGTTGATGAAGTCAGCAAATCATTCAACAAAGTTCTGCATGGTAGACTGGTTAGCAGGGTTAGATCACATAGGATCCAGAGGGAGCTAGCCAACTGAATACAAAATTGGTTTGAAGGTAGGAGGCAGAGAGTGATGGTGGAGGCTTTTTTTTTGGAACGGAGACCTGTGACCAGCAGTGTGCCACAAGATCATGCTGGCTTTTCATTTCTGTAAATGAATTGTATGTTAATATAGGAGGTATGGTTAGTAAGATTGCAGATGACACCAAAGCTAGTGGTATAATAGACAGTGAAGATCATCTCTGACTGCAAGAGAACCGTGATCAGATGGGCCAATGGGCTGATGAGTGGTTGACAGAGTTTAATTCAGATAAATGTGAGATGTTACATTTTGGTAATGCATACCACAGCAGGGCGTATACACTTAATGGTAAGGCCTTTCGAGTATTGCCGACCAAAGAGAGTTAGGCGTGTAGATGAGTGGTTCCTTGAAAGTGGAGTCGCAGGTAGACAGAGAGGTTAAGAAGGCAGGCTTGCCTTCATTGGTACATGAGCAGGAAAGGGTTGAAGGTATGTGGGCCAAAAACAGGCAAGTGGACTCTCGTTTGGTTTGGGAACATGGTCAGCATGGATTAGTTGGATCGAAGAGTCTGTTTCTATGCTGTGTGACTCTATTGAGTATAGGAGTTAGAATGACATGTTGTAGCTGTACAGAACATTTGTGAGGCCAGTTTTGGAATACTGCATACAATTTTGGTTGCCCTTCCATAGGAAAGGTGTAGCTAAACTTAAGAGGTGCAGAAAAGATTTACAAGTATGTTGCCAGGGACGGAGGGTGTGAGTGATAGAGAGAGGCTGAATAGGCAGGGCTTTTTTTCACTGGACTATCAGAGATTGAGGGGTGACCTTACAAAGGTTTATAAAATCAGGAGAGGCACGGATAGGGCAAATAGCCAAAGACATTTTCCAACGGTTAGGAAGTCCAGAACTAGAGGGCATAGGTTTAAGGTGAGAGGGAAAAGATTTAAAAGGGACCTGAGGGGTAACTTTTTTACACAGAGAGTGGTGCGTATATAGGATGAGCTGCCAGAGAAGGTGGCGGAGGTGGGTACAATTACAACATTTAAAAGGCACCTGAATAGTATATGGATAAGAAGTTTTCAGAGGGGTATGGGTCAAATGCTGGTAAATAGAATTAGGTTAGACTGGGATGAATCATTGGCATGGATGAGTTACAGGGTCAGACAGCACAAAAACAGACCCTCCAGTCCAACCAGTCCATGCTGAACATAATCCCAAACTAAACTCGTCCTACCTGCCTCCATTCAGTCCATATCCCTCCAAACCTTTCCTATTTGTTTACTTATCCAAATGTCTTTTAAACATTTTTACTGTACCTGTGTCCACCACTTCCTCTGGAAGTTTATCACACACTCTGTAAAAAAGTTACCCCTTGTGTCTCTTTTAAATCTTTCTCCTCTCACCTGAAAAATATGCCCCCAGTGTTGCATTCCCCCAGCCAGGGAAAAGACACCTGTCATTCACCTTATCTATATCCCTGAGATAGTAGGTACTGCAGATGCTGGAGAGTCTGAGACAACAAGGTGTAGAGCTGGATGGACACAGCAGGCCAAGCAGCATCATAGGAGCAGGAAAGCTTGACATTTCGGGCCTAAACGCTTTCAGAAAAGAAGGATCTAGGCCCAAAACGTCAAGCTTTCCTGTTCCTATATGCTGCTTGGCCTGCTGTGTTCATCCAGCTCTACTCCTTATCTATATCCCTCATGAGTTTACAAACTTCTGTAACGTCACCTGTCAACTTTCTACCCTCTGAAAGGGCCTGTTTATGTGCTGTGTGACTATGATTCTTAGAGACTGTTTCCAGAAGTGAGAGCATGGGATGAATGGAATGGATGAGAATGGCAAGTGTGGGATGGAAGGAATTGGAGGGCAAATGAAATAGGGAGGAAAGAGATAGCTTTGGAGTGAATGGATGGCACAAGTTAAATGATGGAACTGATGATGTCTGCTAAATTGGCTGTTACAAATATTTAACACAAGTTATTATTTTAAAACTATCCTTAGTTCTGAAAAATGAAAATTAATTGGATTTAAATGAAAAAGCTGTTGCACGAATTGAAAAAAAAATACACTTGCTTTGATTCCAAGATTGGGGATGATGATAACGGTTTGCATTCCTACGAGCTTCAACACGCTGCTACAAAAACCAAGACTCAAGGAGGTATCGGTTATAATGTTGCTGTAAAACCTGAATCCTGTGCCATGACGTTTTCCTGGAAAATACTAATATGTAGGAAGCTGTTTCCTTCAATGACAGATATTGAAACTATAACAGACCAGGTAAAGGAAACAGAATTCTGTCGTGTAGGAGTTTTAAGATGTTAGGGCAGTGATGTTCAAGAGACACAAGAGATACAAGAAAGAAAGAGAAACATGAAGAGCTGGGCAGAAGCCTGAAGCCCAGTCATGTGAAAAACAAGCAGGCTAGCATTAAGGAGTAAAGTTAATGTCATAGTATTTCTATAGTGTAACGGTAAGGTTAAAATGGTATATCTCACAGTATCATGCATTGCAGTATTTGGTGTTATAATAGTGTGAAAAGAAGCACAAATCTGAAGACCTCCCCTTCTCCTCAACTAATCTGTCTTGAAGTCAAATTTATGAACATAGGCTTAAAACCACATAACAAAACCATTTCCTTCCCTAAAGGATATGATTGAACCAATTTGGATTTTGCAACAATCATTTATATCTAATGATTATCTCTGAAACTAGGTTTCAGTTACAGATATAATAATTGATCATTCATATTCAAACAGCTGCCAAAATGGCATTTGACCCCATTTCAACAGAGCATGAGCCTGAATCACTGGATTATTGTCCCTGAGTTATTATCACACCACCATTGCATCTTAACTTATTTGCTGAACAATGATAAACAGCCTTCAAACCCAATCTACTGACTGTTTTGAGATACCCTGACAATAAGAAAGGGCAAATAAACAATCTGAGCCTTTGTCATAGCAAGAACTGCAGATGCTGGAGTCAGAGTCAATACAGTGTGGAACTTGTTTTCCATTTGCTAATCTGCTTCTAAAGAACCACAGTAACTCACATGAGATATCTAACACACATTACCAAACTGGAACTTCAGTTCGGTACCTAAGATGCTGTTTCATCAGCCTGCAGTTGCTATCTTCAGCTATTATGGCCTGTTTATGATTCTATACTTGCTGTACATTCATTCCTCAAACAATTCGTGTGATACGGTGAATACCAGTTCTGTCAAGAAGTTTGGATGTCTTAAAGGAGAAATACAAATTGCCCTTGATTGTCTTCTTTTTACAAGTTCAGTTTAATTAAACGGTATTGGCCAGACTGACTTAACCGCTGACTCTCCTCTGTATAGGTCGCCCTGCTGCAATATCAGAAATTCAATCCCAGAATACTTATTGTTATTGAAACTTGTGAAATGTTGGAGTCACTCCAATTAATATGAAACAGACTCACACACATACTACTCAGAATCTCATCAACACAAAGATTATTCCAGCAAATGGCCCACGAAATCCGAGGTGAATTCAAAGACATCCATATAAAAATCAACCATATTTTTGTGTTCAGAGCCACATCAAGTAAAAGTGAACTCTATTATTTCAAGTGGGTTACCAACTCTTAACAGAATTGTTCTGGAACCACGAGGAATTAAAGATTAATCATTGGGAAGAAAACACATCAGACTTCTGGCAAGATGGAATAACCTCTGTTCTGATGTTCAGTTTCTTTGTCCTTTTTTTTAAAAAACAAATTTGGCATCCAATCTTACAAGTGTCTCTTTTTCATTACTTTACCTTGCCTTAGTCTTGGTGCAAATGACATAAGATCTTGGAAAATAACCATTGCTCAGCTTAAACTGTACTTTCTACTTGTGTATTCCAAACTCACTGAGGAACCAATTAACTGAACTGCGAAGGAAGGCAGAAGCAGTTAGGATTGAACCTAGAGATTGCACAATGATGATGTTTATTCTGGTAAAAACGGGGTCAAGCTCAGCTGTGGCTCTCTGTCCTCCATCACTTCCATGATCAAATAGCCTGGCAGTGTTTAGTGCCAGGATTCACTTGTGCATAATGGTCATTTGGACAGGTACCAAAGACCTGACACTGACCCTGCAGGAGAATCAAACGGCTTCACAGGACAATGTGGGAAAATTGAAGGAGAAGGGAGGAAGAAAGAAAATGGAAAATAAAAGCATGAAGATGATTTCGTTCCCAGTAACAGTCCAATCTGACACTTCATTTCATGCTGCTTGTCATCTGAATCTAATCTATATAAAAAAAAGGCTGTCTATCTTCAAACATGAGGCTTTGTTTGTTATGTGCAAGCCCCTTGAAACAGGTGGAAAGGTGTTTAGTAAATTTATTACACTCCAGAAACTTACAGCGTGGGACCAGCCTGCAAACATTTATAAATGATTGCGAAGTCAACAACTGATAGTCAACAGTTGTGCCTTGGGAACGCAGGACGAGAGTGGGAGATCCATAAAATTTAGAAAGTAGATACCAATGTTTTACTGCAGATAGGGGGAACACATTATAACAGGTTGACACATAATACATCAGCAAATAGCTTAAAAGACTACATATGTTTGACAATCTGTTGTGAATCTGAGATATTCTTAATACTACAGGATATCAAAGATTAAAGGTTTGTAAGCGCAATATAAAGCAAACACAGCTAATCGTTAAGACAACATCTGGTCCAACAGCTGGTGCAAAAAGGCATATTTTGTAGTAATTAGATCACCATGAGTGAGTTCTTATTTGTCAATGACAAAGTAAGAAAGTTCCAGCCCTTTGTAAGTGAAAGAGAAGGAGCCTTTTACAGGATAGCTTCATTGAAAGGAAATGAATTAAGTTGGATAGTTTTACATACAGCTTTTGAATAATTCAATTTTCAACAGCAGTGATTGCCCTTGTGTGATCTACATCACTCCGCTGTCATAAGAAATGGTTAAGACAGAAGCTGTTCCATTGTTTAAGGGAAAATTGTAAGAATTATTGGAAATAGAGGAAAACACAGGGCTTAAAAGGGTCAAAGTTAGTGGGATTAGCTTTAGTTTTCTTTTGTAGAGAGCTGGCAAAAATACCAATAGCAAAACTCTTCCATTCAGTGCTGCATGTCTTCTTGGTACTAAGTTTGCAAATGTTATTGCAAAGAGGCACAATGATGTATTTTTCTGCTATTGTATCCGATTTTGTTCCTGAATGCTTCTTCATTGAGTGACACTTGGCAACTGGCTACCAACCAAGCTATTAGGATGCTCACCTCTTACTTTTAATTATGTTGGTGGACTGCCTCTAATGCCAGCAAAACATATCCAATTGCAACTTTTTACATGACATCCTGGTTAGATTTTAGTACTTCCTGATAAGAGAAAGCTCACAATTGAAGAAAGAATCACTGTCTCCTGTGGTAGCTACAAGCTGCAGAATTGCATGAGTCTATTAAACTGCAATCCGCAGAGGTACTACTGGAGCGACTTCAAATGTCAATGAATCGATAGACCCTGCACCATTAGTTCTTGAAACAGAAACTTGCAATACGTTCAGAGCTTCCTGGATTGTAGGTACAGGTTCACACTATGGACAAAATAATTATTTACTGAAAGGGAGAAAAACATAGAGTGTACAGCATGGAACACACCCTTCGCCCCAACTCATCACTGCTGACCAGACATTCCAATTTGACCTAGTCCCATTTGCCAGTATTTGGCCTGCATCACTCTAAACCCTTCCTATTCATGTATCCATCCAGATGCCTTTTTATAGAATCCCTACAGTGTGGAAAGGGTCCTTTGGTCCAGCAAGTCCACACTGGCCCTCATAGCCTCCCACCCCGAACCCATCTAATCCACTCAGCCCTGAACACTATGGGCAATTTAGCATGGCCAATCCACCTGGCCTGCACATCTTTGGACTATGGGAAGAAACCAGAGCACCCGGAGGAAACCCACACAGACATGAGGAGAATGCGTAACCTCCACGTGGATAGTCACCTGAGGGTGGAATCAAACCCAGGACCCTGGCACTGTGAGGCAGCAGTGCTAAACTCTGAGCCATCATGCCACCCCAAATGCTGTAATTTAAATGTTGTAATTGTACTAGCCTCTACCACTTCCTCAGACAGTTCCATACATGCACCACCCACTCTGTGAAAAAAATGCCCCTCAGGTCCCCTTTAAATTTTTCCCCTCTCACTTTAAACCTATGCCCTCTAGTTTTGGAATCCCCTATCCTGGGGAGAAGACTTGGCTATTCACCCTATCCATGCAACTCACTTTGTAACCTCTATAAGGTTATCCCTCAGCCTCCAATGTTCCAGGGAAAATAGCCCTGACTATTTAGCCTCTCCCTATAGCTCGAATCCTCCAGTCTCAGCAACATCCTTCTAAATCTTTTCTGAACCCTTTCAAGTTTCGCAACATCTTTCCTATACCAGGGAGACCTGAATTGTATGTGGTATTCTAAAAGTGGCCTAACCAATGTCCTGTCTAGCCCCAACATGACCGTCCCAACTCCTAAAATCAATGCACTGACCAGTGAAGGCAAGCATACCAAACACCTTCTTCACTACCCTATCTACCTGCAACTCCACTTTCAAGGAACTTTGAACCTGCGCTCTAAAGTCTCTTTGTTCAGCAATACTCCCCAGGATGTTACCAGTAACTGTACAAATCCTGCTCTGGTTTACTTTACCAAAATGCAACGTCTCAAATTTATCGAAACTAAACTCCATCTGCCACCCCTTGGCCGCGAAGCCTCAGTTGAAGGTGCCTCTTTGTTCCAAGTCAAAATTTAGTTGTGCAATCCAAGCCCGGGCTCAACAAGAGTCTTCTTTCACCCATGTAGCTCCTGTGCAGTGGAGCATACAGATATTAATACAAAACAAAAAAAAAGCAATTTATTGGAAAAAGACCAAAGCAGGTAATTCAGTTGGTGCGCAATCAGTGCCGCATACTGTGCTGCCAGCCATTTAGATTCACCCTGCTGGGCACAGCTTTAACATTGTAACTTAAGATATCATCTACTTTGATGTACTGGCAATAACCTTTACAGACCATAACCTATTTACACTTGACTACATCCAGTTTAACCTTGCATTTGTCACATGCTTGATGCAGGATAAAGACAAGCGTCAGACCCATACTTTAATGTGTCAGCTATAAAATGTTACGGATTAGGAGCATTGTTACTCCATTATAATGTGGAGCATCTGTTAAGTGTCATCTTCATATATGTTTATGTTTGACATTGACACTGAGTAGCAAAAGAGGAGAATTACTACCCTGCTGTTCTCTGCACATAACGGTTACCTGACAATTGCATTTATTTAGTGCCTTTGGCATTGTAAAAATTCCCAAGCCTCATAACATGTTATGACAAAATTTAAACATCCTTTACTCTGCGCAGTATTGTTAGCACGTAGAAAATAAATGAAATACCTTAGAACATTTTACTTATTTCCATATAAATGCAAATTATTGTGTGAAATAGGGAAGACAGAAATTTAATGCAAATACATTCAACAGCTTCATTGATTAGAAAAAGTTAGACCCACTTATTTTGTTTATTCCACATGCCTGAAGTTGCTTTGGACACTTCTCTTGATTTAGATTAAAGATTTTAAAAGTATTTCCTGATATCATTTTTGAAAAGCTACTTTCAATCCTTCTACTACTAGATGAATGAGCTACTTCTCATTCTTAATCCTTTCATGAGAGCAAACCTTTTCTCCCTATTATTGTGCACAGTATGAGGGGCAGACTTTGGCTTGCAGTGTTCATTTGGTGCTTCCCCAAGGAAGGTACTGTTGAAATAGTATCAGAGGCAAAGAATTGCTTAGAGCGGATTTTTGCAAGGTGAGGAGTTATAATTAAAATTGTGACAGGTGATCGCAGCTTCAGGCTTGGAAATAGTCCAAGTTGTTTACCAATTGTCCAGTTCACTCATTGATGCCCAGTTTGGGTTCCACCAGGGCCATTCAGCTCATGAATTCATTACAGACCTCATTCAAACATGGCCAATAGAGGTGAATTCCAGAGGTGAGGAGAGACTGACAGCCCTTGACATCAAGACCACATCCGACTGAGTGTGGCATCACGGAGCCCAAGAAAAACTGGAATTAATTGGTAAGGGGTACAAAATTCCCACTGGTTGGTCATATCTGACACATAGGAAGATAGTCGTGGTTGTTGGAGGTCAGTCAGCTCGGCTTCAGGACATCTCTGCAGGAGTTCCTTAGGGTAGAGTCCTTGGCCCAACAATATTCAGCTGCTTTATCAATGACCTTCCCTCCATCATAAAGTCAGAACTGGGGATGTTCGCCAATGATTGCACAATGTTCAGCACTATTTTCGGCTCCTCAGATACTGAAGCAGTCCATGTTCAAATGCAACAAGATCTGAATAATATCCAGGCTTGGGCTGATAAATGGCAAGTAACATTTGCACCACATAAATGCCAGGCTATGACCATCACCAATAAGATACAATCTAATCACCACCTCTTGACATTCAATAGTGTTACCATCACTGAATTTCCCATTATCAACATCCTGGGGATTATCATTGACCAGAAACTCAACTGGATTCACCACATAAACACAGTGGCTACAAGGGAAGTTCAGAGGTGAGGAATACTATGGTGAGAGGATGCAGTGGCCTAATGGTATTATCACTGGATTATTAATCCAGAGAACCAGATAACATTCTGGGGACCCGGGTTCGAAACGCGCCATGGCAGATGGTGGAATTTGAATTCAATAAAATATGTGCCATTAAGGATCTAGTAATTACTGATTGTTGGGAAAAATCCATCTGGCTTGCTAATGTCCTTTAGGGAAGGAAACTTCCATCCTTACCTCGTCTGGCCTACATGTGACTCCAGACCCACAGCAATGTGGTTGACTCTCAACTGCCCTCTGGGCAATTAGGGACAGACAATAAATGCTGCCTGGTCATGATATCCTGTCAATGAATAAAGAATAACGGAACTCACCTCCTGATTCCCCAAAATCATCATCTACAAGGCACAAGTCAAGAGTGTGATGGAATACTCCCCACTTGCCTGGATGAGTGCAGCCCCAACAACACTCAAGAAGCTTGACACCAGCCAGGCCAAAGCAGTCCGCTTGATTGGCACCACATCCACAAACATCCACTCCCTCCACCACCAACGCTCAGTACACACTGATGCTACTATCTACAAGATGCAGTACAGAAATTCACCAAAGATTCTCAGACAGGACCTTCCAAACCCACGAACGCTTCCATCTGGAAAGACAAGGGCAGCAGTTACATGGGAACATCATAACCTTCACATTCTCCTCGAGGCCGGAACCCAGGTTCAATTCCAGCCTTGGGTGACTGTCTGTGTGGAGTTTGCACATTCTCCCTGTGTTTGCGTGGGTTTCCTCCAGGTGCTCTGGTTTGCTCCCACAGTCCAAAGATGCGCAGGTTAGGTGGATTGGACATGCTAAATTGCCCGTAGTGCTCAGGGATGTATAGATTAGGTGGGTTATAGGTGTTTAGGTCTGTGTGGGATACTCCAAGGGTTGGTGTGGACTTGTTGGGCCGAAGAGCCTGTTTCCACACTGTACAGATTCTATGATTCTATGATGAGCCACTCACTGTCCTGACTTGGATATATATTGCTGTTCTTTCTCTATCACTGGGCTAATATCCTGGAATTCCCTCCCTAATAGCATTTTGGATTAACCTACAACAGGTGGACTACGGTAGTTCAAGAAAGCAGCTCATCACCACCTTCTCAAGGGCAAATAGAGATGGGCAAGAAATGCTGGCCAGCCAGTGACGTCCACATCCCACAAATGAATAAATAATAAAAAGCTCAAAGGTCTATCTATATCTTTGTCTAAACATGCATCGGGGCCTTTGTGAAAAAAGCTTTGATGTCCCCAGTTAACAATTAGAATCCTTGTTGTCATTCACAACATTATGTACAGGAACAAGCACACCTAAACCTGCAACAGTCTGAACAGCTTTAGCTGTGGAGGTACCTTCACAGAGGAAGTCGTGTGTGCCACTCAGGTATTTGCCTTTTAGCTTGTCTTCGTCATGGGCATCATGCTGTCCGTGATGGTCATAGCCCCAGTCACTTCTGATTTTTATGCTGTCAGTTTAAGATAGGTGAGGTGATAGGCAGAGGTGAAACAGTCCAGCAGCAAAAGATGGCGTCTGAGCATCAGCCATTTTAATGTGAGTTGGTTCTGGTGGGGTGGGGTGATGGTTCTGAGTCATTACAGAGCTGGTACATAGATGGGCTTCTTTATAAGCTATATCTTTTCATTTTCTCTTATTCTTAAACTATCAAAATGGTGCCCTATTGTGGTGACAAATGAAAGCTTTTCACTATATTTTATATTTCTCACTGTGAAATACGCATGGCACTAAAAAAGTCATTCATTCATACCGTGCAAGTTCTTCACCATTTCTCCTCTTCTTTCAGACCTAAGCTGGAATCTGCTCCTCCTTGCTAGTTTTTCATGCCTTGTACAAGCCTCATATTGCTCTTGCTGGGTTTTCATGCATGCAGTGTTTTATAAAGTCTTTGAGGCTTTCTGTTCTTTAATTATACCTCCTATTGCTCCTGTGAATATTGCTTCTGTCTCATAACCATCCCCCGCATTCCGATCTACCTCACTTCCTGGCCACTCTGAATCTCAAATTTATCATTCTCTCCCTTGGGTTTGTATTTATCCCTGAACCCCTTGGTCTCTGTGGCTGTATTTCTTTTGTACGACCCTCCTTAAAACCAATCACAGTACACAGGATAAAAGTGAAGATGCTGGAAATCTGATGGGAAAGTAGAAAACATTGGAAGTCCTCAGTAGAATAGGGAGGAGTGGTGACATTGTGGTGTTCACGTTGGACTTGTTATTCAGAGGCCCGGGCTAATGCTCAAGAGCCATAGGTTTGAATCCTGTTGTGGACTGATAGCGGGATTTGAATTCAATTCACAAAACCTGGAGTTAAATGGCAGCATAATGAGGATCATGAAACCATTGCTGTAAAAACAAATCCATCTAGTTCATTAGTGTCCTTTCCAGAAGCAAAATCTGTCATCCTTATTTGTTCTGCTTTAGAAGAGACACCGTAGAGTCTTAGAGATGTACAGCATGAAAACAGATCCTTCGGTCCAACTCATCCATCCCGACCAGGTACCAAATGAGACTTCACTTGACGAAGCTTGTGATTTCAAATAAATTTGCTGGACTATAACCCGAGGTCATGTGACTTTTGACTTTGTCCACCCCAGTCCAAAACTGGCACTTCCACATCATGATCTAGTCCCATTTACCAGCATTTGGCCCATATCCTTCTAAACCCTTCTTGTTCATAATCCCATCCAGATGCCTTTTAAATTTTGTAATTGTACCAGCCTCCACCACCTCATCTGGCAGCTCATTCTATACATGTGCTTCTGCGTGAAAAAGTTGCTCCTTAGGTCCCTTTTAAATCGTTCCCCTCTCACCTTAAGATTAAGCCCTCTAGTTTTGGACTCCCCTACCTTGGGGAAAAGACCCTGACTATTCACCCTATCCATGCCTCTTATGGTTTTGTAAACTTCTATAAGATCACTCCTCAGTGTCTGACACTCCAAGGAAAATATCCCCAGCCTATTCAGCCTCTCCCTATAACTCAAACCCTCGAACCTTAGCAACATCCTTGTAAATCTTTTCTGAACCCTTTCAAGTTTCACAACACCTTTCCTACGCCAGACCAAAGCAATTTGACTGACACACAAGTGACCTTCAAATGGCTCGCTATGCCACTCATTTCGAGGGCAGTTAGGGATGGGAAACAAAGATTGAACTTGCCAGAGATGCCCACATCCCATGGAAGACTAAAGGGAATAAAAGAAGATAGTTCAGGCAAAAACTGTGGAAAAACAGCTGAGATCTCAGGTTGTCAGCATCGGTGGAGAGAAAACAGAGTTAACATTTTGAGTCATGTGGCCCTTCAAGATCTCTCTCCACAGATTCTCCAGCAATTTCTGTTTTTGTTTGTTCCAGCTCGCCTGCATTCACAGTTAGAACATAGAACATAGAACAGTACAGCACTGTACAGGCCCTTCACCCATGATGTTGTGCCAAACTTTTACCCAAAAACCTAAGGTCTATCTAACCTCCACCCCTATATTATACTATCATCCATATGCCTATCTAATAGCCACTTAAATGCCCCTAATGAGGCCAACTCCACTACCCTCTCCGGCAATGCATTCCACGCCCCTACCACCCTCTGAGTGAAGAACCTACCTCTGACGTCTCCCCTACATCTACCTCCACTCAATTTAAACTATGCCCCCTTGTAATAGCTACCTCCACCCTAGGAAAAAGTCTCTGGCTGTCCACTCTATCTATATCTCTGATCATTTTGTACAGTTTTATGTAAACGTTTCGGGGCTGATGCACTATCCTCAGAAAATGAGGAAATGTTTGGGACGTAATAAATTTTAAGTAAAGGAAGGGTTGGGTGATTATTAAAAGAATTTCGATGGTATGGAGGGGTGGAGGGGTTAATTGAAATAAAAAGGAAACTGGATAAAAGGCAAAATGTAGTATGAATAGGTCAATAAGAAAACAAAGGATCAGTCTAGAAATAGTGCAAATGGAGATTGCTGTGCAGAATTCAGTCAACTGAGAGGGAATGATAATAGAAAATGCTGGAAATCTTTAGCAGACCTGACAAGATCAAAGGAGAAAGAAAAACAGTTAACATTTCTGATTGATGATACCTTTTCATCCACAAAAAAGACCCTGAGCTTCCCGTTGCCTACCACTTCAAGCTGCCACCGTGTTCCTTAGCCAACATCTCTGTCTCAGGCTTGCTGCAGTGCTCCAGCAAAGCTTAGCACAAGCTGGGAAAACAGCACATCATTTTCCGCTTGGGAACTCAGCAGCCTTCTGGACTCAATATTAAGTTCAATAATTTTAGGTCTTGAGGCACCTCCTTCCATATTCTTACCCTGATCCCCATGTACCAGGCCTTGTTATCACAGAGATAAAAGGTACTGCAGATGCTGGAGAATCCGAGATAACACGGTGTGGGGCTGGATGAACACAGCAGGCCAAGCAGCATCATAGGAGCAGGAAAGCTTGATGTTTCGGGCCTAGACCCTTCATCAGCCCGAAACGTCAAGCTTTCCTGCTCCTATGATGCTGCTTGGCCTGCTGTGTTCATCCAGCCCCACACCGTGTTATCTTGTTATCACAGAGTCTGCTGTTACACATAACCCATCGTGAGCCACTAATAAATAGCAGCCATCATTCCCTTAACCAGAACGTTACCCACGCCTTTGTCTGTGCAACTTTTCTCTCACTTTGGGCTCTTCTTCCACCCATCATTCACTCCTTAACCCCTCCCTCCACCCTATCATCTGCAAAAAGTCAACTATCTCATAGCTACCATCAGTTCTGAGGAAGAGTCATTGGACATAAAATGTTAACTTTGATTTCTCTCCACAGATGTTGCCAAACCTGCTGAGATTTTCTAGCAATATCTGTTTTTTGATCCTTTATCAGCCCTGTTGATTGTGTTTGCAGGTTAGAAGATTTGATTTGTTTTTCATGCTGATGGCAGAAACTGATTAAAGAAAAAAAATTATTGAAAGTATACATAGTTTCTTTCGAAAGATAAAACGTGGCAGTGGATGTTAATTGGCTTGAGATGAGAAAGAAATCTGAAAAAATTAAACATTTGCAGCAAGCTCCATGCTTGGATTCTTTACATTATTGTGATGCCCCACAGATTAAATCTGATTGCTCACATCACAAGATTTCAAAACTACGCAAGGTGGTTTTCCTTGGATCACTGAATGTGCAGTCATAGAATCCTTACAGTGTGAAATCAGGCCATTCAGCTCATCGAGTCCACACTGAGCCTCCGAAGAACATCTCACCCAGATCCACCTTATACCTACAATTCCTATGGCTAGTTAATCTAGCTTGCGCATCCCTGTTCACTACGAGCAATTCAGCATGGCTAATCCACCTAACCCACACATTTTCAGACTGTGGGAGGAATCCGGAGTGTCCGGATAAAGTCCATGCAGATGTGAGGAGAATGTGCAAACTCCACAAAGGCAAGCACCTGAAGGTGGAATCAAAACCAGGTCCCTGGCACTGTGAAGCAGCAATGCTAACCACTGAGCCATCTTGACCTGGTCTGGCAAATGTGTGACTCCAGACCTACAGCAATATTGTTAATCCTTAACTGCCCTCTGAAATGGCTGAGCGAGACACTCAGTTCAAATGCAATTTGACATGGGAAACAAATGCTGACCCAACCCAGGACATTCACATGCCATAAATAAATAAAAGAGAAAAAGAATCAATTGGTTAGGCAGCCATCAGTTCTTATTTGGAAAGGTATCTAATAGGGACAGCAGACTTATGCAATGTAAGGAAGATATTTAAATTTCATAATTAAATAAACACATTTCAGATTATGTGGCACGTCAAGGCGAAAAATATTTATATCACCTGGACACATTAATCATAGAATTCCAACAGTGTGGAAACAGGCCATTCGGCCCAACAAGTCCACACCAATCCTCCGAAGACCATATCACCCAGACTCATTCCCCTAACCAGACATTTCCCCATGTCTAACCCACCTAACCTAAACACCCCTGGACACTACAGGCAATTTAGCATGGCCAATCCACCTACCCTGCACAACTTTGGACTGTGGAAGGAAACTCGAGCCCCCGGAGGAAACCCATGCAGACACGGGGAGAATTCAAACTCCACACAGACGAAACCAAAGTATTGTGGATGCTGATAATCACAAACCAAAATAAAAATAGCTGGAGAAACTCAGCAGGTCTGGCAGTATCTGTGGAGGAATAGCGGAGTTAATGCTTCGAGTCCAGTGACTCTTCTTCAGAACAGTGTCTGCAACTCGGAAATACCAGCCATTATTCCACTTTTCCATGCAAAAATCAACTCTGAACAAACCAAAGAAAAGTGCTGTGGGTGTTTGAAATCAGCATTAAAAGCACAAAATGACAGAGAAACTCAGCGGGTCTGGTGGAGAAATGCTCTCCGTAGATGCTGCCAGACCCGCTGAGTTTCTCCAGCATTTTCTCTTTTTACTTCAACATAGGTCCCCTTTGTGTATTCCCCCATGGCATCTGTCTTGTGGTTGATGAAGATGTTGACTTTCACTGACTTCTGATAAAGCTACAATGAAAGGTGAGAGTTAGCTGTTGTAACTCGAAGCATAGCTGGGTCTGCAAGTGTTCTCAGGAAGTTGGCTGCCAGTTCATTGGGGGAAAGAATGGACCCTGAGACATCCAGAAACACTGTCAACTCAAGGACCTCATTTTTGCATAACCACAAACCTGCCTTCTGTTGCCCAATCTCATGTGAGATCTCACCCGCCAGCCAGATGGCAGCTATGCCCCTGTTCCCCTTTGCCCTGTATGTTGGCCACTGAATCCTGTGAATACGTCATGGGCAGAATCTGCCTCAGTACTACCCCCTAACCCTCATGCTAGGTCTGAACTGGTGGCTGCAACAGTGAGATTGAGTGACACAATTACACCATTGGAATCTCAGAGTCATAGAGATGAATGGCATGGAAACAGGTCCTTTGGTCCAACTCGTCCATGCTGACCAGATACCTGAAATTAATCTCGTCCCATTTGCCAGCATTTGGCCCATAACTGTTTAAACCCTTCTTATTCGTATACCAACCAGATGCCTTTTAAATATTGTAATTGTACCAGCCTCCACCACCTCCTCTGGCAGTTCATTCCATAAACACATGATCCTCTGCGTGAAAACGCCCTTAGGTCCCTTTTAAATCTTTCCCCTCTCAACTTAAACCTATGCCCTCCAGTTTTGGACTTCCCCATCCTAGGGAAAAGACCTTGGCTATTCACCTTATCCATGCCCCTCATGATTTTATAAACCTCTATAAGGTCACCCTTCAGTCTCTGATGCTGTTCCCTTTGTAACTCCCACAAGTTGCCTCTTCCATTGGCAGCCCTTGTGTGCCTGAAAATTGAAAGGCACTGCAGACCAATGGGGTTACTCTGAAGCATACAATGGTGATGACATAACGGTGACAGAATCACATGAGTAGTTATAAAGATCTGGGTTAGGGATCCGCAAAGTAAGGGTGAGGGTATGGATGGAGGCAGAGGAGCAGGTGCTGTTTACACCACCTGTAATGTGTAAGTCAGAGGAGATGGTTGGATGAAGAGGTGTGAGGAGGAAAATTAGTTGGAAACCTTAAATCATGAACAGTGATTTCCGTTTGCTTCAGTCGTGGCAATCAGATTATGGACAGATATCGGTGCCTGGTCCCAGCAGGTTAGCTGCAGCTTCCTGTAGTTGTATGCTGCAATTTCATACAAAAGGGAGAACATCATGTCAGATAGTGTGGCACAATTTGTTTCGATAATGGAACTGCAGTGGTTAAAAACTCATCCCTGTGCAAGCTGTGATCTGTGTCTGGGAAGCTTGCAACAGTCCCAAAAATGTGATGGTATGGTGAAGTTACGAAGGTAAAGTTTTTCTTTCCTTTATTCATTCATGGGATGAGGACCTTGCTGGCCAGGCCAGCATTTATTGCCCATCCCTAATTGCCCAGAGGGCAGTTAAGAGTCAATCACATTGCTGTGGATCTGGAGTCATATGTAGGCCAGACCAGGTAAGGATGGCAGTTTCCCTCCCTAAAGGACATTAGTGAATCAGATGGGTTTTCCCTGACAATTGACAATGGATTCATGGTCACCATTAGATTCTTAATTCGAGATATTTTTTAATTGAATTCAAACTCGAACCCATGTCCCCAGAATGTTATCAGGGTCTCTGGATTAACAGTCCAGCGATAATACCACTAGGCCATCACATCCCCATTATTATGTATTAACAATAGTTGCTGGGAGGAGAGCGGGATGGAAATAGAGCAGTGAGTCCTGTTCTGAAGAAGGGTCACTGGTCCAGTAACTTTAATGCAGCTTTTCTCCAAAGATATTGCCAGATCTGTTGAAATTTTCCAGCAATTTCTGATTTTGTTTCTTTTTATAGAATCCCTACAGTGTGGATGTAGGCCATTCAGCCCATCAAGTCCACAATGACCCTCTAAAGAATATCCTACCCAGACCCACCCACCCCCATCCTATCCCTATACCCCTGCATTCCCCATGGTTAAGCCACTTAGCCTACACATCCCTGAACATTACGGGCAATTCAGCGTGGCCAATCCACCTAGCCTGCACGTCTTTGGATGTGGGACGAAATCGGAGCACCCGGAGGAAACCCACGCAGATCCAGGGAGAGTATGCAAACTCCACACGGATGATTGCCGAAGGGTGGAAATGAACCCAGGTCCCTGGCGCTTTGAGCCACCATTCTATCCCCAAAGAGGAGGGGACTGTTGCAAACTTCTCATATGCAGGTCACAGCTTGCACAAGGATGGTTATTTAACCATGGTAGTTTCATTATCCAAACAAATTGTGCAACACTGTCTGACGCAATGCCCTCTCTTTTCTGATTTCCAGTATCTGAAGTTCTTTGTTTTTTTTTCACAAGTCTAGTGGTTCAGTTGTAAGGAAGTGGATTTTGAAGATTAATTCACTTGGTTGTAAACATTTGCATGAAGTCTTCAACGGTGGGGCTGAATTGCTGGCATTGGCCACAAAAGTTGTCTGCTTCCACCGTCTTTACAATGTCAGTTCCCTGAAGACCTTGTCTTCCCTTTCCAATTCTGACACAAAAGGGTCTATGACTGCACGTGAGAACTTTGATGCATGTTCTTTGCCTTGTCATACAATTAGTCTTCCCGCTGAAAGTATCTTCTGCATTCAAAACCAGCATCTACTGTGGCCAGAGTGCAACTCCCCTGTAAGAAATGGACGTTACTTTAAGCCGTTATTGTCTTGCATGGATTCAGGACCCTGCTGTAGTTTGCAGCCATACAATAGTGCAGCCAGAACGGGGCCATATGTTATTAGCATTCAAGCTGACTAGGCAGCACAAAGCATATGTTTGAGGGTTAAATCACAATTCCCCTGCAGCATTACAAGAAATAACAGCTCCATCACTACTTTTATAATTGGAATGACAATTGGATTATATTTCTTGATATGTTTTTATTCTCTAGGTTAAAAGTATAATGCCAACTATCTAACTCCTATGAGGATCAGTGTAACACATTTATCTAGCATCCAGTGAAATAACTCCACAGAGGCCGGTGTCCCATCACCAAGTCACCCCTTATTTAGAGAAATTCTGGCCAAGCCTCATCAGAGTCAGCACCCAGAGTGTCAGAGATCTCTGACACTCCTTTTTTTAAATCTGACAGCCAGGGGTCCCTGATTGGAACGGATTAACTTCCCCAGTCAGGGAACTCATATTCTATGGTGACAACCTGACTGACCTTGTTACAATCGGAGATAAAAGGTACTGCAGATGCTGGAGAATCCGAGATAACAAGCATGGGGCTGGATGAACACAGCAGGTCAAGCAGCATCATAGGAGCAGGAAAACTTGACGTTTCGGGCCTAAACCCTTCATCAGAAATGGGGGAGGGGAAGCGGGTTCTGAAATAAATAGGGAGAGAGGGGGAGGTGGATAGAGGAGAGGATAGGTGGAGAGGAGGCAGACAAGTCGAAGAGGCGGGGATGGAGCCAGTAAAGGTGAGTGTAGGTAGTGGGGTAGGGAGGAGATAGGTCAGTCCAGGGAGGACGGACAGGTCAAGGGGGCGGGATGATGTTGGTAGATAGGAGATGGGGGTGTGGCTTGAGGTGAAAGGAAAAACAGGTTAGGGAGGTGGAGATGAGCTGGGCTGGTTTTGGGATGCAGTTGGGGGAGGGGAGA
>JAHRHZ010000249.1:11958575-11985018 GCA_024137785.1 Ginglymostoma cirratum
CCACACTCCCCTCCAGCCCCACCACACCCGGCACTTTTCCTTGTAACCGCAGGAAGTGCTACACCTGCCCCCACACCTCCTCCCTCACCCCAATCCCAGGCCCCAAGAAGACATTCCACATCAGGCAGAGGTTCACCTGCACATCTGCCAATGTGGTATACTGCATCCGCTGTACCCGTTGTGGCTTCCTCTACATCGGGGAAACCAAGCGGAGGCTTGGGGACCGCTTTGCAGAACACCTGTGCTCAGTTCGCAACAAACAACTGCACCTCCCAGTCGCGAACCATTTCAACTCCCCCTCCCATTCCTCAGATGACATGTCCATCCTTGGCCTCCTACAATGCCACAGTGATGCCACCCGAAGGCTGCAGGAACAGCAAATCATATTCAGCCTGGGAACCCTGCAGCCCAATGGCATCAATGTGGATTTCACAAGTTTCAAAATCTCCCCTCCCCCAACCGCATCCCAAAACCAGCCCAGCTCATCTCCACCTCCCTAACCTGTTTTTCCTCTCACCTCAAGCCACACCCCCATCTCCTATCTACTAACATCATCCCGCCCCCTTGACCTGTCCGTCCTCCCTGGACTGACCTATCTCCTCCCTACCCCCCTACCTACACTCACCTTTACTGGCTCCATCCCCGCCTCTTCGACTTGTCTGCCTCCTCTCCACCTATCCTCTCCTCTATCCACCTCCCCCTCTCTCCCTATTTATTTCAGAACCCGCTTCCCCTCCCCCATTTCTGATGAAGGGTTTAGGCCCGAAACGTCAAGTTTTCCTGCTCCTATGATGTTGCTTGACCTGTTGTGTTCATCCAGCCCCATGCTTGTGACCTTGTTACAATCACTACATTCGAGACAAGATTTTACCTAGTCTGTGATAAGGCAATAAATGAATTGTCATTGTATGTGGCCTCAAAGCAAGGAATGACACTTTTTCCTCTGTCCTTTCATAATACCGTAAAGAAAGAAACAAAAGAGAAGGTTCAAAAAATAGAAGAAAAGGAAGAGAGGGACAGGAGGTGCAGGAAGGAAGCTGCATTCTTATAGCACCTTTTATGAACTCAGACAATGCCAATGCACATTGCAGGTAAAGAAGTGCTTCTGAAGTTTAGTCACTGTTATAATGTGTAAAATATTGCAGCTAATTTGCACGCAGTCAGATCCCACAAACAGCGATTTAGTAATGACCAGCTCATGGGTTTTTAGTTCAGTGTTGTTTAAGAGACGAACAATATATCTTTTTTAAAAATCAGGCAGAACCTACCTGCCCTTCTCCAAAATAATATCATAGCATCTTTGCTGTCTGTCAGAGAGGACAGACCGCCTCGATGGGATGTCTCTGATGAAGTAGGGAATACATTTGGCGTCCAACAAGTTATAATGGATTTTTTTTTTTCATTTTGACATTGTGCATTTGCCCGTCTACCACCATGTGCCAAACTTCATGGTTGAGCAATTTATGTAGAATCCAATACTGGAATAGATTTTTCACACTTTGAAAGAAATGGATCTTTAACTGAAGATACAGTAAGAATGAATTTAGCTGGTAAATATAAAATCCTGTACCTGCACAGAAATCTCATTACGTGAACTGGAATACAGAGAATGGCTGGACCGTGATCAGAAGTTGACAGAGGTAAAGGTTACAGAAATGGTCATGTCCCACTGTATTGAGAGCACTGTGTGACAGAGAATGACGAGAATTGAAAAGCAAGTAGATTTTTAGTCCTGAGGTACTTCCAATTGATGTCATCGCTGCTTTCAGGAACAATTGAAACTGTGGTGTTATTGTGCAAATGCTGGGCACGTCTCAATCAAGTCTCCCTGATTACCCATTTTAATGGAAGTGGTTGCCTATTCTTTAAAAGGGGTTAGTGCATTAATTAAAATAAGTGACAGAAGACTTTGATACAAGTGCATTAAGCACTTGTATAACAATCCTATACAGCCTATTATTCCGACTAATTATTTGTAGTCCTTTTTGATGGGTTACAAGTTTGTGTAATATTTTAGTATGCTGCTTGAAACATTTAAAGATGCATGCTGACAGCATCAGCCAGAGTGCGCTACACAACTGTAATGCTTAGTGAATATATGCAGATACACAGACTCTGCACTCCACTCAATACCAAACGATCTCTTAAGAAAGGCAATGGGTTGAACAGAAACCCAGGCCAACTTCATCGAGTCAGAGATAGATATAATGGAAAGCCATCATACCAGCCTCTTTGAGAGAAATATCCTATGGTTCTGCTCCCTGCATTTCCCCCCTTAGCCTTGCAATTTTCCTCCCTTTGAATATTGATCTTATTTTCTTTTCCTTCGTTCACAGGATGACAGTGTCACTGGCTAGGTAGCATTTATTGCCCATCCCTAATTGCCCAGAGGACAGTTCAGGGTCAACCACATTACTGGGGGTCTGGAGTCACTTGCAGGCCAGACCAGGTAAGGATTCCCTGTTGAACATTAGTGAACTAGATGGGTTTTTATGACAATCGATCGCGGTCATCATTAGATGATTAATTCCAAATATTTATTGAATTCAAATTCCACCATCTGCTGTGGTGGGATTCGAACCCAGGTCCCCAGAATGTTATCTAGGTCTCTGGATTAACAGTTCAGCAATAATATCGCTAGGCCATCACCTCCCCCTGTTATTAAAGTTGTGTGTGTACCTTATTCCACTACTTTTCAGGAGCGCATTCTAAATCATTCTAAAAAATACTCATTTCTCCTCTCAATCTAATTGTCACCTACTTTAAATCTGTCCCCTGGTTTAACCACTGGAATACATTTCTCTTTATTTACTCTGTCAAAGCCCATCATGATCTTTGAACGGTTTTGTTTTATCTCCTCTCAACCTTTTCGTCTCTGAGGAGAGCAATCACGATTCTTTAGTCTCTCCACATATAAGTGATGTCCCTTATCTAGACCATCATTCTAATAAATCTTTCCGCAACATTTCTAAAGTGGAACACAATATTCCAGCTGAATTATAACCAGTGATTTTTATTTTTAAAGTTTAGCAAACCATCCTTGTTTTTGTTTTCATTCATTCACGTGATGTGGGCATCATTGGCCCATTGCGCAAAAGGCAATTCAGAGTCAACCACTTTACTGTGGGTCTGTTGTCACATGTAGACTAGAGGGCATTAGTGAACCAGACAGGTTTTATAACAAACAACAATGGATACATGGTTGCCAGTAGACTAGATTTTCAATTTCGGATATTTTTCTTAAAAATCAAATTCAAATTTTACCAATTGAAATTCAAACCGATGCCCTTAGCTTGGAGTTCTATATCACTAAGCCAGTGACATTGCTACTACATCATCATCTCCCCTGGTCTGCTTGATTTTGAAAATCAAGGATTTCATAAGTACTTTATCTTTCTTTCAACTGCCTTATCAAATTATCCTAAATATCCTAAACATCCACATATTTGTATCTGTGACCCCTGAGGTCTCTCTGTTTACATACCTTTTTCATGTTTGGAACAAAAATGATAGGTGGCACGGTGCCTCGGTGGTTAGCACTGCTGCCTCACAGCATCGAGTTTAATTCCAGCCTCGGGCGACTATCTGTGTGGAGTTTGCACATTCGCCCCGTGTCTGCGTGGGTTTCCTCCCGGTGCTCCGGTTTCCTCCCACAGTCCAAAGATGTGCAGGTTGGGTGGACTGGCAGTGTTAAATTGTCCATAGTGTCCAGGGATGTGCAGGCGAAGTAGATTACCCATGGGAAATGCATGGTCACAGGGATAGGGTAGGGGTGTGTGTCTGACTGAGATGCTCTTCTAAGGATTGGTGTGTGTTTGATGGGCTGAATGTCCTGCTTCCACAATGTAAGAATTCTATAAAAGGGAGAAGATATGGGATTACTATTCATTATAATTAGGATACTAGGACATTGCTCCTATTTCTACGGGTCACGTGTTGACATTCAGTGAGATATCGAATAGCTATTGTTTACTATGGAAATGTGAGTGTAACCAGGAATATTCAAGTACCAGAGGAATTTTGAGGAGTTATTCTTAGGGGCTAGTGGAATCAAAATTCCTTCTACCTCCTGTGGTTTACATAAGAACTAGGAGCAGGAGTAGGTCACTGAGCCCCTGGAGCCTACTCCACCTTTTAATACAACATGGCTGATCACATCCTGGCCACACCACGAGTTTCTAGCCCACTCCCCATATCCCTTCAACCCATTGTTAATCAGGGAGGTGATGGCCTAGTGGTACCATTGCTGGACCGTTAGTCCAGAGACCCAGATAACGTTCTGGGGACCTGGGTTCGAATCCTGCTATGGCAGACGGTGTAATTTGAATTCAATAATAAATATCTGGAATTAAGAATCTAATGATGACTGTAAATTGATTGTTGTAAAAGCCCATCTGGTTCACTAATGCCCTTTGGGGAAGGGAACAGCCATCCTCACCTAGTTTTGCCTACATGTGACTCCAGACCCCCAGCAACATGTTTGACTCTTATCTGCCCTCTGGGCAATAAATGCAGACTAGCCAGCAATGCCCTCATCCCATGAATGAATAATAAAAACTGTTTGTTTCCTCCTTACATTTACTTAATCCACCACACTCCGATAGTGACTTCCACAGATTCAGAACCCTTTGAGAGAAGTAATTTCTCCTATCTCTGTTTTAAACCTGCTATCCCATATCCTAAAACTAACAGCTCTGAATTGTTCCTTCACTTTTGGTCTCCCCTCTTCCTGTCCTCATTTTCCTCCCTCCTCCTATTGACAGGTAGCCTCTTGGTTATCAGATGCTCTCATTAAACAACTGGCAGATTAAAAAAACCCATGACAAGGGTCATCAATTACAGGCTGGGGCTTTAACTGGGTAGCTGTAATATTATTTTCAGGCAATAAATGAATAGACAACAAAATCAGCAACGTTTTCTGACCAGAGTGCCCGACACTGATCATATTCTCACACCAAGTGGTAGCACTTTAAATAAAATTCTGTATTTTAATAGTGCTTTCCATGGCCCCCAAGTGTCTAAAAGTGCTTTCCTGCCAATGAAATGCTTACATTCTGTGGTGCACTCTCTTTTGCGATGTTAAAGAGGCAGCAACCCCCTACAAACAGCAGTGATAATGACCAGCTACAATTATTTCACCACAACCATGAGAGTTCTGTTCCAGAGAACCACCGTGATCGATGAAATCTGCAAGTGTGGGGCAGGTTAAAAATATGACAAAATGGTTAAGAATATCCCAGATATGCCTTTTTTTGATTTTTGTTGTTCTTTATATTTTGGCATGGATAGGCAAATTCGCAATTCGTGGTCTCGCAGATACAGAGGAATTGCTGTATTTTTATTTTGCAATGTCGATTGAGGAATAAATATTGGCCAGGATACAGGTGACACCTCTCTCGCGCTTTTTTGATGAGGTATGTACGGTACCTTTTACATCCACCCAGGCAAGCAGACAGGAGCTGAGCCTACAAATCCCGTCTGATAGATGGCACCCCCTCCTCTGACAGCACGGTGCTCCATCAGTACTGGAATGTCAGCTGTGAATATTGCACTCAAGCCCTGGAGCAGGACTTGAATGTGAACCTTATAAACCCAGAGGTCAGAGAGCTACCAAATAAGCCATGGCTGACACGAAGCATATTTCATGCCAAACAAG
The DNA here is from genome assembly GCA_024137785.1 of Ginglymostoma cirratum. Taxonomy (NCBI): domain Eukaryota; kingdom Metazoa; phylum Chordata; class Chondrichthyes; order Orectolobiformes; family Ginglymostomatidae; genus Ginglymostoma; species Ginglymostoma cirratum. The sequence continues at coordinate 11,964,232 of JAHRHZ010000249.1, forward strand.
AGATGAATCTGCAATCCCCAGCTTACAGAATGAGTACCTTGCCATAAGATGACTGAGGCTACATTTATAGAGACATAGGATTCTCTCGGAACAGGCGATACACAGACTTCAGGCAGAGTGCTGCATCAAATTGCCTGTTCTTACCTCAAACTCACATATTTATTCCTCTTGCTTCACGTCACTAGTGCACGTACATATGGCCAATTTACAGGCCTTTCTGAAAAATGTTTAGACTTGGCAGGTCCCGGGGGAAGAGTGATACCAAGCAGACAAGTAGCAGATCAGATAAAGTTTTCAAAATCTCTCATGTAGCCTAATTTATATTAAAAGCAATCTAGAAACCATTACTTAATATAGTATGAGCTCATTTTGTTTCCGTGAGCTCATTGTGTCTGTGATTGATTGACTTGATAATGAAGAGTGGAATTTTACTTTTAGAGCAGTTAGTACAGTATTAAGTGACTCTAAATTGGATATGTTGGAGGCTACAGACACCATTTGGTATTAAGTGCCAAATCATGAAATAGTACTTATTCATTCAATCATTTCCAAAGAAAATCAAGTATAATTATTACTCTGTGCTGTTTTTTTATGGATAAATATGCATGTTGAGCATAGCACAGTAAGAGGCTTTTGTTTTATTCTTTTATGGAATATGGGCTTCAGTGGCTGAGCCCATTTTATTGCACATCCCATAGTGCCCATGGGTAGGTGGTAGTGAGCTGCCTTCCTGAAATGCAGCAATTTATGTAGTGCAGGTCCACCCACAGTGCTGTTAGGAGGACAGTTGCAGGATTTTGAACCAGCAACAGCAAAGGACCTGCAATATGCTATTAAGTAGTGGGACGTGGTGATATATGGCAATGTTACTGGATGTGTAACCTTGATCCCAGGTTAATGCGCTGGGGATATGGGTTCAGGTCCCACCATGGCATGTGGAAAAAATTGAGTTCAATGAAATATGTAATTGAGAAAGAAGCTAGTCTAACGGTAGCCATGTAACTATTGCTCATGTTTAAGAACTGAACCAGCTCCCTAGTGGTTCTTTTGGGAATTAAGTCTGCCATCCTTATCCGGTCTGATCTGTTTCACAGCATTGTCTTTTACTCTAAGTTTAGTTGTTTAGACAAAGTCTAAAGGAAGAAATGGAACTGGGTGGATCACTGGAAATGACAGTAATAAACAAAGCCCTGTTGACCCCTCAAAGTCTTTCTGACCAATATCTGTATCTTGTGTCAAAATTGTACACATACTATTCGAGCAACAGCCTGACATAATCATCCTAATGAAACCATACATCGCAATGTTCCAAATGAGATCATTGAATCTGAAGCATTAACTGTGTTTCTGCCTCCACAGAAACTACTGACTTCGTCCATTATTTTTATTAATATCTCACCACCCCTGGATATGTCCTATCCATCCAGCCAGACAGACACAGGGGAAGTGTTAGTACAGTGGCATGCAGTCAGAATGGATTTTCGTGACAAGTCCTCAACATTGACTTCATGAAATATCATGGTGAACATGGACAAGGAAACCTCCTGCTGGTTGTTACATACCACATCACTCTTGACCAACAAATCAATACTCCTTTATGCTGAAAACCACTCTGACGAAGGACTGAGGGTGGCAAGGGTACAATATCCATCAGAAAGAGTAGTTTGGCTGCACCACTATTGAATACGCTAATCGATCTTAAATGATATAGCTGCTATACTGGGTCTGGGGACACTGGTGAGACAACCAACAAGAGGGAAAAGTCAACTTAACATCATCCTCACTAATCTATTTGTCACAAGTGCAAGACTGTAAGTTAGAATGACCACCGCTCAGGCCTTGTTGAGACCAGGGCTCATCTACACATTAAGTATACCCTCGATCATGTTGTGTAGTGGTATTATCACCAGGCTAAATGGGGCAGATTTCCAATAGACCTCGCAACTCAGGACTGGGCATGCATAGGGTTCAGTGAGCCATCAGCAGAAGCAAAATCTTTCCCATGCAACCTCATGGCGCGACACTTCCCCCACTTAACCATTGCCATCCAGCCAGGATATCAACCCTGGCTCAATGGAGAGTGCAGCAGAGCACACCAGGAGCAACACCAGGCATATCTAACAATGCAACGTCAACCTGGTGAAGATACCAAACAGGGCTACGTAAATGCCCAGCAAAAGAAGTACCCTGCATTAGACAGGGCTAAGTTATTTTGCAACCAGCATCAAATTTAAGCTCTGCTAAGCCCAGTCATGAATAGTGATGAACAATAAAACAACTCGCTGGAGGAGGAGACTCTGCAAATATCCTCACTTTCAGTGATGCAGGACCCCAGCACATCAGTGCAAAAGACAAGACTGATGCTTGCTTTCAGCAGCGGGAGTGGTGAGGACGCGAGCCAGGGTGCTGATCGGAAGGTAAGGCTTTTTCTGTATAAAGACTCACCGCGCGTAGCAGCGGCTTTCTTGCTTTCAGCGATGGGTGTGTGGAGAGAACGCGAGCCAGTAAGGAACTGATATATTCAGGCATTGGCTAAACCCAAAACACTACACATGTACTGTCTCCCACCCATCCTCCTCCTCTAACCAAAAAAAAGACTGGTTAGAGGATCGGTAAGGTAAGGCTTTTTTTAATTCTACTTCTGGAAATCTAGAGTAGAGGGAATGGAAGCTAGGGCAGTTGCATGCTCCTCTTGCAGGATGTGGGAGGTAAGGGTCACTGCTGGTGTCCCCTCTGACTTCACCTGCGAGAAGTGCACCCAACTCCAGCTCCTCACAAACCGTGTTAGGGAAATGGAGCTGGAGCTGCAGCTAGATAAACTCCGGATCATTCGGGAGGCTGAGGGGGTGATAGAGAGGAGTTATAGGGAGGTGGTCACACCCAAGGTACAGGAAAAAGGTAGCTGGGTGACTGGCAGGAAGGGGAAAGGGGATAGGCAGACAGTGCAGGAAACCCCTGTGGCCGTTCCCCTCAATATTAAGTATACTGTTTTGGATACTGTTGGGGGGGACGGCCTACCAGGGGAAGGCCATAGCGGACAGGTCTCTGGCACTGAGCCTGGCCCTGTGGCAAAGAAGGGAAGGGAGGAGAATAGGAGAGCAATTGTAGTGGGGGATTCAATAGGAGGAGGCACAGACAGGCGGTTCTGTGGACGCAAACGAGATGAACGGATGGTATGCTGCATCCCAGGTGCCAGGGTCCATGATGTCTCGGATTGTATCTTCAAGATCCTTAAGGGGGAAGGTGAGCAACCAGCAGTCATGGTACACATCGGTACTAATGACATAGGTAGAAAAAGGACAGAGAATGTGAAAAACGAATACAGGGAGTTAGGTTGGAAGCTGAAGTCCAGGACAAATATGGTAGTTATCTCTGAATTACTACCAGTGCCACGTGATAATGAGGTAAGAAACAGGGAGAGAGTGCAGCTAAACACGTGGCTACAGGGCTGGTGTAGGAGGGAGGGTTTCCATTATGTGGATAATTGGAGCACATTCTGGGAAAGGTGGGACCTGTACAGTAAGGACGGGTTGCACCTGAACCAGAAGGGCACAAATATCCCGGGAGGGAGGTTTGCTCGAGCTACACCGGATGGTTTAAACTAGATTGGCAGCGGGTGGGGAATCGGATTTGTAATTCAGAGGATGAGGTATTCAGCCTTCCAACGGACCCAACAGGGAGTGAGGATGTTAATAAAGAAATGTAGTTGATGGAACATAATAGCAAACACAGAAATGGTTTGAAGTGTGTATATTTCAATGCTAGAAGTATCAGAAATAAGGCAGATGAACTGAGAGCACGGGTCAGTATTTGGAACTACGATGTTGTGGCCATTACAGAAACTTGGGTAACTCAGGGACAGGAATGGTTGCTGGACGTTTTGGGATTTAGATGCTTTAAAAGAAATAGGAAGGGGGTTAAAGGGGTGGTGGAGTGGCATTGCTAGTCAGGGCTAGTATAGCAGCTACTGAAAGGCAGTTCGAGAATGATATGTCTACAGTGTTAGTTTGGGTTGTGGCCCGGAACAAGAAAGGAGCAGTCACTTTGCTGGGGGTTTATTACAGACCCTCTAATTGTTGAAGAGAAGTGGAGGAGTGGATTAGGAGACAGATACTGGAAAGGTGCAGAAGTCACAGAGTTGTAGTCATGGGTGACTTCAACTTTCCGAACATTGATTAGAAACATTTTAGTTGTAATAGTTTAGGCGGAACAGATTTTGTCCAGTGCGTTCAGGAAGGATTCCTCACACAGTATGTAGACAGACCAACGCGAAGAGAGGCCACTTTGGATTTGGTGCTTGGCAATGAACCGGGCCAAGTGTTAGACCTGTTAATAGGAGACCATTTTCGTGTTAGTGATCATAACTCTGTTACTTTTACAATAGTCATGGAAAAGGATAGGTACATACAGCAGGGTAAGGTTTATAATTGGGGGAAGGGTAATTACAATTCTGTTAGGCAAGAACTGGGTAACATAAAATGGCAACAGATGTTGTCAGGGACGTGCACTATAGAAATGTAGAGATTGTTTAAGGAATGCATACTGCGTGTGCTCGATATGTTTGTCCCTAGGCAGACAGAGAAGATGCGGTCGAGTGAGGGAGCCTTGGTTCTCAAGAGAAGTCGAACGACTGGTTAAGAGGAAGAAGTATGCTTATGTAAGGTTTAGGAAACAAGGATCGGAAAAGGCTCTAGAGGGATACAAGTTAGCCAGGAAGGAGCTGAAGAAAGGGCTTAGGAGGGCTGTAAGGGGGCGTGAGAAAACCTTGGCAAACAGGATCATGGAAAACTCCAAGGCTTTTTACACGTACGTGAGGAATAAGAGAATGACCAGAGAAAGGGTAGGGCCTATCAAGGATTGTAAAGGGAATTTGTGCACGGAACTTAAAGAGATAGGAGAGGTCCTTCATGAATATTTTTCTTCAGTGTTCACAACTGAGAGGGACCTAATTGTAGGGGAGGACAGTGTGAAACAGGCTGGTAAGCTAGAGGAGGCCGATGTTAGTAAGGAAGGTGTACTAGGAATTTTGAGGAACTTGAAGATAGATATATTCCCTGGGCCTGATGGGATTTATCCAAGGATTCTATGGGAAGCGAGGGAAGAGATTTCAGGGCCTTTGGCGATGACCTTTTCATCCTCACTGTCCACGGCTATAGCGCCGGAAGATTGGAGACAGGCAAACATCATTCTCTAGTTCAAAAAAGGGAATAGGGATAACCCCGGAAATTATAGGCCAATTAGTCTTACTTCAGTGGTGGGCAAATTATTAGAAAGGACTCGGATAGATAGGATTAATAATCACTTGGATAGACACAGTTTGATTTGTGATAGTCAGCATGGATTTGTGAGGGGAAGATCATGCCTCACAAACCTTATTGAATTCTTTGAAGAGGTGACCAAACACGTGGATGGAGGTAGAGCAGTGGATGTGGTATACATGGATTTAAGTAAGGCGTTTGATAAGGTTCCCGATGGTAGGCTCATGAAGAAAGTAAGGAGGCATGGGACAGGGGGAAATGTGGCAGATTGGATTCAGAATTGGCTGACCCTTAGAAGACAAAGGGTGGTAGTAGACGGAAAATATTCAACATGGTGCTTAGTTACGAGTGGTGTACCATAAGGATCAGTTCTGGGTCCTCTTCTATTTGTGATTTTTGTAAATGATTTGGATATAGGAGTGGACGGGTGGATTAGTAAGTTCGCGGACGATATGAAGGTGGGTCGAAGGTGTGGATAATGCGGAGGGCTGTTCTAGGTTACAAAGGGAGACTGATAAGATGCAGAGCTGGGCTGAGAAGTGGCAGACTGAGTTTAACCCTGAAAAGTGTGAGGTGATTCATTTTGGAAGGACAAACTTGAAAGCAGAATACAGGGTTAACAGAAAGATTCCTGGCTTTGTGGAGGAGCAGAGGGATCTTGGTGTTCACGTCCACAGCTACCTGAAAGCTGCCACCCAGGTGGATAGAGTTGTTAAGAAGGCGTATGGTGTGTTAACTTTCATTAATAGAGACAAGGAGCTCAAGAGCTGTGAAGTTATGCTCCAGCTGTACAAAAGCCTGGTTCAGCCCCATCTGGAGTATTGTGTCCAGTTCTGGTCACCTCATTACAAGAAAGATATGGAAGCATTGGAAAAGGTGCAGAGGAGATTTACCAGGATGTTGCCTGGAATGGAGTGAAGGTCTTACGAGGAAAGGTTGAGAAAGCTAGGGCTTTTCTCTTTAGAACAACGAAGGATGGGAGGTGACTCGATAGAGGTGTACAAAATGATCAGAAGTATAGATAGAATGGCCAGCCAGAAACTTTTTCCTCAGGTGGAGGTAGCTATTATGAGGGGGCATAGTTTTAAAGAGAGTGGAGGTAGATATAGGGGAGATGTCAGAGGTAGGTTCTTTACTCAGAGAGTGGTAAGGGGGTGGAATGAATTGCCAGAGAGGGTGGTGGAGTCGGCCTCATTAGGGGCATTTAAATGGCTATAAGATAGGCAGATGGATGATAATATAATGTAGGGATGGAGGTTAGATAGACCTTAGGTTTCGGGTAAAAGTTAGGCACAACATCGTGGGCCGAAGAGCCTGTACTGTTCTATGTTCTATGTATTTGCAACAGTCTTATTCAGCCAGAAATGCTGAGTGAATGATAAATCTTTGGCGACTCCGGAGGCCGCCAGCAAAGACACCAATCCTCAGTCAATTAAATTCACTCTATGTCATACCATGAAATGGTTGAAGGCACTGAATACTGCAAAGTTTCTGGACCCTGGAAATCTTCTAGCAACTTGCTGCTCCCTGAGTCAAGCTGTCCCCTCTAACCTCAACACCGGCATCTACCCGACAATGAGGAAAATTGCCCCATTATGTCCTGTGCACAAACAGCACGACAAAGCCAACCTGGCCAAATACTACTCCGAATAATCTTGATCGCCAGTGAAATGATCCAAAATGTTATCAATACTGCTGTCAATTGGCTCTTCCTTTGCCATATTTACTCACTGACACGCAGTTTGAGTTCTGCTGGAACCACTCACTTCCTGACCTTATTGCAACCTTTTTATTCAGTTGTTTCAGCGGTGGGAGTCTGGGAGAAAGCGCGAGGGCAGCCTGGGAAGGTAAGCTGAGATAACAAGCATGGGGCTGGATGAACACAGCAGGTCAAGCAGCATCATAGGAGCAGGAAAACTTGACGTTTCGGGCCTAAACCCTTCATCAGAAATGGGGGAGGGGAAGAGGGTTCTGAAATAAATAGGGAGAGAGGGGGAGGCGGATAGAGGATGGATAGAGGAGAGGATAGGTGGAGAGGAGGCAGACAAGTCGAAGAGGCGGGGATGGAGCCAGTAAAGGTGAGTGTAGGTAGGGGGGTAGGGAGGAGATAGGTCAGTCCAGGGAGGACGGACAGGTCAAGGGGGCGGGATGATGTTAGTAGATAGGAGATGGGGGTGTGGCTTGAGGTGAGAGGAAAAACAGGTTAGGGAGGTTTATATCTGGGAAGGTAAGCTTTTCAATTATAAAAGTCTTACCTCGTGTGACTGCGGCCTTTCAGTTGTTTCAGCGGCAGGAGTCCGGAAGGAGGTGCGAGGGCAGCCTGGGAGGGTAAGCTTCCACCCAATAAATTTGAGATTTAACTAATACCCAAGACACTGCACACGTAGTGTCTCCCACCCTTCCACCTCCTCAAACCTAATAATAATGACTAAGTGTGGTGAGCAGGTAAGCTATTTGCACTTTTTTTCCTCATCTTTTTGTTATCTTTCGGGGTGGTCACCTGGACACCAAATCATCTGGCAATGGGTCGGAAAGCAAACCCGGAGTCTGTTTGAGTATGTAACAGAGTAAACTTACTGATGCAGCGAACACTGCGAAACTAAAAATAACTAATTCATTTTAAATAATTAACTAAGTAGAGATGGCAGGCCAGGTGATGTGTTGTAGCTGTATGATGTGAAAGCTTGCTGATCCTATTGAGAACGGCAATGACCACATCTGCAGCACGTGTTCGCTGCTTGAGGAGCTCCGGCTCAAAATTGAAGAGCTGGAATCTGAACTCCAAACACCGCGGCACATCCGGGAGGGGGAGAAGTGCCTGGATACTGTGTTCCAAGAGGCAGTCACACCTGGTAGATTAACTAATGTTAATTCGATCGGCAGGCAGGGACAGCAATGTATGACTGCGAGTGAGGCAGGTAGAGGGACTCTGCAGACAGGAACACAGGAGTCGCAGCCCATGACATTGTCCCACAGATATGAGGCACTTGCTCTCTGCATGGATGAGGAACAGGGCTGCAGGAGGGATGAGTCAACTGACCATGGCACCATGGTCCAGGAGGTCATTCAAGAGTGGGTAGCAAAAAGACAGATTGTAGTTGTAGGGGATTCCATCATCAGGGGGATAGACAGTATCCTTTGCGAGCAGGATAGAGAATCCCGCATGGTGTGTTGCCTGCCCGGTGCCAGGGTACGAGACATCTATGACCTGCTTGAGAGGATACTAGAGAGGGAGGGGGAGGATCCAGTTGTTGCGGTCCACGTAGGTACCAACAACATAGGCAGGACTAGGTAAAAAAAGACCTGTTTTGGGATTATGAAAAGCTAGGAACAAAATTAAAAAACAGGTCTTCAAGGGTCCTAAACTCTGGATTGCTGCCCGAGCCACGTGCAAATTGGCATAGGGAGGCGAGGATCAGGGAAGTAAACACATGGCTGTGGTGTGGGAAAGAGGGTTTCCTTTTCATGGGGCACTGGCTGCAGTTCTGGGACAGGAGGGATCTATACCGCTGGGATGGAGTCCACCTGAACAGGGCCGGGTCCAGTGTTCTGGCGCAAAGGGTAAATAGGGTGGTTAATAGGACTTTAAACTAGTAAGTAGGGGGCGGGAGAAGTGAGCGCAGAGGGAGAATAAGAATTAATGTAAGGGAAAGCAGCGGGCTAACAGGTGACGAAGAAGCTTCAACCCCATTGAAAATTAGGAAAAAAGTTAAAGGGATGGAGAACTCAAGAGCTGTTAGCAATGGAGGTAATAGGACCCAAAAAGAAGGGGCAAAAACTGGCATAAGGGCACTTTATCTGAATGCTCTGAGCATGCGAAACAAGGTGGATGAGTTGACTGTGCAAATCATGGCAAATGGGTATGATTTAGTGGCCATTACAGAGACATGGTTACAGGATGGTCATGACTGTGAGTTAAATATCCAGGGGTATCAAACTGTTCGGAAGGACAGACAGGAAGGTAAGGGAGGTGGTGTTGCTCTGATTCTTAAGGATGATATCAGGGTGGTATGGAGAGATGATATACGTTCTACTGAACAAAGCGTTGAATCCATTTGGGTGGAAATTAGGAATAGCAGGGAGAAGAAGTCACTGATAGGTGTGGTCTATAGGCCACCAAGTAACGACATCGTGGTGGGGCAGGCAATAAACATAGAAATAGCTAATGCATGTAAAAATGGTACAGCAATTATCATGGGGGATTTTAATCGACATATCGATTGGTCCAACCAGGTCGGTCATGGCAGCCTTGAGGATGGGTTCATTGAATGCATCCACGATAACTTCCTTGAACAATATGTAATGGAACCTACGAGGGAGCAAGCTATTCTAGATCTAGTCCTGTGTAATGAGACAGGAATAATTAATGATCTCACAGTTAGGGATCCTCTCAGAAAGGGCGATCACAGTATGGTCGAATTTAAAATACAGATGGAGCGTGAGAAGGTTAAATCCAGTACCTGTGTCCTGTGCTTAAACAAAGGAGACTATGAAGGAACGAGGGAGGAGTTAGCTCAGGTAGAATGGGAGCAAAAACTTTTAGGTGGGTCAATTGAGGAACAGTGGACAACTTTCGAAATGATTTTTCACAGTGCTCAGCAGAATTTTATTCCAGTGATAAGGAAGAATTGTAGGAAAAGAGAGAGCCAGCCATGGATGTCTAAGGAAATAAAGGAAAGTATCAGATTGAAAAAAAACACATACAAAAAAGCAGAGAGTAGTGGGAAACTAGTAGACTGGGAAATCTTTAAAGGCCAACAGAAAGCCACAAAAAAAGTTATGAAGAAAAGTAAGATAGATTATGAGAGTAAACCAGCTCAGAATATAAAAACAGGCAGCAAAAGTTTCTATAAATATGTAAATCGTAAAAGAGTGGCGAAGGTAAACATTGGTCCTTTAGAGGATGAGAAGGCCAACTTAATAACTGGGAATGAGGAAATAGCCGAGACATTAAACTGTTATTTCATGTCGGTCTTCACAGTGGAAGACACAAATAACGTGCGGAAAACTAATGGCAAGAAGGTTATAGCAGGTGAGGACCTAGAACCTACCGTTATCACTAAGGAGGCAGTGCTGGGCAAGCTAATGGGGCTAAAGGTAGACAAGTCTCCTGGTCCTGATGAAATGCATCCCAGGGGACTAAAAGAAGGGGTGGGGGAAATAGTAAATGTACTAGTAATTATTTACCAAAATTCACTGGACTTTGGGGAGTTTCCCACAGATTGGAAAACAGCCAATGTGATGCCACTGTTTAAAAAAGGAAGTAGACAAAAGCAGGTAACTATAGGCCAGTTAGCTTAACGTCGGTAGTGGGGAAAATGCTTGAATCTATCATTAAGGAAGAAATAGCAAGACATCTGGATGTAAATTGTCCCATTGGGAACATCCAGCATGTGTTCATGAAGGGTAGATCATGTTTAACTAATTTGGTGGAATTCTTTGAGGACATTACTTGCGGGGTGGACAATGGGGATCCTGTGGATGTGGTGTATATGGATTTCCAGAAGGCTTTTGACAAGGTGCCACACCAAAGGCTGCTACATAAGATAAAGTTGCATGGTATTACAGGTAATGTATTGGCATGGACAGAGGATTGGTTGACCAGTAGAAAGCAAAGAGTAGGGATAAGTGGGTGTTTTTCTGGTTGGCGGTCAGTGGCTAGTGGTGTGCCTCAGGGATCAGTGTTGGTACCTCAATTGTTTACAATTTACATAGATGATTTGGAGTTGGGGACTAAGTGTGGTGTGTCAAAATGTGCAGATGACACTAAGGTGAGTGGTAGAGCAAAGTGTGCAGGAGACACTGAAAGTCTGCAGAGGGATATAGATAGTCTAAGTGAGTGGGCAAAGGTCTGGCAGATGGAGTACAATATTGAATGTGTGAGGTCATCCATTTTGGTAGGAATAACAGCAAAATGGACTATGTTTTAGATGGTAAAAAATTGCAGCACGCTGCTGTGCAGAGGGACTTGGGTGTCCTTGTGCATGAATCGCTAAAAGTGGGATTGCAGCAGGTGATTAAAAAGGCAAATGGAGTTTTGTCTGCCATTGGTCGAGGGATGGAGTTTAAAAACAGGGAGGTTATGCTGCAGCTGTATAGGGTCCTGGTGAGGTCACACCCGGAGTACTGTGTGCATTTTGGTCTCCTTACTTGAGAAGAGATATACTAGCACTGGAGGGGGTGCAGAGGACATTCACTCGGTTGATCCTAGAGTAGAGAGGGTTGGATTATGAGGAGAGACTGAGTAGACTGGGATTATACTCATTGGAATTCAGAAGAATGAAGGGAGATCTTATACAAACATATAAGATTATGAAGGGAATAGATAAGGTGGAGACAGGGAGGTTGTTTCCGCTAACAGGTGAAACTAGGACTGGAGGACATCACCTTAAAATAAAGGGAAGCAGATGTAGGACTGAAGTCAGGAAGAACTTCTTCACCCAAAGGGTTGTGAATCTGTGGAATTCCCTGCCCAGTGAAGTGGATGAAGCTACCTTGCTGAATGTTTTTAAGGCAAGGCTAGATAAATTTTTGAACAGTAAAGGAATTAAGGGTTATGGTGAGTGGGCGGGTAAGTGGAGCTGAGTCTCAAAGATTAGCCATGATCTTATTAAATGGCGGGGCAGGCTCGAGGGGCCAGATGGCCTCCTCCTGCTCCTATTTCTTATGTTATGTTATGTTATGTTATGTATCCTTAATTGAAACATGCGCAAAAGAGCTGAACTTCAAAGGTGAGGTGAGAGTGACTGCCTGTGACATCAAGGCCACATTTGATTGATTAAGAAGCGTTAGCAAAACTGGATTCATTGCGAATCAGCTTCTTCGGTTGCTCCGTCAATCACCTTCCCTCCATCATAGGGTCAAAACTGCGGATGTTCACCAAAGATTGCACAATGTTCAACACCATTCATGACTCCTCCGGTACCAAAGCAGTCCATGTTCAAATAGTTAGCCGTAGGTAATATCCAGGTTTGGGCTGAAAACTACCAAGCTTCATACCATACAACTACCAGGCAATGATTGTCTCTAAGAGGATAAAATCTAACTATCACTCACTGACATTTCGTGGCATTAGGATCTCTGAATCCCTCACTATCACATTCTGTGGGCTACCATTGATCCAAAACTGATCTGGAGCAGTCATATAAATAATTTAGCTATAAGAGCAACTCAGAGGCTAGGAACACTGCAGTGAGTAACTCACCTCCCAACTCCTCAAAGCCTATCCACTATCTACAAGGCACAAGTCAGGAATGTGATGGAATACTCCTCATTTGCCTGGATGGGGGCAGCTTCAACAACACTCAGGAGGCTTGACACCATCCAGGATACTGCAGCCCGCTTAATTGGCACCACATCCACAAACATCTACTTCCTCTTTCACTGATGCTCAGTAGCAGCAGTGTGTACCACATTCAACATACACTGCAGAAATTCAGTAAGTAACCTGGACATCACTTCCAAGCCCATGACCGCTTCCATCCAGAAGGACAAGTGCAGCAGAGGGAACGCCATCACCTGCAAGTTCCCCTCCAATCTACTCATCATCCTGACTTGGAAATATGTTGCTGTTCCTTTGCTGTCACTAGGAAAAACACTGAAATTGTCTTCCTAACAACACTGTGGATCAACTACGCTAAATGGATTTCAGCAGTTCAAGATGGCATCTCACCACCATCTTCTCAAGGACAACTAGGGATGGAAAATAAATACTGGCCCAGCTAGCAATGCTCACATTTTTCCTGAATTTTTTTTTAAATGGTTCAAGGGAAAAAATTAAGCATAATTAACCAGGATAGCCATGGGGAGAATTCCCATGATATTCTCCCAACAACCCCGCTCTGGATCAGAATTGCACTTAAATGCCCAGCTGAAACTTTTGTGCTCATATCTCTGGAGTGAAACTGGAACCTGTGCATTCTGACTCAAAGGGAAGAATGCTACCTGCTGTGCCACAGTTAACAGAAACCTGGAAGCTACAGACAAGGCAAGACAACACCTCACAGCATCCTGTGTCTCTCTCACTCCAACTTGTTTGTGAATGCAGACAAGGCAGAGCATATGTTATTTGATGCAATGAGTAAGCTTCAGCAGGTGGTAACAGGGTGAGTCACAAGTACAGGTGAGGAGAAGCATGTGGTAATGTGAAAACTGAAGAACTGAGGTAAAAGAAAACTCAACAAATAAAACATCAACGTTGATCATGTATGCCCTTGGTCCTCACTCCCAGCCCTGTGGATGAAATCTTTGACCCTTCCATACCAGTACTGGGAGAGAGATTGAGATATGGGCTGAATTGTTTTTTTTTAAATGGAGCTCCAAACTCTATTGTTAACTCTGGGTAGGAAAGAGATTACATAAATAATACATCGGTGTCTTCTTCTTATGAGGACAGAAATCCAAACATAAAACTGCTCTCTAAGCAGTTAATAAACCAACATCAAGGTGGAATTCTTTCTTAATTTTTGATTAATTTATAGCTTCTTTTTCCTAAAAGCCTGTACACACTGTCCTGAAATCAGTCACTACTTTAAAGGATGCACTAACTTCCAATTAATCTACTCCTTTCATTGTTTTCAAAAACTATGCAAAGATCTATTCCTACCCTTTCTCTCGTTAATAAGTGTGGTGGTCTTCTCTTTGCAAGAGCCTTGTTTGTGACGTTCTGCACCGATTCTAAAGCACAAAGTTCTTTTTGGAAGCGGTGTCTGCAAAAACAGAATAAACTCTGTCAAATTTACAGCACAGGAACAAGCCATTTAGCTCAACAGAGATAAAAGGTACTGCAGATGCTGGAGAATCCGAGATAACAAGCATGGGGCTGGATGAACACAGCAGGTCAAGCAGCATCATAGGAGCAGGAAAACTTGACATTTCGGGCCTAAACCCTTCATCAGAAATTCATCATTTCTGATGCTTGTTATCTCATTTAGCGCAACAGTTCAGTCAGTGCTTGTGCCTGACATGAACCTCCTCCATTTCCACTTCAACAAAACTTTCTCTTAATTTCCTTCTCATGTATTTATTTAGCTTACCCCTGAATGTATCTCTGCTAGTTGCTACAACCATTTCACGTTTCAAAGCATGATTTGAGAAGAGTCAAAGGTGATTTCAGTGAATTACGCATGATCCTGAGGTGTCTTGCTGTTTGGATACTAGGAGGATTTTTCATCAAAGGGAAAACATACCTTGCCTTTCCATTCATAATAATTTCACATTGAAAGCAAATTTTTAATATCACTGCACAAGTTCTTGCAATCTTTCATCCTCCCTAGTTTAAAAAGAAACATGGCTCTAGAAATGCTGATAATTTAAGTATTAAACTGCCTTTTACACAGTGCAAAACCCACATGCCACTAGTTCAAAATCCAAACATGAAAATTATAAATATAAAATGCATAAATTATATCACACAAGGTAAAAGTTAACTATCTCCCCTTGAAAGTCAATAGCGTTGTCATAATTTAAACTGCAATAATCAAAATCCTAGGGGTGACTATTGACTGAAAATTTAGCTAAGACAGACATATAAGCATTACAGCAGCAATAGCCGGTCAGAGGCTATGGATTCTGTGGTGACTGAATCATGTCCTGCTTCCTGAAACCACTATCTTCAAGCTATATGATGGAATATTCACCTGTTGCCTAGCTCCACCAATACTCAAGAAGCTTAATGCAATCTATGAGCAATCCACCTGATTGGCACACCATCCACTACCTACAATTTTCATTCCCTCCACCACTACCTCACCAAAGTAGCAGCCTGTAACACGTACAAAATGCACCGCAGCAATGTACTCCATTGAAATCTTCTAAACCGATGACCGCTATCACCCAGAGGAACAAGAGCAGTAAGTACGTGGGAATATCATTACCAACAAATTTCCCTTCAAACCGTGCACTAGTTTGACTTCAATCTATATCCTCATTCCTTCACTGTCACTGCGTCAAAAATCTGTAATATGACTACCCCTCCACCCAACTCCTACAAACACACACTCTCGTCTCAACACCAATTTCGGTGTACTGACATCACATAGAAAGCAGCAGATCACTACAATGGGATTCTGATAAGCTGGAGTAATGACTGTCCTTTTTGTTTATTCCTTCACAGGATGAGGACATTGCTTGCTGGGCCAGAATTCATTGCCCTTTTCTAATTGCCCAGATGACCATTAAGAGTCAACCAAATTGCTGTTGGTCTGGAGTCACGTGTAGGCCAGACCAGGTAAGGATGGCAGTCTCCTTCCCTAAAGGGCATTAGTGAATCAAATGGTAACACAGTGTACAGCTGGAGGAACACAGCAGGTCAGACAGCATCAGAGGAGCAGGAAAGTTCATTAGGATCCTTCTTCAGAAATGGGGGAGGGGATGGGGGCTCTGAAATAAATAGACGGGGGTCTCAGGCTGGGGAAGGTAGGTGGAATGGTGATAGGTAAGTGCAGGTTGGTAGTGGTGGGGATTGGTCGGTGAGTTGGGAGGAGCAGATAGGTGGGAGAGAAGACGGACAGGTCAAGGAGGTGGGGATGAAAAGGGGGGTTGGTTGTGGGATGAGGCTGGAAGTGGGGAGATTTTGAAGTTAGTAAAGTCCACATTGAGACCATTGGGTTGTAGGCTCCCAAGGCGGAATATGAGGTGCTGTTTCCCCATTTTCCAGGTGGCATCGTTGTGAATCTGGAGGAGGCCCAGGATGGACATGTCGTCCAGGGAGTGGGAGGGGGAGTTGAAATGGTTCGCGACTGGAAAGTGTTGTCGTTTGTCACGAACCAAGTGCAGGTGTTCCACAAAGTGGTCTCAGAGCCTCTGCTTGGTCTCCCCAATGTAGAGGAGTCCACATCAGGAGCAGCGGATGCAGTAAACCACATTAGCGGATGTGTAGGTGAACATCTGTTTAAGGTGGAAGGTTTTTTTGGGGCCTGGGATGGAGGTGAAGGGGGAGGTGTAGGGGCAGGTGTAGTACATCCTGCGGTTGCAGGGAAAAGTGCCATGGGTGTTTGGGCTAGCGGGGAGTGTGGAGTGGACCAGGGAGTCATGGAGAGAGCGGTCCCTCTGGATGGCAGATGAGGGTGGGAGGGAAATATACCCTTCTAAGTGGGGTTTGATTGCACGTAGCGGAAGTGGCGGAGAATGATGCATTGAATCCGAAGGTTAATGGGGTGAATCATGGGTTTTTCTGACAATCGGCAATGGATTCATGGTCATCATTAGACGCATAATTTCTAATATTTATTGAATTCAAATTCTACCGTTTGCCATGGTAGGATTCAAACCCAGGTCCTCAGAACATTACCTGGGTCTCTGGATTAACATGTGGGCAACAATACCACTAGGCCGTTGCCTCCGATTTGGCTGTCGGAAAATCCTGACTGTGTTATTTACTCAGATACATATTATGGATTTGGTATGCTGATTGATCTCTGCATGAAACTCAGTGATTAACAATAAAACTTTGCTCACTTCCCCACCTCCATACACCTTTGACCCCCAGCTGCACAAGCAGCAGCTCAACTGCCCAAACCCACCAATCTCCACTAACCTGACTGCCCCCTCTTAACAGAATACCAACCCTAACTGACTGTTCCATCCATGCTCCCTCCAAAACTCCAGCCCAAACTGACTAACCCATTCAATCACGAGGAAAACCTTTGCGATCTTTAAATATTGAAAATAATCAGCTGGCTGGCAACTGATAAGACATCATTAACTTTAACTGATGTCAGGAGGAGGTAGAGTCTCTGTTGTAACAGCATGGCATGGCACCACAACATATCTACAAAGCAGAGATAATAGGAACTGCAAAGCAGTCCACTTTGTCCTTTGTGTGTCATCACGAGTAGAACTGATCAAAGTGCTTTTAACAGACTCTAAATGGGTAAGCTCCATTCATCTAACTGAGAGGGAAAGATGAGCTGCTTTCTTGAACCTTTGCAGTCCGTTTGCTGATGGTACACTCAGAACTCTGTTAGTGAGAATATTTCAACATTTTGACTTAACAACACTAAAGGAGTGATGATATATTTTCGAGCGAGGATGGTGTGTGACTTGGAGGAACGTTTGCAGATGACGATGTACCAATATATCAGTTTCCCTTGCCTTTCCAGATGGTGGATTTTGCGATTTTAGAAGGTGCTGACTCAAGAGCCGTGATGGGTTGCACCAGTCCATCTTGTAGCCGGTATGAACAGCAACCATTGTCGGCAGTCATAGAAACACAGAAACATAGAGGAGGCCATTCAGCCCTTTGAACCTGCTCCACCATTCATCACAATCATGACTGACCATCCAACTCAATAGCCTAAGCCTGCTTTCTCCCCATAACCTTTGATCCCATTCGCCTCAAGTGCTACATCTAATCGCCTCTGGAACACATTCAATGTTTTGACATCTACTACTTCCTGTGGGCAAAGAAATGTCTCCTCATGTCTGTCCTAAATCATCCACCCCGAATCCTTATACTGTGACCCCTGGTTCTGTCCACAGCCACCATTGGGAACATCTTCCCTGAATCTACCCTGTCCAGTCGTGTTAGAATTTTATAAGTCTCTATGAGATCCTCCCTTATTCATCCGAACTCCAGTGAAAACAATCCCAACCTAGTCAATCTCTCCTCATACGTCAGACCCGCCAACCTGGAATCAGCCTGATAAACCTTCGCTGCACTCCCTCGAGAGCAAGAGCATCCTTCCTCAGAAAAGGAGACCAAAACTGCGCACAATATTCTAGGTGTGGTCTCACCAAGGCTCTTATCATAGACGAAGTGAATATTGAAGTTGTTTGATTTGGCATGAATTGAGCAGGTTTCTTTGTCCTAGATAGTGGTCAATCATCTTGTGTGTTTTGGAGCTGCACTCATCCAGGTAAATTGGGGAGTATTCCATCACACTCCTGACTTGTGCCTTGTAGGTGGTGCACAAGCTTTGGGTAGTCAGGAGGTGAGTTACTGGGTACAGGATTCCTCGTCCCTGGCCTGCTTTTTTGGCCATACTATTTGTCCGGCTTGTCCAGTTCAGTTTCTGATTAAGGATAACCCTGGGGTATTGATAGCAGTGGATTCAGTGATGGTAATGCCACTGATAGTGAAAAGCCAATGGTTCGATTTCTACTTGTTAGAGATGATCTTTGCCCTTGCTCTTGTGTGATATAGGTGCTCATTGCAACTTATCAGTCCAGACTTGGATGTTGACTGCTTCAGTATCTGAGGAGTCATGAACAGTGTTGAACATCGTGGAAAAATAACTGAATACCTTCCCTTCTAACCTTCACATCAGTCTTTTACGATGGAAGACACCTGCTACGTACCTTCAAGAGAGTCAGGGGGCAGAGGTGAGTGTAGTTGTAATCCCTAAGGAGAAGATGCTGGGCAGACTGAAAGGTCTGAAGGTGGAGAAATCACCTGGACTGGGTGGGCTACACCCCAGAGTTATGATAGGGATAGTTGATGAGATTGTAGAGGCATTTCAGGGATCATTGGATTCTGGGAGGCTTCAAAAGGGTTGGAAAATGGTGAGTGTAACACCCCTGGTTAAGAAGGGAGGCAAGAAGAAGAATGATTGACAAGAGGTTCATAAGAGTAATCCAGGGACTGATGGGCTTGTCACACAAGGGTTGGTTGAGGACCCTGGATCTATATTCAATGGAGTTTAGAAGGATGAGGGAGAATTTATTGAAGCTTACAGAATACTTTGAGAGACCTGGATAGAGTTGACGTGAAGAAGATGTTTCCACTAGTAGGACAGAATAGGGCCTGAGGATACAGCCTCAGTGTGAAGGGACAACATTTTAGAACTGAAATGAGGAGGAATTTCTTCAGCCAGAAGGTGGTGAATTTGTGAAACTCATTGATTGTCTTCATTCGTGATTAGTAAGGGAACAAGGGTTAAGGGAGAAGACAGGAGAATGGGTTCGAGAAACATTAGCCATGATTAAATGGCGGAGCAGACTTGATGGACAGAGTGGCCTGATTCTGCTCCTTTATCTTATCGTCTTCAAGCAGTAATCAGTAATTCAGCCTTTTGACCCTGCTCCGCCATTTAATAGGATTATGTCTGATTTCATCTTGGCCTCAACTTGACTTTTCTGCACGCTCCCCATAACCCTTCAAACCATCACCAATTAAAAATCTAGCTACCTCCTCCTTAAACATATTCAGTGCCCCAAAATCCACTACATTCTAGGGTAGGCAGCAATGGGGCAGGCGATGGCCCAGTGGTATTATCACTGGACTGTTGACCGAGATAACAATTTGGGGACCTGGGTTCAAATCCTACCACTAAAAAATCCGGAATTATGAGTTTAGTGATGACCATGAATCCATTTTTGATTGTCTGAAAAATCCATCTGGCCCATTAGTGCCCTTTAGGGAAAGAATTGCCTTTCTTACCTAGTCTGCCTCCAAAACCATATCAATGTTATTGATTGGAAATGCCTTCTGGACAATTAGAAAATGAATTCTGGCCTAGCCAGTGATGGCCTCATCCCTTGAATGAATAAAGGCAAAAAAGACCTCATGAATGAATTAAAATAAAAGTTAATCAAAGCGGTATGACTACCTCCTGCAACACAGTGTCCAGATAACTCTGCCCCTTTCTGATGAGTCACAAAGTCTGAAGCTTAGACTCCAGCTCATCATCTCTGAGCCAGAGATTCTCAAGTAGCCAACATTTGTTTCAGATGTGATGACTAGAAGCCATACCAGCTCCCACATCATCCAGGTACAACACATTGCTTGATCCTGCATTAACATTTTATTGACTTAGTTCTAAATTTATTTTTAAATCCTACTGATCTTTACTGATTTAATCTGCAAAATATTTCATCTATTTACCTTTACTCTGTAAACAATTTACAATTGATTGTCCAATTAGTAGCTATTATCAACCAATTATCTTACAGTTTTCCTGTAATGCCACTCTTTGTTTTGTGCTGGGTGCCTGAACCGAGCTTTCAATTTATCCTGTTAAAAATAAACTTTACAAAGAATAAACCAAATAAAAGCAAAAGGCACCTCTTCCCTGAATTCAAATCCTCAGAAACACACATTTACGTGGGCTGTGCCTCACTCTGTATGCGCTCTCTCCCAACTGCTCGTGTGAAGCTGACTGACCTTTATGATGGAAGGTCATTGATGAAGCAGCTGAAGATGGTTGGGCCTAGGACACTACCCTGAGGAACTCCTGCAGAGATGTTCTGTTGTTGAGCTGACTTACCTCCAACAACCACAACTGTCTTTCTTTGTCCTAGAGATAAAAGGTACTGCAGATGCTGGAGAATCCGAGATAACAAGGCGTGGGGCTGGATGAACACAGCAGGCCAAGCAGCATCATAGGAGCAGGAAAGCTTGACGTTTCGGGCGTAGACCCTTCATCAGAAATGGGGGAGGGGAAGAGGGTTCTGAAATAAATAGGGAGAGAGGGGGAGGCGGATAGAGGATGGATAGAGGAGAGGATAGGTGGAGAGGAGGCAGACAAGTCGAAGAGGCGGGGATGGAGCCAGTAAAGGTGAGTGTAGGTGGGGGGGTAGGGAGGAGATA
>JAHRHZ010000249.1:11985118-12000110 GCA_024137785.1 Ginglymostoma cirratum
AAGTTACATTTATTCAGAGGTTCGTTGAGGTTTACGCATTTATTTGTTTCTTTATCTCTTCCTTATTTTCAAGGATGGGGGAGTTGGATCATAGTCGATTTTTGAAGCTGTTTTGAATAAATGATATGTCCACTCAAAACCTTTGGCTCATTTTGAGGCATTTTTTTCTTCCAATGAAATATTAAGCAACCAGAAACAAAAGTAGCATTATCCCAAATGTTTAAATGCTTAAATTGAAGACTTGATCAAATTAGTAAAATCATAAACAGAAGCTTCGTCTGCAGCCAAATGCTTAATGAGGTTTTGAATATGTATTTTGGTTTCCAGTAGTAGTTGTACTGTCTCTTCAGTGCAGTCTCTTTTTCAAATATTTTTTCATATTTTATGAGTCAAATGGAACTTTTCAGCACACATTTATCCACTGTTCCTCGTTCAAACTGTTTTTGACTTAACGTGGCAAATTGATCATGTTGGTTGGATTGATTTTAGATTATTTTAGCAAGGCCCAGCAGGGATATGATTAGTCGGATGATTTCACAGGGCTCGGGTTGGAGAGTTATAATCCCCGCCAGTATATTTGAAGGTATAGGGTGGGGAGCACATAAAATATGGTGGGTTGCCAGCTGCCGAGCTCCCCCCACATGACAAATAGTCGTGAAAGCAACAGGCAGCTCATCAGTCCTTAGGCGTATTGAAGCCCAAAGTTGGATTAGATTCGAATTCAAATTCCCTGCTGAGGAAGATGAAAGGAAAGCAAATAGCCAGGCAGGATATGGGCTATAGGGGGCCAGAGGCAATGTGTCCATTGGAGGGGCATGGGGGCAACACTTCCACCCCTCAAGCCCACTTTGTGCATTCCACCCATTTCTAAAGCCCATGGCTGCAAACGCCCTGCCCAAACTCCCTGGTGTTCCTAGCCCCTGTGCGATCAAATGCCTGAGGACAGCCTTAAGTTCAGAAGACAACCTTAAGTTCATAAGTGTGAGGTAATACATTTAGGGAGGTTACAAGAAAATACACGAAGCACGGGAATATACTGAGAGGTGTAGATGAAGCGAGAGATCTTGGCATGCAAGTGCCCAGGTCCATAAAAGTAGCAGAATGGGTGAATAAGATTATAAAGAAGGCAGTTGGAATGTTCTCCTTCATTGGCAGAGGTATAGGATACAAAAGTAGGGATATAATAATGAAACTGTATAAGGTACTGATGACACCACAGCTGGAATATTGTTTGCAGTTCTGGTCACCACATTGTAGGAAGGATGCAATCACTCTGCAGAGAATGTAGAGAAGATTTACTAGAATGTTGCCAGGGCTGAAGAATTGTAGCTATGAGCAGAGATTGGAGAGATTGAAATTGTTTTCCTTGGAACAGAGAAAGCTGAGGGGTGACATGATTGAGGCTTACACAGTTGTGAGGAGTAGAGATAGAGTAGACAGAAGGAACCTGTTTTCCTTGGCAGGGAGTTCAAAAACCAGGGATGGATTTAAGCTAGAGATAAAAGGTACTGCAGATGCTGGAGAATCTGAGATAACAAGCATGGGGCTGGATGAACACAGCAGGTCAAGCAGCATCATAGGAGCAGGAAAACTTTATCAAAGATAAAAGGTACTGCAGATGCTGGAGAATCTGAGATAGCAAGCATGGGGCTGGATGAACACAGCAGGTCAAGCAGCATCATTAAGCTAAGTAGCAGAAGGATCAGAGGGGACTTGTGGAAAAACTTTGATGCAGGTGGCTGGAATTTGCTGCTGAGTTGGTGGTTTAGGTAGAGACTGTAAACTCTTTGAACCAGTACCTGGATTTGCACCTTAAGCGTTGTAAGGTGCAGAGCTAGGGTCCATGTGCAGAAAGATGGGTTAGAAAGGGCATTTACCTGTGTTTAGCTTTGGGTGGATAAGATGGGCCAAATGGTCCCCATCTGTGCTATTGTCCGATGGTTTGTATGGTTCTTTGTGTTCTTCTTGGGACTCCTTATAGTCCCAGTAGCAACCGGTCTGAAAATCCTTGCTTTGGTGGCAGCATCACGTCGTCACTTCACAAACCCAGGAGTAGTGGAGGGAATAAAAGATGAACTTTGTCTTAACGTTATCTCAATTATTTATTTTTGTAATTTCTGTAATTAAAATAGGGCAGGATTATGGCAACATATACTGTATTCTCATAAATACAAGTGATAATAAATTACAAAAATACAATTCTGATGTCTGGTTCTGCTGGTACTCCCCAGCTGCTGGCCACAGCTCTCGTGGTGAAAGCCCCCCTTTCAAGTCATTGAGGACACCCCCAGCTTAGTGTGGACTGACATTTTAACTGGGATGAGAAGAACATGCTTTCCTTCCCCCATTATTTACACTCATCTGGACAATTTTCAAGAATATCAAAGTAAGGGAAAAGCAACATTTTACCCTGTACAACAAAAGACTGCTGATTGGTTGGCAAGTGGATTTTGATTGGTAGGGGCGTTGTCATGGCGAATGCATTGGTTGTTCAGCACCTTGTGCTGTTCTCTGAGATCAAGACTTGCCACCTGTCATAGCTCTCTGGCCCTGCTTCTTGACATTAAGTTACACGCATCTAGCCTCCCACATCCTGCCTGCAGTGTTCAGCTTTTCTGCTTGCAAGGCATTCCGATGACTTTCTTCAAACTTACCAATTCAATCAAATTCTGTCCAGGTTTGATCGACGTGTGCTAATTAGATTAGTGAATTCATTCAGTTGAATGGAGAATTGTACTCGAATAACTCTGTTCCAATTGAGTTATTTACAGTCCCAGTCCACAGTTGCTTCAACAGAGCTCCAATAATTAGGCAAAACAAAGTCAGAAGGCTATTTTTTTTGCCCCCATTCAAACATCAAACAAGGGTGTCTACGTTTGTTTTAGCAAGATTATGCGTTGGAACTTTAAACATTCAACCACAACTATTCAAACAAGGAAAGATGAAAACTGCATTTACATAGCAACTTCTACAGCCTCAGGACTTCCAGTTTCAAGTATAGTCACTGTCCTCAGGCAGGAAACATAGCAGCCAATTTGCACAAAGCAAACTGCCATTAATTTATTTTGGTGATGTTGGTTGTGGAAAAGGTTTGGAACGATGGGGAGATCTGCCCTGCTCACTGACAAGTGGAATCTGTTTTTGACCAGCTCATAGGGCAGATAGGAGCTTGAATGATTAGCACATGTGAAAGATAGTGGCCTCCAATGATGTAGCATGTCCTAAGTTTTATGCTGCGTCAGAGTGAGATTTGAAGTACAGCCTTTTCAATTTACAACAAGAATACAGAGAGCTAAGCAATCCCATTGTGAACGATGGTGAATTAATGAACGAGCCTGAGGAGGAGGGTCCACAAATATCTCAATGAACAGGGAGCCCAGCACATCAGTGCAAAAGATAAGATTGAAACATTTCAAACCATCTTCAGCCTGAAATGCAGAGTGGATGGTCCATTTTGGCCTCCTCTAGAGGTTCCAACATCATAGATGCCAGCCTTCAGCTAATTCGATTCCCTCCATATGATATCAAGAAATGGATGATGATGCTGAGGCTATGGGCTCCAATAAGACATTGGCAGAGGTTCTGAAGGCCAGTGCTCCAAAACGAGTCAAGTTATTTCAGTGCAGCTACTACACTGGTAACATGTAAAAACTTACCCAGGCATGCCCAGGTAATAAGGAGAATCGGGGCATTGATGGCTTGTTGCTTTTCATGTTAGACCATGAATCCAGAAACTCAGCTACTGTTCTGGGGACCTGGGCTCAAATCCCACCGCAACAGATGATGGGATTTGAATTCAGTAAAAAAAAATCTGAAAATAAGAATCAACTGCTGACCATGAAATCATTGTCGATTGTTGGTAAACCCATGTGGCTCACTAATGTCCTTCAGGGAAGGAAATCTACCACCCTCAGCTGGTATGGCCTACATGTGACTCCAGACCCAAGCGATATGTTTGAGCCTCAACTGCCTTCTGAAATGGTCTAGCAAGCCATTCAGTTGTATCAATGGCTATGAAGTTTCAACAAAGGAATGAAACCGGTCAGACCACTTGGCATCGACCTAGGCACAAGAAAAGACAACAGCAGAAACAGTCTTGTCAACCCTGCAAAGTCCTACTTACTAATATCTGGGGTCTGGTGCCAAAATTGGAAGAGATGTCTAACAGACTAGTCAAGCAACAGCCTGGCATAGTCATACACACAGAATCGTCCCTTACAGACAATGTCCCAGACACCACCATCACAAGACCTAGATATGTCCTGTCCCACCGGCAGGATAGATCCAGCAGATGTGTCAGCACAGTGGGATACAGTCAGAAGGGAGTTGTTCTGATGGTACTCAACATTGACTCAGTACCCAATGGCTTCAGGTTAAACGTGGGCAAGGAAACCTTACGCTGATGAACATGTACTGTCCTCCCTCGGCTCAAGTTGAATAACACTTAAAGGAAGCACTGAGGAAGGCAAGGACACAAAACATACTCTGGGTGGGCAATTTCAATGTCCATCACCAAGAGTAGCAGGCAGCAGTACTGCTGATCAAGCTGGTCAGGTCCTAAAGGACATTAACTGCTAGACTGGGTCTGTGGCAGGAGGTGAGAGAACCAACAAGAGGGCAAAAATACTTGACCTCATCCTTACCAATCTACCAGCTGCAGATGCATCTGTCCATGACAGTGTTGGTGAGAGTGACCACTGCACAGTCCTTGTAGAGACAAAGTCCCATCTTCACATTGAGAATAACCTCCATTGTGTTAAATGGCACTATCACCGTGCTAAATGGGACAGATTTCGAACAGAGCTAGCAACTCAAGACTAGGCATCCATGAGGCTCTGTGAGCCATCAACGGCAGCAGAATTATACTCCAGCACAATCTCTAACTTCATGGCCAGAGATATCCCCCACTCAACTATTACAATCAAGCTCTGTGATCAACTTTGGTTGAATAGGGAGTGCAGGAGGGCATGCCAGGAGCAACGCCAGGCATACTTACACATGCGGTGTCAACCTGGTACAGCTACCAAAGAGCATTAGCAGCAAATGATAGACAGAGCTAAGCAATCCCACAACCAAAAGATCAGAACTAAGCTCTGCAGTCCTGCCATATACAGTAGTGAATGGTGGTGGACAATTAAACCACTCACTGGAGGAGTAGACTCCACAAATATCCCCATCCTCAAATCACGGCAGGACTTATACACTTAATGGTAAGGTCCTGGGGTGTGTTGCTGAATCAAGAGACCTTGGAGTGCAGGTTCATAGTTCCTTGAAAGTGGAGTCACAGGTAACTGTAGCTTCCAGCATCTGCAGGCCTTACTGTTTCCAAATAGTGAAGGTGTTTGGTACGCTTGCCTTTATTGGTCAGTGCATTAAGTATAGGAGTTGGGAGGTCATGTTGTGGCTGTGCAGGACATTGGTTAGGCCACTTTTGGAATATTATGTACATTTCTGGTTTGCCTGCTATAGGAAGGATGTTGTGAAATTTGAAAGGGTTCAGAATAGATTTACAAGGATGTTGCCAGGGTTGGAGGGTTTGAGCTACAGGGAATGTTGAATAGGCTGGGCTGTTTTCCCTGCAGCATTGTAGGCTAAGGGGTGACCTTTTAGAGGTTTACAGAATCATGAGGGGCATCATTAGGGTAAATAGACGAGGTATTTTCCATGGGGTAGGGGAGTCCAAAACTAGAGGGCACAGGTTTAAAGTGAGGAGGAAAGATTTGAAAGAGACCTAAGGGGCAACTTTTTCACACAGAGGGTGGTGCGTGTATGGAATGAGCTGCCAGAGGAAATGGTGGAGGCTGGTTCAATTACAATATTTAAAAGGCATCTGGATGGGTATATGAATGGGAAGGGTTTAGAAGGATATGAGCCAAATGGTGGCATATGGGACTAGATTTATCCCGGATATGTGGTTGGCATGGACAAGTTGGACCAAAGGGTCTGTTTCCATGCTGTAAGTTTCTATGTCATGAATTCCTTTTCCTGGGAACTGCTGTGAACCTAATTTTCCCAGTCCACCTGCATATTGAAGTCACCCACCATTATTGTCATAGTGCCTTTCTTATATGCCTTTTCTATTTCCTGATTTATTTTCATTCCCACATCCTGACTACTACTAAGAAATCCCATCAGGGTCTTTTTTCCCTTTTTAGTTCCTCAACTCTACCCACACAGATTCTCTGCCTTCCAACTCTATATCATTCCTTGTTGTCAATTTAATTTCATGTTTTTACTAACAAGGCAACCCTGCCCCCTCTGCCCATCTGCCTGTCCTTTCGATAGGAAGTGTATCCTTTGGAAATTCAGTCCCCAGCCCTGATCCTGTTGTAGCCGCGTCTCTGTGATACCCACAACATCGACCTGCTAATTTCAATCTGTGCTACAATTTTCCATGCAAGTGAACCTAGTTTAAAGTCCTATCCACTGTCCTAGTTATGTGATTCGCTAGGACTCTAATCACAGCATGATTCAGGTGGAGACTAACCCATTGGAACAGCTACTTCTTTCCCCAGCTCCAGCTTCAAAGTCCCATGAATTCCAACCTGTTCCTCCCACAGCAATCTTTAAGACATTCATTTACCTCTTTAATCTTGTTGACCCTATGCCAATTTGCTTGTGGCCCAGGTAGTAATCCAAAGATTCTTTCTGACATCTCGACTATCCGAGTATGTGCGCTTTACAACTCCCAGCATGGCAACAATAAAGAGTATTGGAACGATCCATTGGATGATTTTAAGCCAGCTCGTGACCCCGTTGGTCTAAAGCCACAAAACAGTCTGGAAAGAGCAGTGTGAGAGGGGATTAAGCCAGCCGTCAGTGAAGAGTCAATGAAAACTATCAGGGAAGATTCACAGAAAGACTTGTGTCAGAAGACCATGTGGCAACCGCAGAAGACCTAAAAGTTCTGCCCTGATCTGTGAGATCCACCTTTGTGGAAGAGAACCAGCCCTATGTCGGAGAGGAAGGAGATTCCACCAGCTCAGCTCAAACATGTTGATCATTGCGGGTAATTTCCTTTCTTAGACGGACAGAGCTAGATAAAGAGTAAATATCATGGGAGTCTGGGAAATGACCACATAATATTTTTCATAACATATTATTAATAAAATCAAGTTGAACCACAAACGAAACTCTATATCCCTTTGTCCACCTCACTGCCAATAGCACTTGGGTAATGCGCTTTTAACAAATAAACTGGTCAAAATGTCCAGATCAGACATAACTTTATAGGGGACGGATTTCTTGAAATGTATTCAGGAGAGCTTTTAATATCAAAATGTAGAAGGTCCAACAAGGGAAGCTGCTGGACCTAATTCTGGGGAATGAAACTGAACAGGTATTTGAGGTGGTGGTGAGAGAGCATCTTTGGTGAGAAATCTCACTGTGCACATGGCGCATCACCCTTCAAAACAGCTCGGATTTAGCCACAAAAAGTAAGACTCACCCCTACGTTAGGATTCTAAAATTCTACACAGCATCTTTATCACAGTAACAGGTTCTAAGGTGTTTCACAGGAGAATTTGACTCAGAGGTGACAGTATTACACGCTGAGATTAGCTGACATCATAAAAGTGACAGAAACGGATGGTTCCATGCTCCCAGAAATTACAAACTGGAGCACAACGGGGGCGAGGGGGTTTTGTTGGTCTCGCCAGTGCCACCCACATCCCATGAGTAAATTTAAAAATGTGAAAACTCCAAGGTAGCATCCAAATAACAGGCACAGAGTCATGATAAAGGTACAGGAGTACATTAGAAAAGTGGTTTTCAACCTTTAGTGAATTCTATCTGATTTATTCCACTTATGATTTTCCACAGTTACGCCCTATCCCCAAGCAAGGGTCTCCAATCTATGACATTTCCAGACAGGATCCCTCAAATTATTAAGCTCCTGGGTGAACTGTCTCCCTTTGATTATTCACCCGCTACTTCCATTGGTCACAACAAGGTTAATTTTATAAGAATCCTCTACCTTGTGGATATACTTCTTCTGGATTCAAATGAACTCATGTTTTAAAAGGCGCCAATTTAATCATTCTTTCTTGAACGAACAGAAACAGAACTGAGGAATGGTCAATCGACTCAAAATGTTAACTCTGATTTCTTTCCACAGATGCTGCCAGACCTGCTGAGCTTTCCCAGCAACTTCTGTTTTTGTTTCTGATTAAGTTTTAATGCACTGTTTGTTATATTGGTCAGCATTCATTAAAATATATGTTATCAATAATTTTTCAATAAATAATATTGAGGTATTCTTCATACTAATTCATAGCGTAATGATTATCTCCAAGTTATTATTCTTGTATTATTGGCTGTCCTCCTTGGAAAGAGGTTGCTCAATCAATTAGGTCTTTACAATAATTCACAATTTTCACATCATTTTCTGAAGCGGGCTAATGTTCATTTGAAACAGCTTTCACAATTGTTGATTATACTGGTCCTACCCCAGTTAGATTTATGTTGGGGGTCCTGACACACAATCTGCCCTGCCATGGAATAGCATTGCTACTGACAACATGTCCATAAGAGCCTTGTGAAAATTAGAAAAAATCATCTTACTCTGCCTTTGGAGCAATTCAGTTGCTTTACCAAGTCTCTATGGAGACATTCTGCAGAGAATTCCTTGCAAAATTCCTTGCAGAAGCTTTCACCATGACTGAGATTTCATGACCAGGCAACATTATCTTTTTTTTTCTGATGAAGGGTCTAGGCCCGAAACGTCAAGTTTTCCTGCTCCTATGATGCTGCTTGACCTGCTGTGTTCATCCAGCCCCATGCTTGTTATCTCTCTTCTTTTGAGGTGTCAGGATTCATGTGGTTCTGGCAATATCGGAGTGTTGGGCGCATTAATAAGACATATGGAACACTTTCTTCTGTTTATTTTTGTATATTTTTTTGAAACAACATGTTCAGAGATGTTATTACGGATCCCTGGAACAGGTGGGATTAAAACCAGGCCTCCTGGCTCAAAGGTAGGGACACTTCCAGTGCGACATATGAGCCCAACACTTGCCTTTATCAGTTGAGGCATAAATTATAAGAGCAGGGAGATTATGTTAGGTGCGTTCAGAACACCAGTTAGCCCACAGTTGGAATATTGTGTACAGTTCTAGTCATTGCATTATAGGAAGGGTATAATTGTACCGGAGAGTGTGAAAAGAATCACCAGGATATTGCCTGGAATGTAACACTTTGGCTATGGAAAGACTCTGGATAAGCTAGAGTTTTTTTTGGAGTGGGGAACATTGAGTGGGGATCTGACAGAAGCGTATCAGATTATGAGGGGCATGGACAGGAGATCCCCTTCGTAGAAATGTCAACAACAAAGAGAGGAAAATCTTTACTATCCAGAGGGTAATGTTGATTTGTAATGCAATGCCTGGGAGATTAGTTGAGGTGGGTGATCTCATAACCTTTGAAAAGTACTTGGATGACCGCTTGAAATATCACAACATTTGAGGCTATAGGCTAAGTGCTGGAAAGTAGGACTAGTGTAGATTTAGTGCAGTTTTGACAATACAATCTTGATGGGATGAAGGGCTTCTTCTGCTCTGAATGATTCAATGAGAAATTATGTTCTGATAAATATGGGACAATAGTCCTAACTGTACAGTTTTAACTTTATGAAAGATAATGGGTGGCTCAGCGGTTAGCAATATTGCCTCAAAACACCAGGTACCCGAGGTTGATTCCAGCCTTGGGTGACTGTCTGTGTGGAGTTTTCAGTTTCTCTGCGTGTGTTTCCTCTGGATGCTCTGGTTTCCCCCATAGTCCAAAGAAATGCAGGGTAGATGGATTGGCCATGCTAAATATTGGAATAAGGGCAGGCAGTTGGGTATGGTCTTCAGAGGGTGAGAGTGACTCAATGGGCTGAATAGCCTCTTTCTGCATTGTAGGGACTTTATGATTCTAAAACCGTATTGGGCACTGTTTCGGTGAAAACAGCTGCTAATTGAGTGATGTGGTCTGAAGTCACAATAGCTTGCAAGTTCTGTTGTAGCACAGCACTCTGCTCATGATTTCTGATTACCACAATTGAGCTTGCCCAGACCATCATGCAAGCGAACCTCCCATCCATGGACTTCACCTACAGAAGGGCAACCAACATCATCAAAGACCCCTCCTACCCTGGTTATCATCTCTCCCAACCTTTGCTGCCAGGCAGAAGGCACTAAAGCTTAAACACATGTACCAACAGGTTCAAGAACAACTTCTTCCCAGCTGTTTATAGACTTCGGAATGGACCTCTCAAATTTCAAATCTAATATTGGTTTTGCTTTTGTACACCTTCTTTGCAGCCATACCTTTGTATTCCTCGCTCTGGTCTATCACACTATGATCTTTGGATGGTATGATCTGCCTGCACTGCACGCAAAACAAAACCTTTCACTGTTCCTAGGTACATGTGATAATAAGATATCAATTCAAAATGAAATCAAATCAAGGCAGTGAAACAGACTTCTGCAGGTTATGACTCATGCATTGGATAGCAGCAATTGGCATAAGTTCCCTGCATCCTCTTCCACTGAAGTTATGGCCGATGTATGGTGGCAGATTTTAGGTTAGCTCAGGAAAGGTCTTCACGGGTTCTCAGATCTATTGGAGGACACACTGAAGGGAAGGTACAGAAGGGGAGGAATATTTGCTACCCACAGATGTGCCCAATTACAAGATGCCCTTTTCTGAGCCTTCCCTTCCTCCTGGTGAAATGCATCAAACAAAGTAACATAGCTACACTTTTCTGGTGAGATCTTCAAACAATTTCCATATAACTGTGACGAATGTGGTGAAATTTTGACAAAACTGATGCTGAAAGGTTCCTTTCTAAACCTCGGCAGTAAGATAAAACGTGCAAGCCCAAAGTCTCAGATCAAAAGCCTATTTTCTCCAACTCAGAGGCCCTAGTGTTAAAAAAGAGCTGCTGAAAATTGCCCCCAGTTCGTTGCTAATTTCAAAGATGTCAGCTGCAAAATGAATGGTCAAAGAAGTGCAAGGGCATTACCCTCTTGTCCTTTTGAGTTAAAATGGGAGATGATCTCAATTAAATATATGAAGTTTTGAGAGGGTGGTGACCAGATAGCTGCCGAGAATTTGTCTCCTCTACCTTGAGAATCTACAAAGAAGGGGGATAGTCATTTTGTTTTCCACTCAATGAGCAATACATCTTTGAAATTCTCTAACCCAGAAGGCGGCGGATGCTCAGTCAATGAATATCTTCAAAACTGAACTCAATAGAATTTGGACATGAGGGTCATTGAGGAATATGGAGATTAAGCAGGAAAGCCGGACTGAGGTCAAGGATCATCCATGATTGCATTAAATTTGGAGTAGACTGGAGAGATTGTATCACAGATGATCACTTCTATTTATCTTGTACCTTTTTGGTTTCATTGCATCTATTTGCCAATTCCTTCGAGCCTTTCAGTGTTTAAAGAATTTGTTCATCTCCCCATTGTCCTCCTTCTATCCATCGCAAATGGGTTTATTCTCCTGAATATATGCTAATGTTACTGTGCATCCTACACTAGAGAGGTATTCGATGAATTGGAGTCTTTCTCCTATTGAACTTGCTGCTCACACTTTTTGATTATCACTGTTCAATTCAATACTGGAATGCCTGGTGACTATTTCAAGATGTTATTTCATTGGCTCATTGTACCGTAAGTATCTGAGAACTGTGAGGAGTTACAATAAAGCAACCTTGTGAAAATACTGAAAGCTGTCTAGAAACCTGTCTAGACAACCAAAAGATTATGGGTTGGTGACAATTGCTTTGTGAGCTAGCTGAGGTAATTTTTGAAACATGCTGAACTAGTACAAAATGATCAATTTCTTCAATGTACAGAATATGCAACATGAGTTATTGTCACACACTCTTTATGAAGGATGAAACTAAGCCTTTCATTACTGAGTCCCTGTTTTTGAATACACACAGTGATAAAAATAGGTTCTTAAAATCAAAATACAATGATTGATTTTACAAAAGATTGGTCATAAGTGAGAGAGAATTGGATTTTCCAACTTGTGACAGTTTCAATAATGATTGAAAATCATCTTCTGTGGATTGGAAAAAATAATAGATAATGGAATCTTACAGGGGGAGAGAGGAACCATTCAGTCCATTGTGTCTCTGTGAAAATGCTATCCAACGCACTCCTACGCCTCCACCATATTACCCTCTATTTTCTTCCCTTCGAGGAATTTTCTAAATCACCTTTGAAAGCAACAATTCAACCTACTTCCACCATCTGTTCAGACAGTGTATTCCAAATCATAAAAGTTCTCTGTGCAAAAATTCAACTTTTCAACTTACCACCTCTGTCTCTTCTCCCAATTATCTGAAATCTGATAGCAGAACCGGCTAATCCTTAAAATAGTCTAGCTGGTGCCAGATTCCTCGTGTACGTGCATTGATGCTATCCCAACTTGTACGAGTAAGCCATTCAGCCCTTTACCTCTATATTGCCTTACACCTCAACCCGTTGTTTTTTATTCAGTCATGGGATGAGGGTGTCGTTGGCTATGCCAGTATTTATTGCCTATCCCTAATTGCCAAAAGGACAGTTAAGAATGAATCGCGTTGCTGTGGGTCTAAAGTGACACATAGACCAGATGCGGTAAGGACGATTTATTGAATTTGATTTTGAATGATTCATTGTCACTTGCATTCTACAGTGAATAACACAGTAAAATACAGTGAAAAGCTTCAACCGATGCCACAACTGGCACCATTTTAAACAGTTTAAGAATAAAAGGAGCAAAAAGATATAACAGAAAGAGAGTCGATCTTCGTTCCGCTGCTTCTGCCATGAGCCCTGAGCTGGTTGAGGTTGGTTAGCTCGCCGGGCTGGTCTATTGTTTTGCAGACGTTTTGTTACCGCGCTGGGTAACATCCTCAGTGCAGCCTCCAATGAAGTGTCGGTGTGTTTTCCCACCTGGTTTTTAAGCTCTGGTGTTCTTTGCGATGGATTGCCTCACTTCCAGTTTTCCTTCATAATGGAATGTATATGGGGTCGAGTTCAATGTGTTTATTAGTGGCATGCTTTACTAATTTAGCAAAGGAAATCTGCTTTACTTAGCTTGTGACTCCACACCCACAACAATGTGGTTGAATTTTAAAGTGCTCTCTGAAGTGATCTAGCAAGACACTCAGTTGTAACAAACAAGGGTCAAAGGGAATAAGCACAGACGGACTAGCCAGCATCTACCTAAGCATTGGAAACAACAGTGGCAATCCCACTTTAAACTCCCTTCCTACCAACACTGTGGATATACATATGTCCATGGACAGTCAGAAGGCAGCTCAGCACTAACTTCACAAGGGCAACTTGGAGACGGTATTAAACTCTAGTCTAGGCAGGTTCGCACACCTCCTGTTAACGAACTTAAAGCAATGGAGTGAAAGTAATAGGCCTGTACATCCTACTTATTTCTCATGGGATGTTAACCTTTTAATATAATGAGGTAGTATGTGTATACTTTAAAGTAAAACAGTTCACAATTCTGAATTTGTGAATGTCTAACATGAATCAGAATGATAAATATTCCATGGTCTTTCACATTCAATGGCTAATAATCTCAAAACCTGCGTGATATTATCTGCATGATTCCGTACTCTCACAGGAGGGACTGCCAATACTTCCAATCAGCAATTTAAGCCATTCTGGATGCAGTGTGAAGCCACTAATTAACATCCCAGACATCAGTCTTCTTCACAGAGACCACAGGGCATCATGGTGAGAAGCTATGCATATAAATGGCATGCACTTAACCTCAATCTAAGCAGCAAGAGGTACTCAATCAATGTTTAAAGAGTGAAGGCTTGAAAAGACCACCAGCACCACTTGCTGGGCTGAAATTCCTGAACACGCCCATTAACCATGCAATGCTTGGACAAACAAAATAATTCTGAAATCCTTTACTGCCACGCATGCCAATCATAAGCATCTCACACTGGCAGTTATTGTTGTCAATTCATACTTGTGAAGCCAGCTTATTTTTGCTGATAGTTTCACCAAGGGTAAAATGGAGAGGAGAGAGGGAAGAGACCAATCAGCATTGACAATATCCAAGGCAAGGCAGTCCACTTGATTGGCAATCCATAACCCATAGCTATCACAGGAACATGTCGTGCGGAGCATTGACAACACGTAGTTAGGTAGTTCGCTGCCACTATCTTCATTTTCTCACTGGGTCCACAGATCCTACTTAGCCCAAAGTGATAAAAGAAAGAGAAGAAACTTTTACCTTTAAGAAGATGTAGGCTATCAGGTACATGTTAGATTGACATCGGGTTGAATCTTCCCATATTTTGGCTAATTGTCAAATTTCAAGGATTTTCATGGGAGGATTTCATTCCATGAGCCCTGGCAATATCTTTCACACCATTCTCTTCTGCTCACCTTATTAATTGTGCATTTGGCCTCCACAGTTCCATTTATGTACACTCATGGTGTTAGCATTTGAGGAAATGCTTGCTGTTACTGAGACCCTACAGCATTCACATTGCAGACCCATATTTAAACACCAGCTGCACACCACGTCAAATGCTGTAAGCCTTGAAAATGCCATCACAATGTGTTGCTTCACAATTGTAGAAGATATGGCTGAGAGATGGATATCGGCATTCCGCTTCACCAAGAGGGACTTGGAGTTCCTGCTCGCTAGGGTGTTGGAGCAGAGGATAGACACAGGAATCTGTGGCATTGTGCCTTGCCAACTTGGCCTGAAGTAGCTCCTTGGGTCAGTGTCGTGCCCAGCAGTGCAGGAAGAGGGTTTATAACCTTCTGCACTCCATAAGGTTAGGTCAATGCCACCATCTTTTCTCTGCTACCTCACTCTTCTTTTAACTCAGTCACTGCGCCCATTTCCATACAAGGCTCATGCTCCAATATTCTCAGCCTACGGAGATAATAGGAGCTGCAGATGCTGGAGAATCCGAGATAACAAGGTGTGGAGCTGGATGAACACAGCAGGCCAAGCAGCATCA
>JAHRHZ010000249.1:12000510-12013524 GCA_024137785.1 Ginglymostoma cirratum
CTGAAATAAATAGGGAGAGAGGGGGAGGCGGATAGAAGATGGATAGAAGAGAAGATAGGTGGAGAGGAGACAGACAGGTCAAAGATGCAGGGATGGAACCAGTAAAGGTGAGTGTAGGTGAGGATTTAGGGAGGAGATAGGTCAGTCCAGGGAGGACGGACAGGTCAAGGGGGTGGGATGAGGTTAGTAGGTAGGAGATAGGGGCGGAGCTTGAGGTAGGAGGAGGGGATAGGCGGGAGGAAGGACAGGTTAGGGAGGTGGGGACGAGCTGGGATGGTTTTGGGATGCGATAGGGGGAGCGGAGATTTTGAAGCTTGTGAAGTCCACATTGATACCATTGGGCTGCAGGTTTCCCAATTGGAATATGAGTTGCTGTTCCTGCAACCTTCGGATGGCATCACTGTTGCACTGCAGGAGGCCCAGGAAGGACATGTAGTCTGAGAATGGGAGGGGGAGTTGAAATGGTTCGCGACTGGGAGGTGCAGTTGTTTAGTGCAAACTGAGCGCAGTTGTTCTGCAAAGCGGTCCCCAAGCCTCCGCTTGGTTTCCCCGATGTAGAGGAGGCCACAATGGGAACAGCGGATGCAGGAAGTGCTACACCTGCTCCTACACCTCCCCCCTTACCCCCATCCCAGGCCCCAAGAAGACTTTCCACATCAGGCAGATGTTCACCTGCACATCTGCTAATGTGGTATACTGCATCCACTGTTCCCGTTGTGGCCTCCTCTACATCGGGGAAACCAAGCGGAGGATTGGGGACCGCTTTGCAGAACACCTACGCTCGGTTCGCTCTAAACAACTGCACCTCCCAGTCACGAACCATTTCAACTCCCCCTCCCACTCCTCAGACAACATGTCCATCCTGGGCCTCCTGCAGTGCCACAACGATGCTACCCGAAGGTTGCAGGAACAGCAACTCATATTCAGCTTGGGAACCCAGCAGCCCAATGGTACCAATGTGGACTTCACAAGCTTCAAAATCTCCCCTCCCCTACTACATCCCAAAACCAGACCAGCTTGTTCCCGCCTCCCTAACCTGTCTTTCCTCCCACCTATCCCCTCCTCCCACCTCAAGTCCCTCAGTAACTGCAACACTATTGAGTGTCAAGGGTTGATGATTAGATTATCTATTATTAGAGATAGTCACTGCCTGGCATTTATGTGGTGCAAATGCTACTTGCCACTTGTCAGCCCAAGCCTGGATATTGTCCAAGTCTTGTTGCATTTAAACATGGACTACTTCAGTATCTGAGGAGTTGTGAAAGGTGCTAAACATTGTGCAATCATTCGTGAACATCTCTACTTCTGACCTTATGATAGAGGGAAAGTCCTCGATAATGCAGCTGAAGATGGTTGGGCTGAGGACACTCCTATGAGGACCTCCTTCAGAGGTGTTCCTGAAGCCCCAATAGCTGGTATTGGACTGAGCTACTTTTTTGCACTGACGCATACATAATGTGCCAGATAGTAGGCCTGTGTGTTCCATTTTCACGGAGAAATCACTATTTTCATATCATCTCCTCATAGATTCTGTCGGTTCTTAATTGTGAGATAGCACAGTTAATGACACCAATCAGAAACACTGTTCGAGTGCCCTCTTGCAGTGGCGTATTTGAAGGTGTTGGGGATCAAAGATTCAACAGAATGTTTGGCCACAGCCTTGCTTCTGGCTCTGTTGTACTTTTACCAGCAGTGGGAGTGCCAGTAGGGATCCACCCATTGATTGGTCAGTTAAACCCTTTACCAGGCAATTTATCGGTGCTCACATCTCCTTTACTTTACACCTCTCTCCAATCCATCCCTTGACAGGACAATGCTGAAATCAAGAGTTATACCACTTATAAATATTGCCCCACTCTTGCTAATGCAATAAAAGACAACCTTGTGACACTTCTCATTGAAATTTACATTATTAATCACTTCTTAACAAGTCAGAGACATTCATTGAAAACTGCAGAATGCATTGATAATCCTGATTTTAATGGCTAAGATAAAGCTGTATTTTAACAGCATGGCAGTAAATTATACTTAAGTGTGTGGTTCATAAATGATTACTTCTGTTAAGAGGACTCTGTATTCGTTATAAAGTGACAAACCTTTATGCTTGGGAAGCAAGTTGAGCCAGGAAGACCAAGCACCATTTTAGTCTCAATAATTTCAGGGCAGTGAAGTAAAAAAGAGAAAATGAACTACATTGGAATTGAAAACTACATTCACTTGCAGGAAGAGATAAAGCCTGTTTTGCTACAAAACTTATCACAGATATAGTTAGAGGCCGATTGGGAGAGATCTCAGTATTCAACTCAAAATTAAAAGTATTGGGTGAATTTATTGTCAGAATTATAAAATCCCTATAATATGGAAAGAGGACATTCAGACCACCGAGTCTGCATTGACCTTCTGAAGAGCATCACCCTCAGACCCAGCAACCCCAATCTTTCCTTTGTAACCCTGCATTTACCACAGTTAATCCACGTAACCTGGACTCTATGGGACAATTTAGATCAGCCCATCCATCTAACCTGCGTATCCACAGACTGAGGTAGAAAAACAGCTCATCTGGCGGAAACCCATGCAGGTGTGGGGTGAACGTCTAAACTCTACACAGATAGACACCCAAGGCTGGTATTGAACTCAGGTCCCTGGTGCTTTGCAGCAGCTGTGCTAACGGCTGTGCAAACATGTCACCCAAAGTCACGTGGAAATATTTTCCATTAAAAAAAACATGTTTGGTATGTCTACGCATTTTTAAATAGATTTCTGCTTCATTCAATATCATTCGTGCGTTAGAGCAGAGAGAGCCTCAACTGATGATATACAGCCCCACAAAGTTAATATTTGAGACCCATGCGGCTGGTTTTATATTGAAGTTCAGTTTGCAACTACTGTGAAGAATGCGAGCGATTCCTACGCAATATAATGTCCAGTGGGGACATAAGTAATCCAATTAGTTTTAGGAAGTATGAATGTGAGGAAGGCAAGAAGCTAAGCAACTTCATATATTTGTGATATCTTCTGCAATAACACTTAATTGTATCCACATAACTGAGTTTGACAAAATGTCCAGGATTTGAATAAATGATCTTGCGGGACATAAGCTTATCTCTTATCTGAACTGGGTTGTTGATATTTTCAGGTGTTCTGATGCACCTTCGAACTTTCGGAATATGTTTGAGAATATAGAAGTATAATACTGAACAGTAAATTACGACTGCTTCAGTCCTTAGACTCGCAGGACCCAGTGAGTCTTCATCTACAGCTGAACAGGTTATTGAGAGGTTAACATTCTTTCCCTTCTGTTGAGAGTTAGAGAGATAGTAATGGTATGAAATAACTGCACAGTTTGAACAATTGAACTTAGTTGTGTGCACAACTGCAGGCAACTAATTTTTATTTTTGAGAACCTGCTTAGAATTGCTAATGTTCTGAAATGCAGTTACTTCAAAATTTGTTTTTAGTCGTTTGCTGTCAAAGAACAATTTTAAACTAGTGATAAAATTTGAATATGTGACTTTTGATATCCACGCTTTACATTTCTATATGTATCAGGTTTTCTTTTGGAGCTGCTAAATATAAAAATTTTGTTACGGGCCCTTTATTCTACAATGGCAACATCTTGGGCCGAAGGGCCTGTACTGTGCTATATTGTTCCATATTTTTCCTATTGTTTCCTTCGCTGCATAACATTTAATAGATCTGAAAAGTTTTTAGGTCAAGCCATGATTCTGTGAACAATTTATCCAACAGCTTTCCAAAGTCATTATGGAGGCACCCTTTATGTGTTCCTTTTGGACTTTCCCTCATTCACCTCCACTGCCACATTCTTTAACTTCTCTTCATATCCTGAGGCGGTGCGAAGGATTGTGTGTGAGGTCCCAAACGGAAAATGAGGTGTTGTTCTTCCAGCTTGCGTTGAGCTTTGGTAGAACACTGCAGCAAGCCAGAGACAGAGATGTTGGCTAGGGAGCAGGGTGATGAATTAAAGTGGCAGGCAACAGGTACTTCAGGGTCTTTTTTGCGAGCAGAACGTGGATGTTCTGTGAAGTGGTCACCTAGTCTACGTTTTGCTTCCCCCCACATTGTGAGCAGCGAATGCAGTAGACTAGATTCTAAGAAGTGTAGGTGAAGTGTTGCTTCACCTGGAAGGTATGTTTGGGCCCTTGGATAGTGGGGAAGGAGGAGGTAAATGGGCAGGAGTTACACCTTTGCTGGTCACAGGGTAAGGTGCCATAGGTTTGTTGAGGGGGGGAGTTGTTAGGGGTGATTGAAGTGTGGACCATGGTGCCCTGGAAGGAACGGTCCCTGTGGAAGGCGGACAAGAGAGGGGAGGGGAATATGTGTCTGGTGGTGGCATCTCACTGGAGGTGGAGGAAATGGCACCTGACCATCTTCTGGATGTGGATGCTGGTGAGATGGTAGGTGAGGATAAGGAGATCCCTAATGCTGTTGTGGGAGGGAAGAGAAGGGGTGAAGGTGGAAGTGCGAGAGATGGATCAGACCCGGTTGAGGGCCCTGTCGACCACTGAGCTGGGGAATCTTCAGTTGAGGAAGAAGGCAGACATTTCTGAGGCTCCCTTGTCAAAGTTGGCCTCATCTGAACATATCCGAAGGAGACGGAGGAAGTGAGAGAATGGGATGGAGTTTTTACAGGAAGTGGGGTGTGAGGATTATAGTCCAGGTAGCTGTGGGAGCCGGTGTGTTTGTAATGGATATTAGTGGCCAGTGTATCCCCAGAAATGGAAACAGAAATGTCGAGGAAGTGAATGAAGGAGCATGACAATACAACTCGGGGATCATCTTCCCAAATCTCTACATCTTTACCTCCTGTCTCAAAACACCTTCAAAACCTATCAACTTGATTATTTTTCAGCCACCCTCCCTAATTCCTCCACCAATCACTGTTCGGCATTAAATTGACCCATCCATTTCTTGAAATGTTCAATGAGCCAATAGGTTAAATTTGGTGACCTGACCTTTGAGGACTTGGGCATGAGAAAATGAGAGGAGGAAATGATACAACAAATTTTTACATCGGCATAGCAAACAAGAGATAGAGGCTCACAAGGTGAGGTGGTGGCCTAGTGGAATTATTGCTGGATTGCTAACCAGAGACCCAGGGAATGGTCTGGGGACCTGGGTTCAAATCCCCCCACAGTAAATGGTGGCATTTGAATTCAATAAATATCTGGAATTGAGAGTCTAATGATGACCATGAAACCGTAGCTGATTGTTAGGGGGAAAAACTCATCTGGTTCACTAATGCTCATTTGGGAAGGAAATCTGCCATCCTTACCTGGTCTGGCCCACATGTGACTCAAGAACCACAGAAATGTGGTTGACTTGTAACTGCGGGATGGACAATAATTGCTTGCCTTGCCAGTGATGCCCTCATCACATGAATGAATAAAGAAAAATAAACACAATTGCACAATCAATCAAATGATAGTGATCATGCTTTGTGCAGCCATAATCTTATATTCTCTGCTCTGTCTAGGCACCCAATGATCTGTGTGTCCTTGATTGCTATCATCTGCCTGTACTGCTCACAAAACAAAGCTTTCACTGAACTTAGATATATGTGACTACAATAAATCAAATCAAAATTGCATATTTGGAGTAGGAGAAGCAAGGATCATAATTGTGTCTAGAGAGAGAAAGAGAAGAAAGATTGTGATGCAGAGGAAGAGGCTGGAGGCTATAGGCGAGTTTGGAATTGTCTATCACACAACAGTATACAAGCGATAAAGTATAATTAAAGTGGTCACCACCTGCAAGCCTAAATATTAATTGAGTTAAATGAGTCTCATTCTTGGAAATTTAGATGTGGATATAATATGGACATTTCTTTCAAAGTTTGAAAAGTAAACAGATTGGTTTATACGCTAAATAAATATTTCTCAAAAAAATTCCAATTTAGCATTAAAAGGTTATATTAATTTCCCATATTTGTGGCACTGCCGATGTATACTGAAAACATGCTTTCCATGTCATTACATTTTAA
The DNA here is from genome assembly GCA_024137785.1 of Ginglymostoma cirratum. Taxonomy (NCBI): domain Eukaryota; kingdom Metazoa; phylum Chordata; class Chondrichthyes; order Orectolobiformes; family Ginglymostomatidae; genus Ginglymostoma; species Ginglymostoma cirratum. The sequence goes on from JAHRHZ010000249.1 coordinate 12,006,512, forward strand.
TGACTAGCCCTTTAGCTATCGTTGCATCATATTTTATAAACGAAGGCACGATCATAGAGCATTCCTCACTGGAGAACTTTGAATGAAAGAATGATGAGAGAAAGCCCGGAGGTGATAGCTTCACACGTGACCCAGATGCATGTCATCTTGGTATTTGGTTATGAGTAAGAAAGTGAAGACTTATTCAACGTCTGGTGGTCATTTAAAGAGATGTGCGCCAGAGCTTGAGCCTGGAATTTATTCTTGGTGATTTGGGAAGTGAAAGCTTAACTCACACACTTGTTTGCAAATTTCTTTTCTCTAAAAGCCAATGTCAAAAAATGAAGATCAATTTTTTTTAAAAAAGCCATTCTGTAATCTCTTGTCTATCGTTTCCTTTTGTATAGTACATTGTTGGGTTACAATTCAGGATGCAGGCAGGCAAAGCTAGGCCATGGGTGTTAGCAGAGGCTGGGCTGTTATGTTACCTTGCAGGGGGACACTCAGAGACGAATTCTGAGAATAGCAGGAGGACCAGAAGACCTTGAAGTAGTCTGCAGGGCAAAAGCCTACTATCTCATTATTGGCACAGTGGCTCAGTGGTTAGCACTGTTGCCAAAAAGCACCAGGGACCTGGGTTCAATTCCAGCTTTGCATGACTGTCTGTGCAGACTTTGCACATTCTCCCTGTGTCTGCGTGGGTTTCTTCCAGGTGCTCTGGTTTCCTACCCCAGTCCAAAGATGTGCGGGTTAGGTGGATTGATCATGCTAAATTGCCGCATGGTATCCAGGGATGTGCAGATTAGTGAATTAGCCATGAGAAATGCAGGGTTACAGGAATAAGCTAGGAGGGGTGGGTCTGGGTGGGATGCAGTTCAGACTATCAGTGTGGACTCAACGGGTTGGATGGTTCCACACTGTTGGGATTCTATAATTAAAAACACTATACATAGTCATCCTTATAGATCTCCAAAATGATTACAGCTCAGCAGGAGGTGAGTTGGCCTGTCATATCTGTGCCATCTTTCCAAGGGAGAAATTCACCTACAACCATTCTCCTACCTTATTCATGTAATCCTGCTTAAGGTAACATCGCCAATACCGGCTTTATGATGGAGGGAAGGTCATTGATGAAGCAGCTGAGGATATCTGGAGCTAGGACACTACCTTGAGGAACTCCTGCAGAGATGACCTGGAGCTCAGATGACTGACCTGTAACAACCACAACCAGTTTCCTATGTGCCAGGTATGACTCACATCACATCTACTTCATTTGTGAATTACTTTGAAATTTGCTCTCTTATTCTTGATTCTTTTATGGGCATGAACAGTTTCTCCCTCTTTACTCTGTACAGACTCTCATGATTTTGAAAACTCTAATCAATCATAGAAGATCATACAACCCCTACAGTGTGGAAACAGGCCCTTTGCCCCGACAAATCCACACTGACCCTCAGAGCATCCCACCCCAACCCATCCTGCATAACCCACCTAATCTACACATCTCTGAACACTACGGGCAATTTAGCACAGCCAGTCCACCTAACCTTCACATCTTAGGAGCGGCACGGTGGCTCACAGCACTTGGGACCTGGGTTCGATTCTGCCCTCGGGTCACTGTGTGGAGGTTGTACATTCTCCCCACGTCTGCGTGGGTTTCCTTTGGGTGCTCCGGTTTCCTCCTGCGATCCAAAGATGTGCAGGCTAGGTGGATTGGCCATGCTAAATTGACAGTAGAGTTCAGTGATGTGTAGGCTCTGTGGGTTATAGGGGATGGGTCTGGGTGGGACCTTCTGAGAGTCAGTGTGGACTGGTTTCCACACTGGAGGGATTCTGTTCTATTCTAAATTCTGGAATGTGTGGGAGGAAACCCATGCAGAGAATGTGCAAACTTCACATAGGCAGTTGCCTGAGGGTGGAAATGAACCCAGGTGCCTGGCACTGTGAGGCAGCAGTGTTAACCACTGAGCCACCATGCTGCCCCAAATTATCCCTTAGTTTTCCCCTTTCCAAGGAAAATAGTTAGATAAATGCAGGCTGTTGCATTTTGATAAGACAAACCAGGGCAGAATTTAATGGTAGGGTTCTGGGGAATGTTGTTGAACTGAGTGATTTAGCAGTGCAGGTACAAAGTTCCTCGAAAGTGGCATCAGAGGTGGACAGAGTGGTGAAGAAGGCATTTGGCATGCTTGGCTTCATTGGTCAGAAAATTGAGTACAGGAATTGGGATGCCATACTGTGTACGATTCTGGTCCCTCTCCTATAGGAAGGATGTTATTAAACTGGAAAAGGTGCAAAAACATTTAATAAAGATTTTACCAGAGTGGAGGATTTGAATTACAAAGACAGTCTGGATAGGCTGAGATTTTTTTTTTCTTGGAGCATAGAAGGCTGAGGGCTGACAGTATAGGAGTATAAAAAGTCACGAGAGGCTTAGATAAGGTTAATAGCCACGGTCATTTCTCCAGAATAGGGAAGTCAAAACAAGAGGGCATAGGTTTTAGGTGAGAGGGAAAAGATTTAAACGGGACTTGAGGGGCAACTTCTTTACACAGAGGGTGGTGTGTATACGGATCAAACTGCCAGAGAAAGTGGTAGAGGCGAGTACAATTATAACATTTAAAAGGCATTTGGACAGGTACATGGATAGGAAAGGTTTAGAGGGATATGGGCCAAATGCAGGCAAATGGGAATAATTCAGTTTGGGAAAGCTGGTCGGCACAGATGAGCTTGGCCGAAGGGACTTTTCTGTACTGTATGACTCTATGACTTTAATCCAAGTTCATAAAAGTAGTTTCTCATTCCTGGAGCCATTCTCGAGAAGCTTTTCTGTGTCCAACATTTCCCCTTCCTTCCTAAAGTATCACACCTAAGAGCTGTACACAAGACATCAGCAGATGTCTAACTCTTGTCTTATATAAACTCAGCATTACCTCTTTGCTTTCATACTTTACGTCGCTGTTAATACAATCTAGGATGCAACATGCCTTCTTTTTTAATCACAGTCTCCAATTGTTCTGCCACCTTTATTTGCTTAGGCATTTACATACCCAGGTAAGTTTGCTCCTGCAGTTCGTTTTGAATAATGTCTTTTATTTCATTTTTTTCCATGTTCTTCCTATCACAATACATTACATCAAACTTCCGTACATCAAACCTCATCTACCAAGCTTCCGCCCACTGCACCACCTTGTCAATGTACTTGTGAAGTTCTAAACTCGTCTCCCCTTGGTTTACAAGGTTTCCAAGTTTTGTATCATTTGTAAAATTTGAAATTGTCCCATGAACTCCATAATTTTGTTTAATAGCACATATCAAGAGTAAGGGCCGCAGTACAAATATCTGGGATTCTCCACCACCAACCTTACCCCCAGTCCAAAAAAAGTCAGTTAACTATTGTTCTCTGATTCCCATTACTCAGCCAATTTGATATCCATATTGATACTGTTATTTTACAAACAGAACATTTCCTGCTAGACATGCAGATATTTGAAAAACAATGAAGACTTCTTTTAGCTCAATGATTAACACGACCTGTATGTGGCTTATTCCAAGAATGGAAAATTTTGTCTTGGTTACCCTCTTTGTTGGAGAGGTGTAAATAAAATTAGTTCAATAATGTCTGGATGGGTGCAGCTCCAACAACACTCAAGAAGCTTGACACCATCCAGGACAAAGCAGCCCGCTTGATTGACACTACATCCACAAGCATCCATTCCCTCCACCACTGCTGCTCAGTAGGAGCAGTGTGTACTATCTACAAGATGCACTGCAGAAATTCACTGAAGATCGTCAGACAGCACCTTCCAAACCCACGACAACTTCCACCTAGAAGGACAAGGGCAGCAGATACATGAGAGTTTCACCACCTGCAGGTTCCCCTTCAAGCCATTCACCATCCTGACTTGGAAAATATTCCTTTACTGCCGCTGGGTCAAAATCCTTGAATTTCCTCCCGAAGGGCATTGGGGCTGAACTCACAGCGTATGGACTACAGCAGTTCAAGGAAGTAGCCCACCACCTCTTTTTCAAGGGCAAACAGGGATGGACAATAAATGCTAGCCCAGTCAGTGATGGCCACATCCCACGAATGTTTAAAATAAAACTGGCTGCCTCCAGTTGATCACATGTTCATCTTACTCTGTGTAATATATGACAGAAAGATAGCGATGAGGCTGACATAGGCAATATTATGAGAAATTGCAAGAGTATTTCACATGTGGAATTGAAGAACTATCTTCTTAAGAGCCAGTATTTCTCAAGGTTTGTGAGAGATTGTTCAAGGTATTTTATCGAGAATACACAGAGATGATTTTTTGTGAAATCAATGGCAGAAGCTATTTTTGTCATCTAAAGATAGATAGAGATATTGAAGAGTCAGTGAAAAGCTGTACACCATGTTTCAGAATGAGAAGTGATCCAACCAGGACTTCTTTCATTCCTTAGTCAAAGACAAGAAAGCTATGGGAATGAGAACACATCAATTTCTTTGAAGTGGAACTGAAAGAGTACCATATTCTGGCAGATAGCTTTAGAGAACTGATAAATGCTTGTCTATGCCCAGTACCATAAATGCAAAACATACTGAGGCTTTGTAGGGTTGTTTGTAATTGATGGATTGCCAGAGATGTTGGTGACAATAATGGCCCATAGCTTATATCAGAAAAGTTTGAAATATTTTCATGTAAGAATAGAGTCAAACACACACTAATATCACCATTTCACTCAGCAGCAAATGATGTAGCAGAAAGAAATGTAAAGATTGTGAAGACATCTTTTCAGAAGTATTTGCTAGGTGACATGCTCGGCAGTAATTTTCATATTTTTCTTTGACACAGTCTAGACCATATTCCATTTTCTTACAGAATAGCTCATAGTGTACAACAGGCATGAGTTTGTGTCAAAACATACTCCTTGGTCAAGGTTTAATTTGTTTAAACCTCTCACCAAAGCAAAGAGAAGGGCAACAAAACATGAAGCTGAGTCATGATGTAAAACCATGGTGTAAAACTTACAGAATTCACTGCCGGTCAGAAGCTCACGTGGAAAAGCCATTAAAATGATGAGGGGAATATATTGTTGGAACTGCTGTGAGAACATTAGGTGTTTTTTCTATTGAAGTGAAGACCGGAGAGAGAAAATCTCTGTCAGTGTCATGGATCACTTCCTACAAAGAGGAAATCTGACAAAGGGAGAGCATGATAAACCCATTACACAATTAAAGTGATTGTCCAAAAGGAAGAGAAGGTCACTTTGAAACTTGAAGTTTATCAGGAACTCAGAGTCTACTCTTAAATAATTTAATCGAGGTCTTTGGTGAAGACAAATTGATCAATGTCACAGTTCCCATCATTGAGTGGAGTTGGTCTTTATAGTCCAAGTTCAGGATTGACACAGCGAGGGAAGAAATGAGAGAACATGGTCAAATTAATGAAAATGGAAGGAGACACCCGTACTGAAAGAGAAGGGAGACAGAGCAGTTAGTTGAAAGTATTTAAGGCTAAAGAAGGAAATTATTATTTTCATTACTTCTTGTCAAATAATGATATTTTTGTTAAAGAGTGCAGAACTTGAACTTTTACTTAAATTCAAAATTGCAAAAAAGAAACTTAAATAATTTGGGGTAATCATCGGGAAAATTCACAAGAATGCCAATATCATTGGAAGCAACACTTTTCCAAATGTTGTAATTCCTGCAGTTCCTAGCACTATAAGATTGACCTGATTGACAAGGTCTGAGCAATTTGATCATTGTATGAACTTTGAGCTGAACAGGGCACATCAAAGCAATCCTGCGACATAATGGCTATGCTCATCACATTATTTTTCATTATTGTACAAACTCATAAAATACCCTAAGGACTCCTTGATCCTGCAACCTGACCAGTTGGCTTCAGAATATCCTGGAAGGTTAAGGTTCACTGCCTATCACTAATACGAGTAATGTGATGTGAATTTCCGTATCACTGTGATGCTAGGTACGTAGGTTATGCTTCCCAAAGTCTGGTGGTATGTGTCTGGAAACATATCCCTTCAATGGTTTATAACAAAGAAGGTACTGAGTGTACCAACTAACCCTGCTTGCAAAACTCGAAAGATACAGTTCAACATTGATTATGATTCCAACATTTGGACAACTTTCGTTAAATTATTCTGATTTTGCTATGAATTATGCTGCCAACTAATTTAAGATTGCCAGCTGGTTTCACGGTGTAGCAAATTGCACGTATTGGAAGTTACTTGCATTGAATACACAGCACCATGGTTATTGCAGATACAAAGAATATGCGCATACAGTGCACCTGGTATAACAAAATAAGTGACAGCCATTTTCTGAATCTTACATCAGGAAAATTCCTTGGCCAATCAGAGTCAACCTAACTGGTTTAAATTTAAGCAAGATTTGACAGGTAACTTCGACATAGTGCATTTTCTATTGGCAACAATTCTACCAATCAGATTCTATTTACCAAATAACCAGCACAATCATATAGAATAAAAATGCCGTTTCTTTTACAAAGGTATTCTTGTAAATTGTTCTGATGTGTGCACGTAGAAAAGTTTTGACAAGATATATCTTTGTTCAACAATACTCAATCTCTGTTTTGCCAAACAACACATTGGGTTTCTATTCCCTCATGCATTTTCAATAGTGGTGCTCCGTTGCAAGCCTGTTTTTCAATAAATAATTCTGGATAAATAATTCTTCTCTTTGAAATTTGGTGTTCTTGCTTCTTGTCCTGATAAATTAAAAATAAAATTTAATTTGAGACATCTCTGTTTCAACAAAGAGCAGGATATCCTGGTTGGTGTTAGTGTAGAACATAGAACCATACAGCACAGAACAGGCCCTGCAGCCCACAGTGTTGTGCCAAACATGACACCAAATTAAACTAGTATCACAGATAAAAGGTACTGCAGATGCTGGAGAATCCGAGATAACAAGCATGGGGCTGGATGAACACAGCAGGTCAAGCAGCATCATAGGAGCAGGAAAACTTGACGTTTCGGGCCTAAACCCTTCATCAGAAAGG
>JAHRHZ010000249.1:12013924-12078750 GCA_024137785.1 Ginglymostoma cirratum
ATGATGCTGCTTGACCTGCTGTGTTCATCCAGCCCCATGCTTGTTATACCAAATTAAACTAATCCCTTCTGCCTGCCTTTGTTCCATATACCTCTATTCTTTGCATATTCATGTGCTTATCTAAAAGTCCTTTAAATGTCCTTATTGTACCTGCCTCCACCATCACCCCAGCAGCGCTTTCCAGACTCCTACCACTCTCTGTATAAAAATCTTGCCCCTCACATCTCCTCTGAACTATCCCCCACTCACCTTAAATGCATGCCCCCTGTAAAAAAGATTCTGACCATCAACCCTATCTATGTGTCTCATAATTTTATAAACCCAGAGAAGACAACCAGAGTTCTTCTAACCTCTGCTTATAGCTCACACCCTGTAATCTATGCAGTATTCTGATAAACCTCTTCTGCACCCTCTCCAAACCTTCCACATCTTTCCCGTAATGTGGTGACCAGAATTGAATACAATACTCGAAGTGTGGCCTAACCAAAGTCTTAAAAGGCTGCAACAGGACATCCTGACTCTTGTTCTTAATTCCCTGACCAATAAATGCAAGCATGCCATATGTCTTCTTTACCACCCTATCTACTGACTGACCACTTTCAGGATGCTATGGACATCAATGCTGTTCAGAGTCCTGACAATAACTGTATACATTTCCTTAACATTTGATGCCCCAAAATTCAGCACCTTACACTTAACTGGATTAAAAGCAATCTGCCAGTTCTCCACCCATATCTGCAACTACTTTATAACTTGTTGTATCGTCTGACAACCTTTTCCACAATCCACAATCCCACCAATCTTTGTATTGTCTGCAAACCTACCAAGCTACCCATCTACATTTTCAAGAAAGTCATTTATAGATACATACATCACAAACCACAGAGGTCCCAGTATGGATCCCTGCAGAACACCACTGGTCATGGGCCTCCAGCCTGAAAAACACCCTTCCACCAATAACCTCTGCCTTCTGTGGGCAAACCAATTCTGAATCCACGCATCTTAATCTTCTGAATGAGCCTACCATGAGAGATCTTGTCAAAAGCTTTACTAAAATCCATACAAAAACATCCATTGCTCTACCCTCATCGATCACATTTGTCACCTACTCAAAAAAACTCAACCAAATTATTAAGGCATAATCTGCCCTTCACAAAGCCATGCTGTCTGTCACTATTAGCCCATGCTTTTCCAAATATGTGTAAATCCTATCCCTAAGAATTCTCTCCGATATCTTCTCAACCACAGATGTGAGAGTCACTGGTCTATGGTTTCCTAGAATATCCCTATTTCCCTTTTAGAACAGAGGAACAACATTAGCAACTCGCCAGGCCTCGAGGACCTCTCCAGTGGCTAACAACGATACAAAGATCTTGCTCAAGGCCCCAGCAATTTCCTCTCTCACCTTTCTCAATAACCTGGGATAGATGCCATCAGGCTTTGGGGACTTATCCACCTTTATACTCTTCAAGTGACCTAATACTACTTCTTTCTTGATCTCAAAATGCCCTAGCATATTAGTATGATCCACACTCATCTCACTATCCTCCATATCCTCCTCCTGGGTGAATACCAATGCAAAGTACATGTTGAGAATCTTGCCCACAACCTCTTCTTCCAAGCACAAGGATTCCCTCCTTTATCCTTGCATGGTCCTACCTTCTCCATAGTTATCCTCTTGTTTTTAATTTACGTATAAGATGTCTTGGGCTTGTCTTTAACCCTACTTGCTAATGTATGGCCCTTTCTTGCGCTCCTAATTCCCCGCTTTATTGCTTTCTTTATAATCCTTACGGCCTCTGTCCAATTTTAACTTCCTAAACCTTACATAAGCTTTATTTTTTGCTTTTGATTAAATTCCCAACCTCCCTCATTATCCAAGGGTCCCTTACCTCACCATCTCTGTCCTTCCTCCTTACTGGAACATGCTAATTTGAACTCTCCCCAGCAGGTCTTTAAATAGTTCCCCTATGTCAAATGTGGACTTGCCTGATAACAGCTTCTCCCAAACATCATCTCACAAGGTCCTGACTTATCCTTGTTCATAGCTATCTTAAAACTTAAGGAGTTATGTTCACTGTTTCCAAAATGCTCTTCCACTGATAGGTCAGTCACCTGGCCAGACTCATTAGTCAATACATGGTCCAGTATGACCCCTTCTCTGGTTGGACTATCCACATACTGTTTCAGTTAACCCTCTTCGATGCACTTAACAAATTCTGCCCCTTCTAAGCCTCTTGCTCTAAGGGAGTCTCAGTCAATATTGGAGAAGCTAAAATCAGCCCCCATAACAACCATGTTGTTATTGCCCCTTTCCATAATCTGTCAACATATTTGTTCCTCAATGTCTTGGTGGCAGTTGGGGGGCCTATAGTCTAATCCTGTCTGAGTGATTGAATCCATCTTATTTTTGAGATCTACCCATATTGCCTCAGTGGATGAGCCCTCCTGTATGTTCTGTCTGAGTGCAGATGTAACATTCTGCCCGATTAGTAATGCAACTCCTTCATCTGTTATATCTTCTTCTCTATCTCATTTAAAACAACAAAACCCTGAAACGTTGAGCAGCCAGTCCTGTCCCTCTGTCAACCAAGTCTCTGTTATGGCCACAACATCATAGTCTCATATGCTGATCCAGGCTCAAAGTTCACCTGCCTTACCTACAATACTCTTTGCATTGAAATAAACAGACTTCAGCCCATTAGTACCATTGTATTCCTTTACCAGTGTCTGCCTATCCTTTCTTTGTGAATTACTGGTCTTAACATCTACCTTCCCCTCAATCCCTCCACTTGCTGGGCTACTGCTCTGGTTCCCAGCCCCCTGCCACTCTAGTTTAAATCGTCCCAAGTAGCATTAACAAACCTTCCTGTGAGGTTCAAAACAGAAGTTGCTGGAAAAGCTCAGCAGGTCTGGCAGCATCTATGAAGAAAAACATCAGAGTTAACATTTCGGGTCGGGTGACCTTTCTTCAGAATTGGATACCCTCACTGTGAGAAAATTGATGCCCCTCCAGTTGATGTGCAACCTGTTCCTCTTGTACAGGTCACCCCTGCCCCAGAAGGAGTCTCAAGGACCCAAGCACCTGAAGCTCTGCCTCCTGCACCAACTCCTTATGTCTCCTATCTTTCTATTTCTTGCCTCAATAGCGCATGGCACTGGTAGTAACACAAATATTACTACTCTAGAGGTCTTGCTTTTCATCCTCTTTTCTAACAGCTTGTACTCACTCTGCAGGACCTTATCCTTCTTTCTACCTATGTCGTTGGTACCAATGTGTACAGCGACCTCTGACTGCTCACCCTTCCCCTTAAGAAGTTCGTGCATCAGCTGGGAAAGGGAAAACAATTATTTTGGTATTTAATTTTTTCCTGAAATTATTGGTTATATTTGTCTTTTCTGAGTTATAGTGAAAACAAATAAGCAGCCCAACCTATTACGTTTTCAAGTATTGTTATTTTTTCTAGTCATGTTAGATTCGGGATGATGATGTGCACTTATCATTTTATATTTTACTCGACAATTTGTTTCTTGTAAGTGAAGTTTGAGAGAGTGCAGTTTATTCCAAGGTGTGAGCATTTTATTATATTGCCCTGTTTGTTGGAAAGGGTGAATAAATAATAATTCAATAATAGCTTCCTGCAATTTCTTCTTATTCAGTACAATAAACAAAACTATGTACTCCGCTCCAATACAGCCATTTACCCTTTTATGTGGTATTTATACTTGTATGTAAAAATAAGACAGATTCGGGAAATTCCTTAAAAACCAAAACCACTGCGGATTCTGTAAATCAGAAGCAAAAACGAAGTTGCTGGAAAAGCTCAACAGATCTGACAGCACCTGTGAAGAGAAAATCAAAGTTAACATTTCGGGTCCAGTAACCAGATCCAAAATGTTAACTCTGCTTTTTCCTTCACGGATTCTGCCAGACCTGCTGAGCTTTTCCAGCAACTTTTGTTTTTTTTTCGGGGGCATTCTTTCCATGGTGCAATCCTGGTGGTTAGACTGAGGTTCCAACCTCCTAGTAGCCTCATTCCTCGTAGGTTTGGGACAAGCAATGGATCTTTGGTGGCTTAGAATCATGTCTGAGATTTTCCCTTGCCAAGGAGGAAAGTCATTCCAAACAAAGAGATCCCGATGAGGGAAGGTACTGCATTCCCAGAAATGGTGCAGTAGCAATGTTAGATTGAAGAATTTCACCATATCCCTCTGGGTTCAAGCATTGATTCCAGCCTTGAAATCTCTTAGATGTGCCTCATTTTCAGTGGATCGCAGAGATTGCATCTGATTGAAGAGCCTGGTGCAGATAATCTGGAGATATGCTAAACAATTCAATTTGAGGATTGATCTGGATTAACTCACCAGAAAGAAGTAGCTTCTCTGAATTAACACCACTTGTTCTTTTGAATATATTTGCAGGATGCAGTGTTTACCGGCTGGGCCAACGTCTATTTCACATTCCTACTTACCTTCAAGAAGGTGGTGGTGAGCTGCCTTGAATCCCTCTATCATCTTAAAGGCCTTGATTTGAGCAGACCCTCAAGCCTCTAAACTCAAAAAAGACTGGACAAGCCCTAAGCAGTCTTGTATTAGTGGTTTAGCATCAATACCAGACAATGAAGGTCACAAAACCACTTACCAAACTCCTCCATATTTTGCCAGCAGCTGTTGTTCTGTTTTATTGCCTGGTGTCGGCTTTAATTTAATAATTTTTTTTCCTATTAAAGCTGAAATATAAATTGAGTGTGTTAAAGCAAGAAATACCATTTTTCAGTCAGTATGACTTCCAGTGTACCTGCTTTTGCTCCAGGCTATGCGAGCGAGGCAAAGATACCAGCAATTTTTCTTTTGACAATTGAAAATCAATTCATTCTGGTCGAGCAATTGCATTAAAATCAATTTTTAAAATAAGGCATGCAAAATAAAGTGAAAAGTAGATGAAATGTCAGTATTCTTTTTTAAAGGTCAAGGGAAAATGTTTTTCAATTTCTTGCTAGTGTATGTTTTATGCATATGTTTCAAATGAATTTGTAACATTTTTCTGTGCTTTTTTTTTAGGTTTAAGGTTTTATTCAACTTAAAGACTGGAACGTAGGTGAAGATCAAGTGAAATGTCACATGGGATTCTTGTTAACATCTATGAGGTTCAAGGTTCTCTCCAGAGCTTGAGCATAAAATCAAGACAGACATTTCTGAGTGAGTGCCACACTCTCAGAGTGAGGTCTGTTGACCAAAATACCAAAGCAACGTCCTATCTGCCTTCAGAGGTGGATGTAAAAAAGACCAACAGCATCTATGAAACACTCTTGGCAGCCAAAACTACCTTTATTCTTCAATTGATATCAAAATAGAATACAATAAGAATCGGTCACGTGAATGGGCCAAAATTTGGCAGATGAAGTCTAATGCTGAAAAGTGTGGGGTTATCGAGAGGTTTGATCAGAGGAATAGAAAGGCAACTTATTATCTAAGTGGAAGCAAATTTCAGATTGCTTTGATGCAGATAGATCTGGGTGTCCTCGTGTATGAATCACAGAAATTTAAAATGCAGTTTTTGCAGGTAATGAGGAAGGCAAATAGAATTTTGCTATTTGTTGCTAAAGGAATATAAAAGTAGGGAAGTATCACGGTAACTGTACAAGGCAATAGTTAGGCTGCATGTGGAGTATTTGTATAATTTTGGTTCCCTCATTTGAAGAGGGATGTATTTGCATTGACGATAGTTCAGAGGAGTTCACGAGATTGATTCCAGAGATTAGTGGTTTGTCTATGAAGAGAAATTGAGCAGTTTAGACTTATACTCTCTGGAGTTTAGAAGAATGAGGGGAGATCTAACTGACGTATACAAGATGTTAAAGGGGATTGACAAACTAGATTGAAAGAGTTCCTCATGTGTTTCAATCTAGAACAAGAGGTCACAGTTTTAGGATAAGGTGTGACAGATTTAAAACAGAGTTGAGGAGAAATTACTTCATTCAAAGAGCCATGAATCTGGGGAATTCACTATCCCACAGCATGCTGAATGCTGGGATATTGAGTAAATTTAAGCAGGAAATGTATTTTTTAATTAGTAATGGATTGAAGGGTTGTGGAGAGTGGGCAGGAAAGTGGAGTTGAGGCTGAGATGATCATATTAACTGGTGGAGTAAGCTTGAGGGGCTGAATTGTCTACTCCTGCTCCTACTTCTTGTGTTATTCTGTGGCCAATATCTTCGCGCTGCTTGGGGAGCATTGTTATTTTGTTTTAAATTGGCTGCTTTGTTTACCTTCACTCTAACAGTGGGTATACTTTAAAAGTGTATATCTCTGCTGTGATAGAGGATTCTCAGTAGAGCAAATAGACAACAGACTGCAAACATATTTCAGTAAGGCCTTTGATAAGGGTCCACATGGTAGGCTGCTCTGAAAGGTTAGATTACATGGAACCGAGGGAGAGCTGGCAAATTGGATACACAATTGGCTTTACGTTAGGGAGCAGAGAGTAATACTGGAAGGATGCTTGTCGGGCTGAAGGCCTGTGACTAGTGGTGTGCCTCAGGGGTCGGTGCTGGGCCCATTGCCGTTTGTCATCATGTCAATGATTTGGATAAGAATATACAAAGCATGATTAGTAAGTTTGCAGACGAAACTAATATAGTATTGTGGACAGTGTGGGAGGTTATCAGAAGTTGCAGCAGGGCATTGATCAGCTGGGGAAGTGAGCTAAGAAATAGCAAGTGGAATTTAATATAGATATGTGAGATTTTGCATTTTGGAAGGTCAAAACAAGGTAAGAGTTTCACAGTGAATGGTAGGGCCTTAAGGAGTGTAGTGGAACAGGGGGACCTTGGAGTTCAGGTGCACAGTTCACTGAAAGTGAGGTCACAGGTTGACAGGGCAGTGAAGAAGGCTTTTGGCACACTGGTATTCATTAGTCAGGGCATTTAGTAAAGAAGTTGGGAAGCTATGTTGCAGTTGTACAAGATGTTGGTAAGGCTGCACGTGGAGTATTGTATTCAGTTCTGGTCACCTTGCCATAGACACAGTGTTAATAAAGTGGAAAGAGTGCAGAAGAAGTTTACAAGGATGTTGCCAGGACTCAAGGGACTGAGTTATAGGGAGAAGTTGGACAAGCTAGGACTTATTTCTTTAGAGTATAGGAGACTGAAGGGGGATCGTATAGAAGTGAATAAGATCATGAGAGGCATGGATAGGATGAAAGCAATCAGTCTTTTTCCCAGGGTTAGGGAATCAAGGACTAGGGGACATCAGTTTAAGGTAAGAGGGGAAAGAATTCATGGGAACCTGAGGGGCAACTTTTTTACACAGAGGGTGGTACACATATGGAATGAGCTGCCAGTGAAAGTGTTTGAGGCAGGTACATTAACAACATTTAAAAGGCATTTGGACAAATACATGGATAGGAAAGGTTGAGAAGGATAGGAGCCAAGTGAAGGGAAATGGGGTTAGCGTGGATGGACATTTTGGCTAGCATGGACCAGTGTGGCCAAAGAATCTGTCTCCTTGCTGTAGGACTCTATGATTCTATGATTCTAAGATTGTATATGACCCAGAATTAGCTGTGTACTTAGCCATGCTGCTCTAGTACAGCTACAACACTTTGGAAAATTAGTCAGGTTTGCAAGACATGTGAAATATCACATGCCATCAAATACGGAAGGTTGAGATGGGCAGATTTTTAATAATTAAGAAACTAAAGGTGATAAGGTAAGAAAGTGGAGTTGGGAATTATCTGATCAGCCTTGATCTCGTTGAATGGAGTGGAAGACATGATGGGCCAAATGGCCTACTTCTGCTTCTGCATTTGTAGACTTTGAAGATTTTGGGAATTAGGATTGGATGCATTGAGCATAAAAGCAGGGAATTTATGCTCCACTTCTGCGAAGCTCTGATTGAGCATTACAACCAGTTCTGATCAACACATTTGAGGAAAATTGTGAATGTCTTTGAGAAGCTACAGAGGAGCTTTACCAAAATGCATCAAGTGATGGGGTGTTAGCTGTAAGGTTCATTATGAACATACACATGAATCAGTAAGCCATTCAGCCCCTCAGACATACCCCGCGAATCAATAAGTTCATGGCTGACTTGTTTGTCTTTCAAATACCACATTCCCATCCATCCCTAATGCCTGCTGATTCCACCGACTAACGATTATCTATCTACCTCTGCCTTAAAAATATTCAATGTTCCCAAATAGCCCAAAGACACGCTATTAGGTTGAAGTTTGCATGGTTGAAGAATGTCATGTCTCAGGTATTTCGCGACATCTGAAGAATGGACACTCCATTCCATTGATTTCAAATGAAGTCAATTTCTAAGCTATTAACCATGATATCAACACCATGTCAATTATTCAGTGGCCCTGGTGATTCTGCTACATCTGAGCACCAACAATTATCACGTGTGCCTATTCAATTTACAATTGAAGCAACTACAGGCTACTGATTTCTGTGTGTCTCTAAGCTCTTCCTGTTGTTGATAGACTTTCTTTTGCATTTTCATTTCCCTTCCTGCTAAATGTGCTGATCACACTTATTGCTGTGAAATTATCTTATATCTATTTGTTTTCAATTTTGTTTTAAATCTGATCCCCCATAAGTTTGTCTTGTATTCAGCAATACAGTCATATTTTAAATTACTTTAAAGATTGCTTATGTCTTTGGAATTTTTTTTTCTCTAGTTACCAGTCTTTGTTTATCCCATATCACTGTTGAACAATCAAATTCTTCTGCTAAAGATTTGACTTGATGTGCTGATTGTTTTGAAGTGATTTATTGCTTCTAACTCTGAAATATTGTCTTCTTGTGAATCATTTGTATTTAAAAAATATTAAGAGTTTTACCAACCTATACTGTTGCAATATTCTTCTAATGAAGATTTCAGACTACTTCTACATGTTTCAAAGTTTCTAAATTATGCTAAATACATTTTCTGATAGGCCATGATCTTATTGAATTGCAGAGCAAATCAAATAGGCTAAATAGCCTACTTCACTTCTGCATTTTCATAGAAAACCTACACAGTGGAAGCAGACCATTCAGCTCATTGAGTTCACATCAAACCTCCGAAGAGCAACCCACCCAGACCCATCCCTATAACCCTTTACTTCCCATGGCCAATCCAAGTAGCCTGTATATCCCTGAACACTATGGGCAATTTAGCCTGGCCAATCCACCAAACCTGCACATCTTTAAACTGTGGGAGGTAACCGGAGCAAACCCATGAAGACATGAGGTAAACATACAAACTGCACAGGCAGACTGTCACCCAAGGTTGGAATCAAACTCAGGTCTTTGGTGCTGTGAGGCACCAGTTCTAACCACTAAGGCATCACCTTTTGGTCTACATTCCTAACAGGAGATTCCAGTCAAAACTCTTTCAGAAATGTAGAGCTGTACTACCCTTCTGACAGGTCCTTTGCAGTGCACAACAGTTCCATGAAGGCAAACCGTGTCCCCTTTTTCAAAGCATGCAGTTGCCGAATTCTGAAATAGGTCCGGTATCACTCACAGTTACTTCTCTTGGAAGTATAAGGGCATCAGATAAATGTGAGGTAGGCTGTTGGAGGAGTAGCATGTCAGGTGGGCTGGGTGCAGGGTGCCATGTGAGAAGAGTGCCAAGTGGTAAAGGGGCTAGATAAGCGTTTGTTTTTTATTCATGGGGTGAGGGCATTACTGGCTATATTAGTATTTATTGCCATTTCCTACTTCCCTAGACAGCAATTAAGAGTCAACCACATTGCTGTGGGTCTGGAGTCACATGTAACCCAGACCAGGTAAGGATGGCACTTTCCTTCCCTAAAGGACATCAGTGAACCAGAGGAGCTTACCAACAATTGATTCACGGCCATCATTAGACTCTTAATTCCAGATTTTTATTGAAGTCACAATCTACCATCTTCCATAGCAAGATTCGAACATGGGTCTCCAGAACATCACCTGGGTCTCTGGATTAACAGTCCAGTGATAGCACCACTAGTCCATGCCTCCCCGAGTGATGGAGTATTGAGGGTAGATTGGAGTGGGTGGGAGATTCAGGCCCAGTCAGGGCAGGTTGTTTTTGGGACCCAGGCAGGAGGGGGTAGGGTTAGTTTTAGCAGTGGGCATGGGAAGGGGTTCATGTCCAGTTGAGGGGCAGAAGAGTTCAAATTCAGAGTAAGAATGGCAATTCATAGAGGGGAAGAGGACTGGTGTCTGGAACAGACAAAGAGATTTCTGCTCTGAAGCACTGGTCAGGTAGCTGCAGATTGGGAGCTGAGTAGAAGAGTTGGTTCTCAGGCGCAGAAAAAGGGTTGTCGGGCTTGGCGGGGGCAGGAATAGGGTATCAGGTCAGGGCCTGGATGTTGCCTGAGGGAACATGTAGTCCGGAGGGGTGCGAGGTAAGTTGGGTGTGAACTGAATAGTCACTCAGGAGTTAGACTGAGTATTTAATAATCTAATTTCTCCTGAGTAAACATTTACTTAACTGCAGTGGAAACTTCTGAATTTCTGATTTAAATGGAGATTTCCAGAGGGTTTCAGTCATAAGGGAAATGTCCAGATGGATTTTACTGTATTTAAAATGTCCCAACACCTTACTTTGACCAATGTCTTTAAGTTGACTGAAGATATTGCCTTCCATTTCATCTCCACAATGTAGAGAAAGGAAACCTGATATTAATTGCTAATGTCGTGTCAGTAATAGTCTTAGACTGCCTCATCCCCTCTCTAAAACCTCTCCGCTGACATTTTCACAGCAATAAACAGATCACTGGGTAAGTAGGGACTAGATGAATAAAGCAGCTGTGTTTAAATATTCATTCTGAAGATAGTAATGGATGTGCTGATTCATGTCCGTGTCCATCTAATCATGATGTAAAATCTTTGGTTGTATAAATACTACATTTACATGCTCATTCCAATACTGAAGGAGCTCCGAGTCTGATAAAGAACAAAATTAATCAGACAGTGGGACAAAACGTAGCTCAATAAAATAATGCCAGAAGAATATGCATTTATATAGCACTATCTTGGGATTTCCCAACTCACTTTGGAGCCAATGGTATAATTTTGAAGTGTATAGTCACTGTTGCCTGAAAGTCATGTGCCTCGGACAGTAATGTCCCTGCCTCGGAGCCAGAAGTTCAGTTTGAACCCCACTCCAGGACTTACAGAATATGTATCCACCCATACTTCTTCACTCTATCATAAGGTCAGAAATAGAGATGTTTTCTGATGATTGCACAGTATTCAGCACCATTTGCAGCATCTCAGATACTGGAGCAGTCCATGACAATGTGCATTAATTCCTGCACAATACTGAGGTTTGGGCTGACAAGTGACAAGTAACATTGATGCTGGACATGTGACTGTCTGCAATGAGAACAAATCTAACCATTGTCCCTTAATATTCAATAGCATTACAATCACGGAAACCCCTATTACCAACTCCTAGGTCCCTCTGTCCCACAACACTCCTCAGGACCTTACCATTTACTGTATAATCCTACCTTAGTTTGACTTTCCAAAATGCAACACCTCACACTTATCTGTATTGAATTGTATTTGTCAATCCTCAGCCCACTTCCCCATCTGATCAAGATGCCTCTATTATTTTTGATAACATTCTTTGCTATCAATGATACCTCCTAATTTTGTGACATCCACAAACTTATTAATCATGCCTTGTACATTCACATCCAGATCATTTATGTAAATAACAAATAACAAAGATCCCAATACAGACCTTGTGGTACACCACTAGTCACAGACCTCCAGTCTGAGAAACAACCCTCAACCATCACCCTCTGCTTCCTACCATTGAGCCAATTTTGAATCCAATTAACTAACTCTCCCTGGATCCTATGCAACCTAATCTCATGACTAGCCTGCGTTGAGGGATCTTGTCAAAGGCCTTACTCAAGTACTTATAGACAACATCCCTATCCTCATCCATCCTCTTGGTTACTTCTTTGAAAAACTCTAAAAGATTTGTCAGACATGACTTCCCGTGCACAAATCCGTGCTGAGTATCCCTAATCAGACCTTGACTATCTAAATGTTGGTTGATCCTATCCCTCAGTATCCTCTCCAATAACTTGCCTACTAGTGATGTCAGACTCATTGGCTTGTAGTTCCCTCGCTTGTCTCTGCTACCTTTCTTAAACCAAGGAACAACATTAGCCACCCTCCAGTCTTGTGGAGACTTCACCAGTGGCTAAAGATGAAGCAAAAATCTCTGCAAGGACCTCTGCAATTTGTTCCCTAGCCTCCCACCATGTCCAAAGACTCGATCAGACCCAAGGGCTTTATACACATTAATGCACTTTAAGGCTGCAAACACATTCTCTCTGGTAATGTGTATGCGGTCCAAAGCATCCCCACTTGTTTTCCTTATTTCCTTAGCATCCATGATTCTCTCCTCAATAAACATGCTGGCCATGCTGATATTTAAAGGGACTTATTCTCCCCCTATCCACCCTATTATTCTTAATAAAGCTATAACAGTTCTTGGGATTCTCTTTAACCATATCAGTCACATCAATCTCACACCCTGTTTTTGCTCTTCTGATTTCTCTTTTGAGTGTTCTTCGATACTTTTTATAGTCATCTAGGGATTCACGTGACCCCAATAGCTTAAATCAAATGTATGCCTTCTTCTTCTTCCTGACCAGAGCCTCAAAATTCCTATCCCTGGACTCTTTATATCACACTTTTAAAAGGCTCCCATCTGCCAGTTGTTCCCTTTCCTTCAAACAGACTCACCCAATCGACCTTTGCTAGATCCTGCTTAATGGTCTCAAAATTGGCCCTGCTGCAATTTAGCACTTTAACCTGTGGGCCTGTCCAATCTTTTTCCATAACTACATTAAAGCTAAGAGAGTTATGGTCACTGGACACAAAGAGATCTCCGAGTGACACTTCAGTCACTTGCCCAACCTCGTTTCCTAAGAGGAGGTCCAAGTGTTGCACCTTCCCGAGTAGGGCCCTCTACGTATTGATTTAGGAAACTTTCTTGGACACGTTTGACAAAATGCACCCCATCGGGGCCTTTTGCACTCTGGGTGGCACAGTCAATACAGGGGAAATTAAAATCTCCAACCAATACTCTTCCCTGGTTCCGACAGGTATCTGCAATCTCTCTACACATCTGCTCCTCTAGTACCCACTGGCTATTTGGGGGTCTATAATACAGTCCCAATAGAGTGACCATCCCCTTCTTGTTTCGAAGTTCT
The DNA here is from genome assembly GCA_024137785.1 of Ginglymostoma cirratum. Classification (NCBI taxonomy): domain Eukaryota; kingdom Metazoa; phylum Chordata; class Chondrichthyes; order Orectolobiformes; family Ginglymostomatidae; genus Ginglymostoma; species Ginglymostoma cirratum. The sequence continues at coordinate 12,027,144 of JAHRHZ010000249.1, forward strand.
AACCATATGACCTCATTTGATGACCCCTTAAGAATATCCTCTCTAAGCACTGTTGTTATGTCCTTCCTTATCAAAAGGGCAACTTCCCCTCCTCGCTCACTTATACTTCTATCATGCCTGTAGCTTCTGTATCCTGGAACATTGAGCTCTCTGACCCTGCCCTTCTCTCAGCCATGTTTCTGTTATGGCTATAATATCCCAGTCCCTCATGCTCTGAGCTTATCTGCCTTACCAGTCAGGTCTCGTGCATTGAAATAAATGAACGTTAAACCAGAAGTCCTTTCCCTCCCTTTACTGTGCCCCTGGCTATCCTGAATAGTAAACTTGGTCTCAATGACTAACGTATTTTCCCCTGATTTCTTGACGGTCCCTCTCTTATTCAGAGCCCCACCCCCTGCCAAACTAGTTTAAACCCTCCTGGGTAACACCAGCAAATGTCCCCGTGAAGATATTGGAGCCTCTCCAGTTCAAGTGCAACCCATCCTTCTTTTTCAGGTCACCTCTACCCCAGAAGAGATGCCAATGATCCAAGAACTGAAAACGCTGCCTCCTACGCCAGGTCCTCAACCATACATTCATCTGGCCTATCTTTCTATTTCTATCCTCACTGGCACGTGGCACTGGGAGTAGTCGGAGATCACTACCCTTGAGGTCATGCTTTTTAACTTCTTACCTAACTCCCTCTACTCATTTTGCAGGACCCCATCCCTTTGTCTCCCTACATCATTTGTACCGATGTGCACAATGACGTCTGGCTGTTCACCCTCCCCCTTCAGAATGTTCTGCAGTCGCTCAGAGACATCCTTGAACCTGGCACCTGGGAGGAAACACACCATCCTGGTGTCTCTTCCACAGCCACAGAATCTCCTGTCTGTCCCCCTGACAATTGAGTCTCCTATCAGTATCGCTCTGTATGACTGCACTTTTTCCCTCTGAGCCTCAGAGCCAGTCACAGTGCCACTGACCTGGCTACTGTTGCTAGCCTCTGAAAGGTCATCCCTCCCCAACAATTTCCAAAGCAGTATAGCTGTTACAGAGGGGAATGGCCACAGGGGAACCCTGCACTATCTGCCTTCCCCTCTTTATCCTTTCTGGTGGTTACCCAGCTACCTGCACCTTAGGAGTGACTACATCACTACAACTTGTATCAATGATGTTCTCTGCACCCCAGATGATCCTGAGGGCAACCAGCTCCTGCTCCAGTTCACTAATGCAGTCTGTCAGGATCTGCTGCCAGGTGTAGCCAGCAGGGACACTGGAAGTCTCCCCGAATGCCCACATGCTGCAAGAGGAGCATGTCACTGTCTTAACTACCATCCCTACTGCCTTCAGTCTAGACAGAAAGAAAATAGAGTTAAAGAGCCCTTACCTGTGCCCCTGCTCAGCCTCCTCACCCCGAAACCTCTCAAATAAAGATCTCAGCACTTGCACTCTAACACTGGCCCACTCTCTTAATGGCTGCTCCCTTGTACACCTTTACCTGGCCAGTCATCTTAATCACAGAGCACCCCTATTTTTCTGGTCAGAGGAGGAAAGAGGTTGGGAACCACACCTTGACACCAGGTTCTCTCCGACCTGCTGTACAGTCATCACGACTGTGGCAATGTCTCCCAGAATTCCAGTGTGCTGACTGTCAGCCATCCTCTGATTTGCTGCCCTTCTTTGCTGGCCCAACCAGCGACACCCACTTCCTGGAGTGAAACAAAAAAAACGTGGTATAACTTAATAGTGCTACAGGTGATCACCAGGCAGCAGACCTCCACAAACAGGACACCATTCAGCTCACCATGCCAGTGAAAGAGATATCTAATCATGCTTATTGCACTTTTCCGTCTCAACAGCTTTGTCATCTTTTACCCCTTGATGGGGGTTGCTTAGCTCAGTTGGGTAGTCGCCTGCTGCTGAAGAGAAATGTTAATTGAGGCAGTAGTTTCCAGTCAGAATCATAGCCTTCATGTTCATGGTAACCAGATTAGATAAAGAAATGCCTCATGGAAATCTTAGTGGGAAAGAGAAAACTTGCTATTGAGTAAAATGTCGAAGGGAAAAACTGATTCCACCATAATCAAAGGCTTTTTAAATAATTGACATGACACATTAAACATGTCGGTAACTGAAAAATGCAGCTAAAGATAATTAATCTTAAGGAATTTAGCTGAATTATTTTCGACAAACGGCGCTTGATGGTAGAGAGAAGCCCCCATCCTGTCAACAATGGGAGTTTGAAGGACACATAGTGTAAACACCAAGGATGGAATGATGTATAACAAAAGGTATAAACAGACAACCTCGTGAAAGGACACTAGAAAACATATAACATTATGAGGAGGCAATTGCAAGATGTTACTTAGTCATTATGACCTTGGGAAAATTATCATAGCATCACAGGGTAACAAACAGCGCCCACTCAGTCTGATGCAGCTGGCAAATATCTCGGAAGGGACATAACAATTAGTGTTGGAATGTGATCAATAAGATGCATTGTAAAACCCAATTAGAGGGTCTGTTAGGGGGTCTGGCAAACATCACGAGGTGATGAGAGGACCTAAGGTTGACCATAAAGTTGTCTATCATCAATCAGGTATTCACATGATTAGTAGGTTAGAAGGGATGTGGCCCTGATGTCAGTGTTGCATGTAACTATTGTAATGTAGTATGTATAAATATCCTGTACTTTATGGGAATGAGCATCACTAACCTCTGAACTGAGCTGTTATCAAGGGGGCAAATGGGCCCCATGTGAAAGCCAGATTGAGAGTGGTCTTTGGCCTCTCCCACATGTGTGGTAATAAAAGTTCTGAATAAAGGTCACTAGTACTGCTGAACACAGACCTGGAACCTCCTCTTTGACATCCCTCCCCAGCAGGTAGATTGGCAAGAGTGTGGCCTTACATGATGCCAGGGACACAGTCTGAATCTCTGTAGTGAATATGAAGGCCTGCTTGCCTTGCCTTGTCCCCTGCTTGATGCAGTGTGGTGCCCTAGAACTAGAGGCATAATAGACCCAAGTGATCTATGGCTGATCATTTTATCTTAACGTTTTCCCCTTTGAGTATATTACACAATTTTTTTTTTGTGCTGGTTTTTGCCATACTGCAGTTAACTGAGATATGAGGTGAGAATAAATGTAGACAGGATCACTTCTGTGGTGGCACTTTGCCAGAAAGTACAGACAAAGACAGGACTGAACTTATCTATGATGTCCCTTCTCTGTGAAAAAAAAAGCCTCAAGCCTTCCACCTGCCTCGCTGATGCTCATTTGTGAAGAATGTTCATTTCTAGGATGGAGTGCCAATGTTCACAGAAAAAGCAAGATTGTGAAAGATGGTTAGATAGGGATGGTTAAATACATTAGGAGTGTGGGGTTGATGATAAACCACGTCCCCAGTGCGATGTAGATTGCAGTGGTTTTTTCGCAATCAAACCCTTGCACTTAGCATTTGCTACGATAGATTCTTTGATGCTGCATTTTAATGGAAAGCACATAATTAAAGATTATTCATAGTTTCACCGAATTTTGTTATTCACTGGCCTTTATGGTAGAAGTCAATGCAGACTGGCCCTTACAGTTTTTTTTAATGCAATTATCTAACAACCAATCATTTATTTTATAACATTAACAATAAAGTTAGTGTTGGGTTAAATTGCTGGCATAGCTGCATTTGATAGACTTTATCAATGTTGAACGATTATGCAGATGAATATTTATGTTTGCTGTCAAATTACTTGGGTAAAATAAAGATTACAGAGGCTATATTGATACTGAATATTATCTCTCAGGCATACACCTGAGAACTTTGCGACAAATTACTTGGAAGAGCCTGACAGTCATTCTGTGCAAATGGAAGAACCCACAAACTTTAACTTATTCAGTTTACCTGATAATTGCCAAGCTTGGATGAGGGACTAATGATGCCCAGGGCAACATGAAAGCTCTTAATCTTCCTTCTCAGCACACTGACTGAATTTTACCCTTTAGCTGAAGCAATAGAGCAGCAGGCAGAATCTCGCTTTAGCTTCATCATCCAAAAGAATGCCTAGTCTGAGGATGTACCATTCACTCCGTGCTGAGATGAAGGTAGAACATTCTGGTTTGAGTGACAAATATTGGCAATGTGATGCCTGTTGTGGCAGCCGTGAGAGCTGAACAACACCAAGCAAGTGTCTACTGCAGCTTGTCAACTTTCCTGTAGTTGCAACTAGTTAGTCAGTAAGGCCTGAAACAAAAACGTTAAAGCTCAACTAGTCTGGGAGCATCAATGGAGACAACACAGAGTTAAATGGAAAAAGAAACTGCAAAAACCTGAAGAGAGTACTCAATATTGAGTTCAATAATTTTAGGGCCTGAGCACCTTCTTCAACATCCTTTCCTCAACACCCACACTTCAGGCCTTATCACAATTATCTCATTGGCAGCTATTCGTAGTTCCAATTAACAGCTATTGATTACCCCAGGCTGACCTTTACCCATCCCTTTGTCTGCCCAACTGTTTTTTTCTCTCTCCAGGCTCCATCTCAATCTATCATTTACTTTTCCCCTTACCCCATATCGAACAAACTTTTCCCAACTACAATCAGATCTGAAGAAGGGTCGCTGGAAACATTAGAGATGGTAGGAACTGCCGATGCTGGAGAATCTGAGGGAACATGGTGTAGAGCTGGGTGAACACAGCAGGCCAAGCAACATCAGAGGAGCAGGAAAGCTGACGTTTCGGGTCTGGACCCTTCTTCAGAAATTATTTCTGAAGAATGGTCCAGTTCTTAAACATCAGCTTTCCCGCTCCTCTATTGTTACTGGAAATATTAACTGTGCTTTCTCTGCACAGATGCTGCCAGACCTGCCGAGTTTCTCTAGAAATCTTTGTTTTTGTTTCGGATTTTCTGAATCTGCAGGTCTTTTTTTTCTAGAATACTGTGAGCAGTTTTATTTCCCCTTATTTAGGGAAAGATGTAATTTCATTGGAGACATTCAGCTAAAGGTGCACTCAGATAATCCCTGGTTTGGAGGGATTGTCTTATGAGTAAAAGTCAAATGGGCTAGGACTTTGAGATAACAAGTTGTGGAGCTGGATGAACACAGCAGGCCGAGCAGCATCATAGGAGCAGGAAAGCTTGACGCTTTGGGCCTAGACCCTTCATCAGAAATGGGGGAGGGGAAGAGGGTTCTGAAATAAATAGGGAGAGGGGGGAGGCGGATAGAAGATGGATAGAGGAGAGGATAGGTGGAGAGGAGACAGACAAGTCAAAGAGGCAGGGATGGAGCCAGTAAAGCTGAGTGTAGGTGGGGAGGTAAGGAGGAGATAGGTCAGTCCAGGGAGGACGGACAGGTCAAGGGGGTGGGATGAGGTTAGTAGGTAGGAGATGGGGGTGGGAGGAGGGGATAGGTGAGAGGAAGGACAGGTTCGGGAGGCGAGGACGAGCTGGGCTGGTTTTGGGATGCGATGGGGGAGGGGAGATTTTGAAGCTTGTGAAATCCACATTGATACCATTGGGCTGCAGGGTTCCCAGGCTGAATATGAGTTGCTGTTCCTGCAGCCTTTGGGTGGCATCACTGTGGCATTGCAGGAGGCCCAGGATGGACATGTCGTCTGAGGAATGGGAGGGGGAGTTGAAATGGTTCGCTACTGGGAGGTGCAATTTTTGTTGCGAACCGAGCGCAGGTGTTCTGCAAAGCGGTCTCCAAGCCTCCGCTTGGTGTCCCCGATGTGGAGGAGGCCACAACGGGAACAGCAGATGCAGTTTACCACATTAGCAGATGTGCAGGTGAACATCTGCTTGATGTGGAAAGTCTTCTTGCGGCCTGGGATGGGGGTGAGGGAGGAGGTGTGGGAGCAAATGTAGGACTTCCTGCGGTTGCAGGGAAAAGTGCTGGGTGTGGTGGGGCTGGAGGGGAGTGTGGAGCGGACAAGGGAGTCACGGAGAGAGTGGTCCCTCCGGAAAGCAGACAAAGGTGGGGAGGGAAAAATGCCTTTTGTGGTGGGGTTGGATTGCAGATGGTGGAAGCGTCGGAGGATGATGCATTGGATCCGGAGATTTGTGGGGTGGTATGTGAGGACGAGGGGGATTCTTTTTTGGTTGTTATTGCGGGGACGGGGCGTGAGGGATGAGTTGCGGGAAATGTGGGAGACACAGTCGAGGACGTTCTCGACCACTGCGGGGGGGAAGTTGCGGTCCTTGAAGAATGAGGTCATCTGAGATGTACGGGAGTGGAATGTCTCATCCTGGGAGCAGATGCGGTAGAGACGAAGGAATTGGGAATAGGGGATGGCATTTTTGCAGGAAGTTGGGTGGGAGGAGGTGTATTCCAGGTAGCTGTGGCAGTCAGTGGGCTTGAAATGGATATCGGTTTCTAGGTGGTTACCCGAGATGGAGACAGAGAGGTCCAGGAAGGAGAGAGAGGTGTTAGAGATGGTCCAGGTCCAGGTTGGGGTAGAAGGTGTTGGTGAAGTGGATGAACTGTTCGAGCTCCACGTGAGAGCACGAGGCGGCGCCGATGCAGTCATTAATGTAACGGAGGAAGAGGTGGGGTTTAGGGCCAATGTAGGTACAGACTAGGGATTGTTCCGCGTAACCTACAACGAGGCAGACATAGCTTGGGCCCATGCGGGTACCCATGGCCACCCACTTTGTCTGTAGGAATTGGGAGGAATTGAAAGAGAAGTTGTTGAGGATGAGGATGAGTTCGGCTAAGTGGATGAGGGCGTCAGTGGAGGGGGACTGGTCAGGTCTGCGGGACAGGAAGAGGCGGAGGGCCTTTAGGCCATCTGCATGGGGCATGCAGGTGTCTCGGGACTGGACATCTATAGTAAAAATGAGGTGTTGGGGACCAGGGAATTGGAAGCTCTGGAGGAGGTGGAGGGCATGGGTGGTGTCATGGACGTAGGTAGGGAGTTCCTGGACCAAGGGGAAGAAAATGGAGTCGAGGTAGGTGGAGATAAGGTCGGCGGGGCAGGAGCAGGCGGAGACCAATGGTTCGACCAGGGCATTCAGGTTTGTGGATTTTGGGAAGGAGATAGAAGTGGGCGGTGCAGGGTTGGGAAAAAATGAGGTTGGAGGCTGTGGGTAGGAGGTCATCTGAGGTGATGAGGTTGTGGATGGTTTGGGAGATGATGGTTTGCTGCTCGGGGGTGGGGTCATGATCCAGGGGGCGGTAGGAGGAGGTTTCGGAGAGTTGGCACCTGGCCTTGGCGATGTAGAGGTCAGTGCGCCATACTACAACTGCGCCTACCTTGTCCGTGGGTTTTATGGTGAGGTTGGGATTGGAGCAGAGGGAGCAGAGGGCTGCACGTTCTACGAACAAGAGGTTGGAGTGGGTGAGAGGGGTGGAGAGGTTGAGGTGATTGATGTCTCGACAGCAGTTGGAGATGAAGAGGTCGAGGGAGGGTAGGAGGCCTTGGGATGGTGTCCAGGAGGAGGGCTTGTGTTGGAGGTGGGAGAAGGGGTCAGTAGAGGGAGGGTTAGATTCACGGTTGGAGAAGTAAGCATGGGGGCAGAGGCGGCAGACAAACTGCTCAATGTCCAAGCGTGACCGGTATTCGTTGATATGTGGTGGAGGGGGACAAAGGTGAGCCCTTTACTGAGAACTGACCGTTCGCCCTCAGTAAAGGGGAGGTCTGGGGGGACGGTGAAGACTTTGCAGGGCTCAGTGTTGCTGTCTTCTCTGGAGCTGCTGGCTGTGGAGGCAGTGGGCGGAGCGTTGTCGGCGTTGGCTGTGGGTAGAGTTGCGTCGGCGGTGGTGAGCGGGGTTGTGCCGGCATCAGCGGTGGGCGGAGTTGCGTCAGTGTCGGCGGAGGGTGGAGTTGTGTCGGTGTCAGCGGTGGGCAGATTTGCGTTGCTAGTGGGCAGAGTTGCGCCCGCATCCGTGATGGATGGAGCAGTGGCGGCGGTGTGCGGAGTGGAGTAGGCGGTGGCAGCAGCGGTGACAGCAGTGTCTGTGGTGTTGGTCTCGGAGATGGAGGCGATGGCTTCAGCAGCGATAGCTTTCGCTGTCCCGGAAGTGGTGTACCCGGAGGTGGTGGATGTGATGTCACCTGTGAGTTCTCCGACAGTGGCTGCATGGCCAATGGCAGAGGGTACATTGTGGGGGAGGTCTTGGGTACAGCTGAGGATTTGGGAGGTGGGGGAAGCCCGTTTTGGGTGGTGGGCATCAGTAAGTTTACTGTACTTACGGTTTTTAGTGTCCAATAAAGCTGAGTAGAATTGTGAGTTCAGGTTGTGGATCCTACGAAGAATAAAAAACAGGAGAGGTCCTTTGCAAGTTTGGGAGAGGGAGGTTCTGAGCTGGGGTAAGCTTGATTGTAGTGCCTGGAGATGTCGACGCATTGCTGCAAGTGTGTGTTTCAGGAGTCGCCGGGAGAAACGCTTCTGAAGGGTCTCAATGTTCTGAATGTAGTTATTGTCACGGTTGGGGCCAAATTGGGAAGGCTTGAATGTGGATTGTAGCCCATTGGGGATGATCTGGTTCCGTAGGCAGGTACTAAGAAAGGTGATGTGGCTGTAGTACCTGGATTGCTTCAGGACGTGGTCGAGCAGTTTCAAGGCCTAAGAGATTATGAGAGAGTTGCAGTGGGAGAAAGATCCCCTGAGGTTTGTCCGCAAAACCAGCCCAGCTTGTCCCCGCCTCCCTAACCTGTCCTTCCTCTCACCTATCCCCTCTTCCCAACTCAAGCCGCACCCCCATCTCCTACCTACTAACCTCATCCCGCCCCCTTGACCTGTCTGTCCTCTCTAGACTGACCTATCTCCTCCTTACCTCCTCACCTACACTCACCTTTACTGGCTCCATCCCCACCTCTTTGACTTGTCTGTCTCCTCTCCACCTATCCTCTCCTCTATCCATCTTCTATCCGCCTCCCCCTCTCTCCCTATTTATTTCAGAACCCTCTTCCCCTCCCCCATTTCAGATGAAGGGTCTAGGCCCGAAACTTCAAGCTTTCCTGCTCCGATGATGCTGCTCGGCCTGCTGTGTTCATCTAGCTCCACGCCTTGTTATCTCGGATTCTCCAGCATCTGTAGTTCCTCTTATCTCTGGGCTAGGACTTTATTCACTAGAATATTGAAGAATGAGAGGTGATCTCGATGAAACATATAGGATTCTTAAGGGGCATGACAGGCCAAATGCTGAGAGGATGCTTCCCCTCATGGGAGAATCTAGGACCAGAGTGCACAGTGTCAGAATAAAAGGGCACCAATTTCAGGGTTTAGCCCTTGTGTATATTTAAGACTGAGATAAATAGATTCTTAATCAGTAGGGGAATCAAGGGCTATGGGGAAAACCCAGGAAAGTGGATGTGAGGAAGGTCAGATCAGCTGTGATCTTATTAAATGGCAGAGCAGGCTCAAAGGGCTGAATGGCCTTTTCCTGTTCCTATTTCTTATGGTATGGTGTTATGGTCTTGAAGCTTAGAGTCCAGTGATCCTTCTTCAGAGTGATTTGAAAAGTTAACTTTGCTTTCTTTCCACATACTCTTCCAGATCTACTGAGTTCCTCCAGAAATTTCTATTTTTGTTTCAGATCTTCAGTATTTGCATGATCTCAGGTGTTGTATTTGCAGTAGTGGGGGTGCACATAGTCAGATAAGTAGACTGCTGGACGATTCCTGCTGACACTGGAAACTGACCCCACTAAGATCTTTCCTAAAAATAAAACAAATCTGAACATCTACCATTTTGTAGAAGCCTCCAATGGTCTGTTCAGGTTGTCCTGGAACTCATTACATGGTAGCACTTCACCACACTAGTTTCAGAAGGAGGCCAACTTGATATGAACAATCAATACTATTCTTGTCAATGCTGTCCATATCCTCTCACTACATTGCAATTGAATATTGTAGTTTCTCTGCTACCGCTGGGTCAAAGTCTTAGTACTCCGTTCCGAACAGCATTGTGGGTGTACTTAAAGTTGTCATAGGCCCAGGCAACTACGGGGCTGATCTCCAATGAAAGAGAGATGATTGGTAATGATTTTAACCTGAGAATTACCACACCTCAGGTGAGGGGAGAGGTTGAGAAGAAAGGACTTCATGGTAACCTCAGCTAGCATAGGATTTGAACTCATGCTGTTGGCCAACTGAACGAAACAACTCCGCTTTTCCACGCTATCTCCCTGTCCCAGTGGTTCAAGAAAGCAGCTCACCATCACCTCCTACAGGGCAGACTTGGAACAGGCAATAATGGCTGGACTTATCAATCACTTACATCCCATGAAAGAATTGTTCATTCGGCTATCAGATCTGTTGAATGCTTTGAGCATCTTCTGTTTGTATTCAATATTTGCAGCATTTAGATGTCAATTATGTGGAAGGAACAGGATCAGGCTTGGCTAGATTGCCTCCACAATCCCAAGCAGTTGATTCCTTCCTCAAGCAGGATGAAGGGGACATTGACACCCTTAAACAGCGGCATCTTCACCACAGGGTTTACAAACAGAAGGCCCGGTATCACCTTCAAAAGCTTCTAGAAGTAGCAATGCCAACCCTCCAGTGTTATCTTAGAGTCTCCATGAAAGAAAGGCCAATTTTTAGGGTACCACTGCAGGGAAAAAATAAAGAGGGTGTTTAAAAATTGTGTTTCTTAATAATTTTCTTCGAACACTTTTGTCATAAAAGTATTTACTGTGTGGCTAAAGCTGACTGATTAGCAGTCAGCCATCATCCAATTGGTTCACAAAGAGTCCATGGAACAAACGTCCTTGTGCGGGGAAAGGCAGCCCACCAGGAATCATGTTGAGTGGCCATCAGCAGGTGTGCTGACACAGGGCAATCGGAAGAGGGTTGTCATGAATTGATACCTCTAGGGACATGTCTGACCAGAGATGGCAACGTTATTTGCCAGTGATGCCAACTTCTCAAGAATAAACTAAAAGGTCCATTAGACTTCTGAGACTCAAGGCGTTGGTTTACACAAGTGGAGGAGTTTTATATGCCCCCAGCTGGTGTATTTGATGGAGGAAGAGGTCAGCAGTTTGATTAAGGGGGTAGCTAGCCCACTGCCATTCTCCTCCAACCCTGACCTGTTCCCTTATATTGTAATGGACTGGTAAGGCATAGGGCAGGCCACCCAGCTGTAGGCCCATTGAAGCCTTGTAGTGGGCAATTAACGGCCAATTAAGGGCCTTACTTTGCCTCTGCCTCAGTGACACATGCAGCCTGGACAGCCAGAAAGAAGAAGTCCAGTAAGCTACTTTTCCAATCTAGGTAAAAAGACAGGAAGAATTTGTAATGTCCTCCGTACCCATCATGGGCATCCCATCAAAACTGAATACCAGTTTATGTCCACAATCCATTCCACATCCGTCCCACCATCCCTAGAGTACCCTATTCCTCTCCACCCATAAACTTCAATTGACCTGTCAGTCATGCATTGATGCATCTTCTCCTGAGCACAGTTTGTTGTCCCTGCAATGGCCATTGGTGTACATCTGGCGCTGCTGAGATAATCTAATTGGATTATCAGTAACCAGGCACCTTTCGATATGCAGGACCACCATTCCCAGAGGGCGGTTTTGTGGGGAGCAGAGCAAATATACCTCTCTCAACGTGTTAAGACCTTCCCAGCTGTAGGGCAGCCCTTTGTAAAGTTAGCAGGAACAAAACTGACTTTATCCCTTCCCCACAACTGCTTCTATATCTCTCTCTGTTGGGAATGGTCATTATTGAGCTTGAGTGCATGTATGAAACCTTGAGCTAATGCATTGACTATTACATTATATAAACTATTGCTTCTTTTACTTTTCTCAAGAAGCAATTCTTTTTATTATTTATTATATTTGCACACAAAGGCAAAAGCTATGCAGAGATTGTGTTTTGTATGCCTTGGTCACATCACATTATTTACAAAGACAAACAGGCGTCCAAGATAAATGACTTTTTGGATTATTAATAGCTTCTATCTCGCTGTGTGCTTCATGCACTGTGTCATTTTTTTTTTGCAGCACTGCAGCACACGGCTCACACAGCCAAGCACGGCTATAAATGCGTAATTCCAGATTTATATACAAGATGTGCTTTCATATATCACAAACAATGTCACCTTCTCCTGCCAGATTCACATCTCCACCCACTAATAACCCTGTAAAATAAGCCCCTTTTAAAAAAAAATCTGCAAAGCTAGCTGTTGTAATACTTGATGCATAAAATAATGACTAGGATTAATCTGAAGGGAGTGTATATTGTTTAACATAACTCACTGACATGTAAACTACAAAATAGAATAAGCTCTGAATTACTATAGTTTGCATGTTTATCTGAAGGTGAGGGGAGGAGTGGAGAGCAGCATTTCTATGCGGTACAAGGGAAATAGTGAGTGGTGAGACTGTGGCACTCATTGCCATGGAGAGTTTTAAGAAGTAATACAGATTCTCTTTCCGGTAAGTGTGATGCATCAGGAAGAGATGTGACGATGAGGTGAGGAAGGGTTATCCAGCTCCCACCATTTTATTAATCTCCTGTCATCAGTAGCAAAGAATATTTTTATATTTTGTGGTTGTGCAGCTATCACTGGCATCCCTACCTTGTGGCAGTGGCCTCTGGCCTGCTGTAAGGTCCCTCAAGTTGATTCCAGCCTTCCACCACAGCAAGGGCCAATATGACCCCAAAGCATTCACCGCTGCCTCCACACTTGACTCTAAAGGGCTCCTGCACTGCCTGCTACTGCTGGCTGGATTGCCATTACCCACCCTGATCCCATGTTCTTCAAAACCATCAGCAGGACGGCTGTTCAGAGGCAGGATTGTGTTGGAGACCAAACCAAACCTGCAAGTTTTGCAATTTCACTTTTGCAAATTCACCTCTCTGGCATTTGGAATAAACAGATCACTCCAGGAACAATATATTGGTGAGACTCACACATTTATTGTTGTGTAGAAAGAGTCCATTCAGTCCGTTGAGTCCACATCAGGGCTCCATAGAGCAATTTACTCAATCTTATTACAGACTTTTAAGTGACTCTTGGATAGGCACATAGAGGATAGTAAAATGTAGGGTATGTAGGGTAGATTGATCTCAGCACAACATCGTGGGCCGAAGGACCTGCATTGTGCTGTACTGTTCTATGTTCTTATTCCTCACTCAATTCCCAAAGTCTTCTAAGTTTATTTCCCTGAGTGATAATTCAAATCCCTCCTGTAATCATTGAGTCCAAGTGCTTCCAGTAGCACATAGGCAGCAAGTTTCAAGTCATGAACAAAAACAGAAGTTGTTGGAAAATCTCAGCTGGTCTGGCAGCACCTGTGAAGAAAAAATCAGAATTAACGTTTCGGGTTAATGCTTGGAGGTTCTGAGGAAGTGTCACTGGGCACAAAACGTTAACTCTGTTTTTTTCTTCACAGATGCTGCCAGGCCTGCTGAGCTTTTCCAGCAACTTCTCCTTTTGTTCCTGATTTACAGCGTACGCAGTTCTTCTGGTTATTATTAAGTTTCAAATCATTATCTTTTGTTACGCATGAATGTTCTTCTTCACATATCTCTTGTTCAATACCCCCATATATAAGTTAATAAGAACAACTCTTATTTCTCTCCCTTGTCTAAACCTGCCATGATCTTGTCCACTTTCAGATTTCCCTTCAACATCTATAGTTCTAAGGAGAACGTATCCTTCAGCCTTCTCCAGTCTAACTTTGTAGCTAAATTCCCTCAGCCAGGAAACCATTCTAATAAGGGTCCTTGTGCACTCTCAAGGACCTTTGCATTCTTCCTGAGTGTGGTGACCATAACCAGATGCAATATTCTACTTGTGCACTAAGCAGAGCTTTATAAATATCCAGGCTAATTGTGCTGCCTGTGCACTCATTCTCTGTATTGAGGAAGACACAGAGGGCGATGGGTGTGTGAAATGAGCTGCCAGGTGAGGCTGGTACAGTTACAACACTTAAAAGGCATCATCTGGGTGGGTATATAAATAGGAAGGGTTTAGAGGGATATGGACCAAATGCTGTCAAATGGACTAGATTAATATAGGATATCTGGTTGGCATGGACGAGTTGGACCAAAGGGTCTGTTTTTGTGTTGTGCCTCTCTATGATTCTGTGACTTTACGAGATGAAGTGCCATTCAGTTTCACCAGAATGACACTGGGGTTTACAGTGTTCAATAAAAACCAAAAGAACTGCAGATGTTGTAAATCAGGGTCTGAAGAAGTTCTGTTCTGAGAAAGGGTCACTGGACCTGAAACATTAACTCTGTTTTCTCCTCCACAGATGCTGCCAGACCTGCTGAGCTTTTCCAGCATCTTTGTTTTTGTTACAGTGTTAAATGATGAGCGCAGGTTGTATAAATCTTAATAAGTATTTAGAACTTAATAAAGAAGAACTTAATAAAGAAGAACTTAATAAGTATTTTGCGTCAGTCTTCACAGTGGAAGACATGAGTAATATCCCAACAATTAAGGAGAGTCAGGGGGCACAGTTGAGTATGGTAGGCATTACAAAAGAGAAAGTGCTAGAAAAGCTAAAAGGTCTAAAAATTGATAAATCTCCTGGCTGCATCCTAGAGTTCTGAGGGAGGTGGCTGAGGAAATAGCTGAGGCATTGGTTGTGATCTTTCAAAAGTCACTGGAGTCAGGAGAAGTCTCAAAAGATTGGTAAATCGCTGTTGTAACCCCCTTGTTTAAGAAAGGATCAAGGCAAAAGATGGAAAATTATAGGCCGATTAACCTAACCTCGGTTGTTGGTAAAATTCTAGAATCTATCGTTAAGGATGAGATTTCTAAATTCTCGGAAGTGCAGGGTCGGATTAGAACAAGTCAGCATGGATTTAGTAAGGGGAGGTCATGCCTGACAAACCTGTTAGGATTCTTTGAAGAGGTAACAAGTAGGTTAGACCAGGGAAACCCAGTGGATGTTATCTATCTAGACTTCCAAAAGGCCTTTGATAAGGTGCCTCACGGGAGGCTGCTGAGTAAGGTGAGGGCCCATGGTGTTCGCGGTGACTTACTGGCATGGATTAAGGATTGGTTGTCTGACAGAAGGCAGAGAGTTGGGATAAAAGGCTCTTTTTCGGAATGGCAACCGGTGACAAGTGGTGTCCCGCAGGGTTCAGTGTTGGGGCCGCAGCTGTTCACTTCATATATTAATGATCTGGATGAAGGAACTGAGGGCATTCTGGCGAAGTTTGCCGATGATACGAAGTTGGGTGGACAGGCAGGTAGTACGGAAGAGGTGGGGAGGCTGCAGAATGATTTAGACAGTTTAGGAGAGTGGTCCAGGAAATGGCTGCTGAAATTCAACGTGAGCAACTGTGAGGTCTTGCACCTTGTAAAAAAGAATACAGGCATGGACTATTTTCTGAACGGTGAGAAAATTCATAAAGCCAAAGTATAAAGGGATCTGGGAGTGCTAGTACAGGATTCTCTGAAGGTTAACTTGCAGGTTGAGTCTGTGATTAAGAAAGCGAATGGAATGTTGTCATTTATCACAAGAGGGTTGGAATATAAAAGCAGTGATGTGCTTCTGAGACTTTATAAAGCTCTAGTTAGGTCCCATTTAGAATACTGTGTCCAATTTTGGGCCCCACACCTCAGGAAGGACATACTGGCACTGGAGCGTGTCCAGCGGAGATTCACACGGATGATCCCTGGAATGGTAGGCCTAACATACGATGAACGGCTGAGGATCCTGGGATTGTATTCATTAGAGTTTAGAAGGTTGAGGGGAGATCTAATAGAAACTTACAAGATAATGCATGGCTTAGAAAGGGTGGATGCTGGGAAGTTGTTTCCGTTAGGTGGGCATACTAGGACCCGTGGGCACAGCCTTAGAATTAGAGGGGGTCGATTTAGAACGGAAATGAGGAGACAATTCTTCAGCCAGAGAGTGGTGGGCCTGTGGAATTCATTGCCACGGAGCGCAGTGGAGGCCGGGACGTTGAATGTCTTCAAGGCAGAGATTGATAAATTCTTGATCTCGCAAAGAATCAAGGGCTACGGGGAGAGTGCGGGTATGTGGAGTTGAGATGCCCATCAGCCATGATTAAATGGCGGAGTGGACTCGATGGGCCGAATGGCCTTACTTCCACTCCTATGTCTTATGGTCTTATGGTCTTATGGTCTAAATCTGTTCTCTTGACTACAGAAACTTGCAGTATTTTGTAAGGGTTTCAAATTCAACGACTTTGCATTTGACAGGTAGATCTGGTAGATTCTTTCTGATTGCTGAGGGAATTACTGAAAAGCCAGGCAATTCAGGAATAAGGTCATTACCATGCAAAGGGGTGATGGAAATCTGAAATGCTCTTGGCCAAATGGATGTGGATGTTGGCAAATTGAAACTTTCAGGCTCACTCAGTTTGATGGATTTTTGTCAGATGAGGTGTCTGAAGCTAATGAAATGGACAGACCTAATTGAGTATTGCCGACAGGTTGGCACTCACTATGGAATGCCAGCAGGCATGCTGATGTGTGATCAGTCTTGAGACCTCAATTATTTACTGCCTACATCAATGACTTGCGGGAGGGGTAAGAGCATAATGTAACCAAATTTGTGACGATGCAACAATTGGTGGGAAGGTCATGTTGCAATGAGAGCATAAGGAATCTACAAGGGGATATAAGTAGGTTGAGTGAGTGGGATAAAACCTGGCTGATTGGGATTTAATGTAGGAAAGTGTGAGACATTGCACTTTGGTAGGAAGAATCAAAAGGCAGGAAATGATTTTAAACAGTGATTCCAAAAGAATTACAGTTCAAGAGGATCATGTGCAAACAAACAGAAAGTTAGCATGCAGGTACAGCAAGTAATTAAGAAGACAAATTGAAATTTTGGCCTTTACTGTGAGGGGAATTTAAAAACAGGGAAACTTTGTCACAGTTGTTCAGGGTGTTGGTGAAACCATACCTAGGCCACTGCATAGTTTTGGTCGCTTCATTTCAAAAACATTCATAGAAGTTCATAGAATCCCTACAGTGTGGAAGTAGGCCATTCAGCCCATTGAGTCCACATTGACCCTCCGAACAGCATCCCACTCAGACCCATCTCCATACCTTATCCCTGTAACAGTGCATTTCCCATGGCTAATTCACATAACCTGCACATCTTTGGCCTGTGGGAGGAAACCAGAGAATGTGATTCAAATGAGATTCACTGGACTGATTCTTAGGATGAAGGGGTTGACTTATCAAGAACAGCTAAATAGATTAGGCCTTGATTCATCGGAGTTTGGAAGAATTAGGGGTGATCTTATTGAAACATACACCATTCTGAGGGGACTTGACAGGGTAGGATGTTGAGAAGATGTTTTCACTCCTGGGGAATCTCAAACTTGGAGAGACACCTACAGAATAAGGGGAAACTCACTAAAAACTGAAGTGTGAAGGAATTTCATCTTCTCCAGGGTAATGGCTCGAATCCTGTGGCACAGAGAATTGCAGAGGCTATATCACTGAAAGTTCTTATAAAGAGTAGGTATATAGACTTGTGTGTGATGTTTGTGATGGTTGACTGCAAACTGGTCTCTTGATAGCAAATTCCCATTGCACTTTGGACATCATGGGTTCGATTTTCATTCACTATACTACCCGAAATTTGCTGCTATTAGCAAAGGTTTCCTTCTGTGCCATAACCACACCTTACACCCTTGGGGAGAATCTTCTGCCCTCAGCTGTAAGTGACATTTGTTCCAGGGAAGGCGAATCTCTAAACCATCCTTGATATTCAATGTAATCACCATCACGGAACCAACCACTACTAACATTCTGGGGGTTTACCATTGACCCAAAACTGAACCGGAAGAGACATACAAATACTGGGCCTCAAAAGCAGGTCAAAGGCTAGGACTTCTGTGGCAAGTTATGCAATTCCTGATTCTCAAAGCATGTCCACCGTCTACGAAGCACAAGTCAAGAGTGTGACAGAATATTGTCCACTTTCTTTGATGAGTGCTATGCCAACAATACTCAAGCAGATTTACACTGGAGAAATAATAACAGGGAACCAAGAAATTCACAAAGGAGTTGAATTAATACTTCGCAACAGCCTTCAAATATGAAGACACTAATAGCAATCAAAAAATTACAAATATTCACAAGGCAAAAGGACGATTGGAAACAAATAGAAAAAACTATCACTCAAGAAAAAGTGCTAGGGGAACTATTAGGGCTAGACACTGATAAGTCCCTTGGGTCTGAAGGTATGCATTTTGATGATATTAAAGGAAGTATAGAAGATATAGGGGATGCACTGGTCATAAACTTCCAGGAATCCTTAGGTTCTGGAAAAGCCCCAAGGGATTAAAAAACTTCCAATTTAACGTCTTTATTTAACAAAGGAATGAGTAAAAAAAAAAGGCAACTACAAGCCAATTTTTTTTCTTTATTCATTAACAGGTTGAGGGCTGGGCAGCTTTTATTGCCCATCCCTAATTGCCCAGAGGGCAGTTCAGAGTCAACCACATTGCTGTGGGTTTGGAGTCATATGTAGGCTAGACCAGTTGAGGATGGCAGTTCCCTTCCCTAAAGGACATTAGTGAACCAGATGGGTTTTTCCAACAATCGACAATGGATTCCTGGTCATCATTAGATTCTTAATTCCAGATAGTAATTGAATTCCAATTCCACCATCTGCCATGGTGGGATTCGAACCTGGGTCCCCAGGTTCTGGGTCTCTGGATTAACAGTCCAGCAATAATACCACTAGGCATTGCCTCCCCAGTTTCATATCTGTTACTGGGAAATTGGATTATAATCCAGTTGTGGTTTTACTAGTGCCAAATGTACTCCATTTCTTTTGAAATAAAGGCCACATTTCATTTGCCTTCCATTTTATCCATTGTACTTATATGCCATTTCTTTGTAATAAATCATGAAGACTGCCAAATTCCCCCATGCTGCAGCTTTCTGCAATCTTTCTTCTAATTAAATAAAATGAAATTATTCTATTCTCCCTGATGAAGTGCATAAACTCACATTTCCCCATATTATTTTCCAACTGTGATAACAAGGTGTGGGGCTGGATGAACACAGCAGGCCAAGCAGCATCATAGGAGCAGGAAAGCTTGACGTTTCGGGCCTAGACCCTTCTGATGCTGCTTGGCCTGCTGTGTTCATCCAGCCCCATGCCTTGTTATCTCGGATTGTCCAGCATCTGCAGTACCCTTTATCTCTGATACAATATTTTCCAACTGTTATGTTTTTGTCCACTGAATTAGCTTGTCTGTATCTATCTACGGACTCTTCGTGTCATCCTCACCACTTGCTGTAACACCTATCTTTGTGTCATCTGCAAATGTGGAGATAGTGTATTCCTTTCCCTCATTTAATTCATCCTGAAAATGCCTCTTTTATCCCAGTCTGCATTCTTCTATTGTTTCGTCAATTCTCTACTCATGCTAATCCTTTTTTATTCACTCACAGGACAAGGGCAGGACTGTCTATGCCAGCATTTTTTGCCCATCCCTAAGTGCCCAGGTGGCAGTTAAGAGTCAACCATATTGCTGTGGGCCTGGACTCACGTGTAGGTCAAACCAGATAAGGACGGCAGTTTCCTTCGTGAAAGGGCATTAGTGAGCCAGATGGGTTTTTCTGACAATTAACAATGGATTCATGGTCATCAGTAGACTCTTAATTCCAGATATTTATTGAATTCAAATTCCAGGAGGCTAGAAATGTCGACTATGTTTTTTCACTTTTTAATTTTTTTTTCTTTCTCTGCTTTCTTTTACTGCTTCCATTTATCATCTTACCTCTTCTAACAACTTCAGTGGAAGGTGTCTTCTTCCATCTCAGGCCCAGTGACGAGGAGGTTTCCAGTCCGACGCGGCAGTTTTGGTCATGACTACTCTGTATGGTATCTTCGTTCAGGAGGGGCAGCCTCAGCCTGGCACGGCAGTCGCCGTGCCCCAGAGGGGCCACATTGGCTTAGTAAGTTGGTCTCCAGGTTTAGAATCTTGTCTCAGCATGGAGGTCTTCTTTGGCGGCAGCTTCCTGGTATTTCAGCGGTCATTGTTGTAATTGGCTTCCCCCGAACTGAAATTGATCCAAGATGAACTTTGCCTTAATTTTTACTTCTTTTTTCTTCTCTCCTACAATTTATGTCATCAATACAGGCACCATGGTATGTCAACTTACAAAACATTTTACTGTGTTTTGTTTTTAAAAATACACATGACAATAAATTGCTATTCTATTCTAGTCCTGTTCAAATTTTGTAGGTTTCTATGAGATCCCACCCCACTCATTCTTCTCAGTTCTAGTGAATACAATCCTAAATACTCAATCGCTTCTCATATGTCAGTCTATCAATAATGAACTTTACCCCATCAGCAAAACCAGATAATTAGGTCATTTGCTTCAGTGTCGTTTGAGGGATCTCACTGTGCATAAATTGGTTGCCGTATTTTCAACATTGCAAGAGTGGCTTGACTCCATCAGCCGTCAAATGCTGAGGATGTTAAAGTTGCCATATGTGCGTGTGAGCCTTTCTTCCTCTTTTTCACTGCGAAAGGAGCTCTGCTTCGCAAGTTGTCTGTTTCATATCTGACCTCGTAAAACTGATACTGTCAAAGATTGCAAAATGGCATAATACATGTTGTGCAGTACCTCCATCAGTCATCCTGAGAAGCATACACATTCACAAACAAATAAATGAATTGCAGAATGCATGGTTGAAGCTTCCAACCAGCTACAGTTGGCTTAAAAAAATAAACAAGATCCCCACATAACAATTTGGACTAAAGTGACTAGGAATCCATAAAATGATTTGTCACAAGCAATATGCTTAAGCATAAATGACTTGACAGAATCAGAGAAAGGTGAAAAAAAAACTGATGCAGCCACATACACAGGACCTGAGTTTGCAATTGCACCTTTTACTGGAGATGAATACACAAGCTGGTTTCCCTCATGGGTGACAGTAACTGTATGAGACAGACATCTCTCGTGCTTCCAACGCACAATATAACAGCCACTATTACCAGTGCTAAACTTGAAAATGTTCCCAGGAGCTTGTCTGAGTTGTGTTCTTGTTTCAGACTAATCCATTCTGTTACACCCACACATCAGAAAGCTTTCACATCCTTTTGCTTGGCAGCAGTTGATGCGCAGAAAAGAGTAGGCTGGTTTATAGAGTCAGAGAATCTACACAGAAACAGGGCATTCAGCCATTGTGCCTACACCAGCTCTTTGAAACAGATATGTAATTGGACCCATTCACCTGCTCCTTCCACCTAGATTGTAAACCATTAACCCTTGAAAGTATTTGTTCATTTCTTTTCTGAAAGCTACAGCTGAGTTCCAGGTGAGATATCCAGCCTCCAAATGCACATGCTTCTCTTACCATTTTAATTTATAAAACAAGTAAATGAATGGAAAGAGGGCACTCAGCCCATCTTATCAAGAACAGTCTGTCACTCTCAGAAAAGAATCCGAGTTGAACAATAAATACCAACCTTGCTAGCCTCACCTATCCAATCCCCTCTGAAGGAATAAACAAAACTGACCTCCACACTTTTTCTTCATTCATTAGATATTCTTCATTTCAGATATACCTTTTACACTAATTCTAGTCAGTCCCTCAGTGGCACCTTACAGTACAGTCCTGTAATTTTCCTAAGTATCCTACATCCTATATGTTGGACTTCCAAGATGTCATTCATCCCACAGATTCATGAGCAGCTGAGGGATCTCCTCGTACTACCACTGTGTGTCATTAGAGTCGAGGCATGTGTATTGCACTGCTGTGTATACACAACCCATTCTGCCATGAGTAACTTTTCTGAGTACAGTCTGCTCTTGTTCCTGACCGTTCATAAAAACGTAAAAACATAGGAACTAGGAGCAGGAGTAGGCCATTCAGCACATTGAGCCTATTCAGTATGGTCTTGACTGATCATCCATCTCAACACCATCCTCCTGCTGTCTCTCCCACTTCTTAACAGATTTAGCTTCTCAAAGTGCATCAATTTCTTTCTTACATTCAGTGACTTGTCCTCCACTGCTTTCTGTCATAGAGAATTTCACAGGTTCATCACTCTCAGAGCGAATAGATTTCTTCTTGTCTCAATCCAAAATGGTCTACTGTTTAATCTGAGACTGTGGACCTTGTTTTAAATCCTTCAGACAGAGGAAACATCCTCCCTCTATCCAACCTGTCCAGACTTGGCAGAATTTTAACATGTTTCAATGAGACTCCACCCCAAACCTCGTTCTTCTAAGCTCCAAAAACTACAGGTCTAGTCGCTCCTATTCCTCCAACACAACAAACTTGCCCTGCTGGGAATCAGACTACTGAATTTCCTCTATGCTAAGTCTACCTTTCCTCAGTCAAGGAGAGTAAAACTGCGTACAATATTTCAGGTGCGGTCTAAGCAAGGCACTGAACAGCTGCAATAGATTTCCTTGCTCCTACACTCAATACTTCCTGCAATGAAGGCCAACATACCCAAATGCCTTCCTATTGGTTGCTGCAGCTGCATGCGTGTTTTCAGCGGCTGGCATACAAGGACATCCAGACGCCCTTGAACATCAGCACTTTCCAATGTATTACCATTGAAATCATACTCTGCCATTCTGTTTCTCCCCATCAAAGTGTATACCCTCAAATGTTTCAATGTTGTACTGCATCAGGGCAGCGTGTTGGTTCACAGTGCCAGAGACCCTGGTTTGATTCCAACCTCGGGCGACTGTCTGTGTGGAGTTTGCACATTGTCCCTGCGTCTGTGCAGGATTCCTCTGGTGCTCTGGTTTCCTCCCAAAGCACAGAGATGTGCAGGTTAGGTGGATTGGCCATGCTAAATTGCTCATAGTATTCAGGGATGTGCTGGATCAGTGGACTAGTCATGGGAAATGCAGGGTTACAAGAATGAGGTGGGTCTGAGTGGGATCCTCTTTGGAGGATCACTGTGGATGCAATGGACTCAATGGCCTGCTTCCACACTGTAGGGATTCTGTGATCTGTCATGTATTTGGCAATTCACTGAGCTTGCCTAAGTTGATTTGTAATCTCTTTACTTTTTCCTCACCACTTACAATCCCATCTTAACTTATGTTATCTGCAAGCTTGGAAATATTACGTCATTCCCTCATCCAAACTGTTGATATTATATTTATATATATGTATAGATAAGATGTATGTGTGTGTATAGTGAATAGTATAGTGAATAGCTGAGGCCTAGGCAGTAACCCGTGTGGTACCTCATTAGAAATTGATGGAGAAACTCAGCAGGCTGACAGCATCTGTGGATGAAATGCTGAGTTAGTATTTCATGTCCAGTGACCCTTCTACAGAACTTTTTTGTTTTGACCCATTGACAGTGAAAGAATGTCAAAATAGCCCCAGGTCAGGATATGTGGCTCAGAGGAGAACCTTTGATTGGTGATGTCTCAATTGCATCGGCTGCCCTTTTCCTTCTAGAGATAGAGGTTATGTGTTGGGAGGGCATGGTTGAAGAAAGTTTGGTAACTTACTGCATGGCAACTATAGATGGTGCACACTGTTGCCCACTGTGAATCAATTAGCCAATGTTGTAGATGGAGTGCCAGATAAATAAAATGTTTTGTCTTGGATGATGTTGAGCTTTACAAATGTCTTTGGAGTTATGTCTGTCCAGGAAGTTGGAGAGTATTCCATCGCACTCCTAATTTCTGTCTTCTGGAAAATAGACAAATTTTAGAGAGTCAGGACTCACTGAGTTATTCGCTGCAAGGTTCCAAGTTCCTGGACTCTTCTTGTAGTCACAGTACTTAGACAGCTGGACCAACATCATCCTCTTGGTCCCTTTGGCTAAAGGTGATTAATGCATTTCGGTCTCAGTTCTGATGACATCAATGTTGGATGGTTTCATACTTTTCAGCCCCATGAAACCAATTTCTGATTCTCAGTGCTAAAACAGGTCCATCATATGGAAGTCCATCAGAAATTCCCATACATGAGCCAATTCTCAATCCACTACCTCCGATGTCCTCTGTAGTTTTGCACATGAATCTCTTAGGTGGGATTCGGTCATTTTGTTTCTGAGAAATCTAAATACAGCATAGCCACGGGTTCTCCCTTATCTATTCTACTTTCCAGGTCCTAAAAACAAATACCAAATTGGTTTGCCAAACATGATTGTCTATTTAAAAAAATCCTCATTGTCTTTGCCCATTCACAGTTACATTTTGGAAAGCTATCCAGCCACAGTAAAACATTTCCCTTTATTAAGAGAGGCTGAGTAGGGCTGGACCTGTATTTGTTGGAATTTAAAGATTAAGAGAAGACCTTAGTGAAACAATTAAGATTTTTAGGGGGCTTGACAGGTTCAGTGCAGAGAGGATGCATCCATTGGGAAACAAGAGAGTATAATCTCAGACTTAAAAAGCGAAAGAACTACAGATGCTGGAAATCAGAAATGCAAATAGCAATTGCTGGAAAATCTCAGCAGGTCTGGCAGCATCCAGGGGGTAGGGGTAAGGACATGGGAGAAGGTGCCTCAACTCTTGAAATTGTTGGACTCAATATTGAGTCCAGAGGCTGTAGAGTTCCCGAGTGAAAACTGTGGTGCTGTGTCTCTAGCTAGTGTTGAGCTTCACTGGAACACTGCAGCAAGCCTGAGACAGAGATGTTGGCCAAGTAACAAGGTGGTGTGCTGTGCCATTACCCCCATACAGCAGGCCTTGTTATCACATGGTCTCATATCACACTAATTCACTCTCCTCAACTGACCATTATCCACTCCTTTGTCTGTTCAACTGTTTCTTCTCTCTCTTTGGGCTTTATCTCCACCTATTGTTTACTCCTTACCCCCACCCCCTCCCTATTTTCAGCGTAAAATACAACTTTGCCCTAGCTACCATCAATTCTGCAAAAGAATCACTTGGTCTGAAATGTTAACTCTGATTTCTCTCCACAGATGCTGCCAGACCTACTGAGATTTTCCAGCAAGTTCTGTCTGGGAATAATCTCAGAGTAACGGGTTGCCCGTTTAAGACAGAGGTAGCAAGAAATTTCTTGAGAGGATAGTGAATCTATTGAATTCTTTATGGCAGAGGGCTGTCGAGTTGTTATGTATTTTGATGGCCAAGGAAGATAAGGTTTCTAATCAGCTAAAGAATCAAGGCCCATTGAGAAAAAGCAGGAAAGTAGATTTAAAGAATAAGAGAGCAGCCACGATTTCATTGAATGGTGGAGCAGAATCAATGGGCTGAGTGGCCTGCTCTGTTCCTGCAGCTTATGATTTTATTAACTCTGTTAACATTTTAAATGTTTTTGCTTTGAATGGTAATGTGATGGCACAGAGGTAATGCATTATTAAACTAGAGGCATGAGATAAAGCATGGTTCAAACTCTACCATGGTTTATGCTTGAATTTAAATTCAACTAAATGATCTGTCACTAAAATCTAGCCTAGTGGTGACCAGTAACTGGCAATGTTCAGTAAACCCATTTGTTTGAAGTCAGCCATTTAAACCTGGCCTGGCCTACAAGTGAGTCCAAAAACATTGCATGTGAACAACTCTTAAAAAACATCTGAAATGGTTTTATAAGTCATGCAATCACATCAAGCATCAACAAACAGGAGTTTAATGATTAATGAAGAGTTTTAGATTGCTTTCAGCGAGTAATTAATTTTTTAACTTGCAAAAAAATATAATACATACTTTGGAAAGCTTGTGGTTGTAGTTTGCAGATTGAGATTGGTTATGTGAAACAGTTAGGAAGTAGGTTACATCAGGGCAAGCTTCCAGACCAGAAGTGTTTAGATAGAAATCTGAAATTGTTATTCAATGCTAATTTCAGTTGAATGCTCAATAAAGATGCAATCCAACTCTGAATTGAAAGTTTTATGTATTTATTCACAGGATGATGGCATCACTGGCTGGGTCAGCATCAATTGCCCGTCCCTAATTGCCAAAGGGCAGGTAAGAATTAACCATATTACCATAGGCCTGGAGTTACATGTAGATCACACCAGGTAAGGATGTCAGTTTTCTTTCCTAAAGGGCATCATTTTCCAACAATCAATTCATGGTCATCATTAGATTCTTAATTCCAGGCTTTTATTGGATTCAAATGTCACCATCTACCATGGCAGGATTTGAGCCCTAGTCCCCAGAACATTACTTGGGTCTCTGGATTAACAGTTTTGCAATAATATGACTAGGCCATTGCCTCACTTCACATGGCAAAGACAAATCCATAGATGTGATAAGGAAGGGAACTCCTTGTGGTGTTTGAAACACTGTAACATTCTTATATTGGAATAGGTGGGATTTAATTTCACTGTGTGATTTGAAATCTTTTAACATTACATTATACATAGTGAGGTTGGCTTATTTTGTCTTCATTTTTGTTTTGCATATTAAACTTTTATTTTATTGCTAAAGCCATTGTCAAAACCAAATCTGCAATATTACATTCTTATATTTCAGTGAAAAACCACCTTGTTAAATAAAAATAAAACAAAATATTATTTATCGAGGCAGATTTCAGGGATATGACTGATCCAGTCATAACATCAGCTGGAATCATAAACTTTACATATCAAAACAAAGCTATTTACTCTTTCCTGTTTTAAATGATCTCTACAATTAAACTAACTCTCAAATGTTTGTGATAACAAGCTGTAGAGCTGGATGAACATAGCAGGCCAGGCAGCATCAGAGGAGCAGGAAGGCTGACATTTTTGAAGAAGGGTCTAGGCCCGAAATGTCAGCTTTTCCTGCTCCTCTGATGCTGCTTGGCCTGCTGTGTTCATCCAGCTCTACACCTTGTTATCTCAGATTCTCCAGCATCGGCAGTTCCTCCGATCTCTCAAATGTTTGTGTAGGGTCTGAAATTCTCATTGTTCCCTTGAGTCTTTGGGCTGTTTAAGATGGCCGTGGGGTAGCAGGACTGCACACGGCCTCTGGCCAGGGGCTCATCCACTCCTGTATGCTTTCTTTTTTCTCTCTTCTTTCTACTTCTGTTCTTTCGCTTTTGATTTTCTTTTATTTGGCTGGTTAGTTGGTGGCTTTGGTGCTGCAGCAAGAGTGGGCCGTGCATGGAGTGGCAGCAGCTGCCTGGCAGTTGGAAATAGTGGCAGATCCCAGTGATCAAAGACAGCAACGGGAGCGGTAAAGTCCCTCCGGCAATCAGAGGTAGTGGCAGCGACAGCGAACTGTTCAAGATGGTGGCGTCAGCAAGACGACATCTTGGGAGATAGCAGCCAAAGCAGGACACTTGGTGTGGTGGTGGTCTGGCTGCAGTAGGCCCAGAGTAGGGCATTGGTGAGGCATCGGCGGCAGCGTGGTATGCCCGGACCGGGGAGTCCTGGCGTCATCGAGGCAGCGTTGGAGCTATGGACGACATGTTGCAGTTGCGGTAGGCCAGGGACTCCTAGTTGTGGGGTGACTGAGGGTTCAGCATGGGGCTCAGCAGCTGTGTTGGTGAGGTGGATCCAGTGGTGAAGAAATAGTGCCAAACAAATGGCGACTCCTAAGATGGTGGCTCCAGTGGAGGTGGTGGCAAGGTGGTGGAAGGAGGGCTGATGTCGCTGGTGAGCCAACTCAGGGCTCATGGTGAGGGCAGTGAAGCAAAGATTGAGACTCTTTCAGTAATATCTTTTTACTGCTTTTATTCTCAAACCATTCAAAATGGTATCGGATTGTGGTGACAGTTGAAGCTTTTTGTTGTATGTTACTGAGTAAAAATGGGTAAAATGTAAGTGACAACAAACCATTTAAATCAAGTTTCCTAAAGCTTGGGACTATGGTTCTTCAGTTTTGGACACGGCCACTCAAGGGGGTCCTGGAAATACTTCATTGTGGATGTCAAAACCTGGATGTCCAAACTCAAACTTATCTTCTGCCATTGTTTAGACAGCAAGTAATGGGGATCCACTTTCAAATAATAGACAAGTGGAGTTATTCGAGCGGAACCATTGAACGAGAGCTGAGATCAGCTGATTTCTTTTTATTCTTCAAGGGATGAGAGCGTCGCTGGCTGGGCAGCATTTATTGCTCATCCCTAATTGCCCAGAGGGCAGTTCAGAGTCAACCACATTACTGTGGGTCTGGAGTCACATGTAGGTCAGACCAGGTAAGGGTGGCAGTTTCTTTCCCTAGAGGACGTTAGTGAACCAGATGGGTTTTTTCCCAACAATCGACACTGGATTCATGGTCATCATTAGACTCTTAATTCCAGATATTAATTGAATTCAAATTCCACCATCTGCCATGGCAGGATTGGAACCCAGGTCCCCAGAACATTATCAGGTTCTCTGGGTTAACAGTCCAGTGACAATACCGGTATGTCATTGCCTCCCCATTATCGTCGTATCGACCAGTGATCAACTCAGCTATTTCCTGTTCTGGTTGCTATTATCAGTAAAATCCCAGTTTTCCCAGTCTCTACGCATAAAGTGCTATAGATAATCTATGTTCGTCTTCATTAAAATTCATCTCCACATTGCTCAACCCATTGTGAGTGGGGGCGAGACAACTGCGAGTACATTAACAGTTGCACATAGGAAGCTATTAGGAAGATGTCGAATCAAGACTTTTTTTAAACTGAGTATGATGATTTCATGTGAATACTTAGCAGTGGGTTGCACTATATTAATTGAGTGAACTGGTTGCACACGAATTCCAAACTTAGCACACAACATCGGGTCATAACACAGAAGCAAAACACTGCAGATACAGGAAATCCAAAACAACAGTCAAAAAAAATACTGGTAATGCTTAACTGATTTTGTGCAGTCCAAGTCAGTTTACTCTGATGAGGATCAGACCGAGACTTGTACAACTCTTAGCGGTGAAAAGAGGAAGAACAGTAGAATTACAGAATCATAGAATCCCTACAGCGTGGAAGCAGGCCATTCAGCCCATTGAGTCCACACTGACCCTCTAAAGAGCATTCCACTCTCACCTACCGTGCTACCCTATCCCTGTAACTCTGCATTTCCCATGGTTAATCCTCCCGGCCTGCACATCCCTGGACACTATGGGCAATTAAGCATGGAAAATCCACATGACCTACGTGTCTTTGGACTGTGGGGCAAAGGCAGAGCACACAGAGGAAATCCATGCAGACATAGGGAGAATGTGCAAATTCCACACTGTCAGTCGCCCCCAAGGGGGAATCAAATTAGGTAATTAGTTTGGCGGTGTGGTGGATCAGACGTGATCTTTTACAGCTTAGAAATGGGTCCAAAATCAGCTCCCATATAATCGAGTTGTTATTCAGATGGCTGTAAGGGTCTCATGGCACTGAATTGGATACAGTGGAACAGGATGAGAAGAGTGCGACAAGTCATCATCTTGTATAGTTGATGTTAGGGCTGAGTAAATGGAGATTTACTTTGCATGATCTCCCTCTTCTCATCCCCCTCAACCCCTGGAGTACCTAAACTGGGAAACTGCACCAAGAAACACTGCATTTCCTTACCTTAACAAGCGAAAGATACATAAATAACACTGAGCATCTGCCTCTGGCATTCTATTGGATTCCTGACTCAGGTTGGGTTCAACCAACAAGCAGGCATGTGTGATGAATGTTGCAGTTTTCACTTAAATTTATTTATATTCCTAAAAGCCGCCATGGGAAATTACTGAAACAGTGCTCCTGGCTCAAAGCCATGCAAACTGAGTCGAGGGTAAGCCTCCACCAGCATGTTAGTGTACTAACGAGGAAACCTCCTTTTCTTGTCAGATGCTGATCTGACATGTCCAACTTAGTAACAGAATTAAAAAGAAACTTGTTCCTCACACCTGCCTAACAGGTTTGAGGGCTCAAGGGAGTCTGATAATATTTCAGATTGTAGCTGTGACTGAATCAGCACCATTTACCCATTTCTATGTTTCTCAACCTGTCGAGTTCTAACAGATCAGTCGGGCCAGAGCTGTCAGATTTATGGAAAACATTAGGATACAGGAGAAGGCCATTTGGCTTTTCAAGACTGCTCTGCCATTCATTATGATCATGGCTGATCATCCAACTCAGTATCCTACTCCCTCTTTTGCTGCTTCGAGTCCTTTGGCCCTAAGAAATCTATCTCATCATGGAAGCAATCAAAGTTTTGCCTAAAACACTGTCAGTAGCAGAGAATTCCACAGATTTGTCAGTCGCTGGGTGAAGAAATTTCTCCTCATCTCAGCCCTAAATGGTCTGTATCCCTGTATCCTTAGACTATGACTTCTGATTCTGGTTTTGGTTATGTACGGGCTTCTTGTATCAGTAAACTAATGACATTGGCAGAACTGAAAAGAAGGTTTTGGAGAAAGATTTTGGAAGGGAGCTAAACTAAAATGCAGAACTCCAAAGTACGTGAGCAATATGCAAATTGGCGCAGAAAAAATAAAGTCAAGGAGTTAATTGAGTAGCTTAAAGATTGGTGTGGGAGAATTGGGTTTCCAGTCATGGAGCACCGGCGCCAGAATGGGCATAGAGTGAGCTGTTCCAGTCAGACAGGCATCAATTGAACCATAATGGGACTAGTGTCCTGCTGAATCAGGCAATCAAAGCTATGGAGAAGACTTTGAACTAACTGGGGGGGTGGGGGGCGGTGCGGAGGATGCAGGAGATGGGAAATGTAGGTTTGCAAAAATATTTGACAATGATGCCCAGAGGGAAAGAGGAAGGGACAGAATACAGGAATAAAGAAAATGGCAAATAGGAACAAAAGGTCAACCAAAAGGTAATCAGGCAATATTAATGGCTTTTAGCTTAGAAAGATAGAAGCATAGAAAATAAGAGCAGGAACAGGCCATTTAGCCTTTTGAGCCTGCTCTGTTTCTGCTTTCTCTCCAGACTATTTAAGCCTTTTAGTCCAAAGAATTTTATCTAACATGTTCCTGAAAACATTCAATATTTTGGTCTCAACTGCTTTCAGTGGCAGCTTAGAAAACGCATAGTACTCAGATTAAAATAATCAAAATAATGACATAAGTGCAGGTAACAAGGCGTGGGGCTGGAAGAACACAGCAGGCCAAGCAGCATCATAGGAGCAGAAAAACTTGACGTTTCGGGCCTAGACCCTTCATCAGAAATGGGGAAGGGGAAGAGGGTTCTGAAATAAATAGGGAGAGAGGGGGAGGCGGATAGAGGATGCATAGAGGAGAGGATAGGTGGAGAGGAGGCAGACAAGTC
The DNA here is from genome assembly GCA_024137785.1 of Ginglymostoma cirratum. Lineage (NCBI taxonomy): Eukaryota > Metazoa > Chordata > Chondrichthyes > Orectolobiformes > Ginglymostomatidae > Ginglymostoma > Ginglymostoma cirratum. The sequence goes on from JAHRHZ010000249.1 coordinate 12,058,177, forward strand.
GAAGAGGCGGGAATGGAGCCAGTAAAGGTGAGTGTAGGTAGGGGGGTAGAGAGGAGATAGGTCAGTCCAGGGAGGACGGACAGGTCAAGGGGGCGGGATGATGTTAGTAGATAGGAGATGGGGGTGTGGCTTGGGGTGAGAGGAAAAACAGGTTAGGGAGGTGGAGATGAGCTGGGCTGGTTTTGGGATGCGGTTGGGGGAGGGGAGATTTTGAAGCTTGTGAAATCCACATTGATGCCATTGGGCTGCAGGGTTCCCAGGCTGAATATGATTTGCTGTTCCTGCAGCCTTCGGGTGGCATCACTGTGGCATTGCAGGAGGCCCAGGATGGACACGTCATCTGAGGAATAGGAGGGGGAGTTGAAATAGTTCGCGACTGGGAGGTGCAGTTGTTTGTTGCAAACTGAGCGCAGGTGTTCTGCAAAGTGGTCCCCAAGCCTACTCTTGGTTTCCCTGATGTAGAGGAAGCCACAACGGATACAGCGGATGCAGTATACCACGTTGGCAGATGTGCAGGTGAACCTCTGCCTGACGTGGAAAGTCTTCTTGGGGCGTGGGATTGGGGTGAGGGAGGAGGTGTGGGGGCAGGTGTAGCACTTCCTGTGGTTGCAGGGAAAAGTGCTGGGTGTGGTGGGGCTGGAGGGGAGTGTGGAGCGGACGAGGGAGTCGCGGAGGGAGTGGTCCCTCCGGAGGGCAGATAAGGGTGGGGAGGGAAAAATGTCTTTGGTGGTGGGGTCTGATTGCAGATGGCGGAAGTGTCAGAGGATGATGCGTTGGATGCGGAGGTTGGTGGGGTGGTACGTGAGGACGAGGGGGATTCTTTTTTGGTTATTGTTGCGGGGACGGGGCGTGAGGGATGTGTTCCGGGAAATGCGGGAGACACGGTTGAGGGCGTTCTCGACCACAGTTGGGGGGGAAGTTGCGGTCCTTGAAGAAAGAGGACATTTGGGATGTACGGGAGTGGAATGTCTCATCCTGGGAGCAGATGCGGCGGAGGCGAAGGAATTGGGAATAGGGGATGGCATTTTTGCTGGAAGGTGGGTGGGAGGAGGTGTATTCGAGGCAGCTGTGGGAGTCAGTAGGCTTGAAATGGACGTCGGTTTCTAGGTGGTTACCCGAGATGGAGACAGAGAGGTCCAAGAAGGAGAGAGAAGTGTTGGAGATGGTCCAGGTGAATTTCAGGTTGGGGTGGAAGGTGTTGGTGAAGTGGATGAACTGTTCCAGCTCCTCGTGGGAGCACGAGGCGGCGCCGATGCGGTCATCAATGTAACGGAGGAAGAGGTGGGGTTTAGGGCCAGTGTAGGTACGGAAGAGGGATTGTTCCACGTAACCTACAAAGAGGCAGGCGTAGCTTGGGCCACCTTTTATCTCTGACATAAGTGCAGGTTATTGGGTGAGATCTTATAACCATATGGAGATAAGATTGCCAGAAGATGAAAGCTGGGAACTAAACTTTCAGAGTGTATGACCTTTTGAAAAGACATGTAAGGAGGGAATGGTGGTGTGGTGGCTTTAGAAACAGAACAGAATAGTACAGCCAGGAGTAGGCCCTTCAGACTATCTTGTCTGCCCCAACCATGATGCCATTCTAAACTAATCCGATTTGTCTGCACATGGTCCATATTTCTCAATTCCCTGCTGGATCATGCGTCTGCCTAAATACCTCTTAAACATTGCTTTCGTATCTGCTTCTGCCAACACGACAGCATCCAAGACAAAATAGCCAGCTTGATTGGCACTACATCTGCAAGAATCCCTCCATCATCCATGCTCAGTCGAGGCTGTGTGTACTATCTATAAGATGCACTGCAGAAATTCACCAAAGATCCGTTTAAACACCATCCTTCTAAACACACAACCGTTTCCATCTCGAAGGACAAAGGCAGCACGTATATGGGAACTCCACCACCTTCAAGTTCCTCTCCATGGTAGTGAGGTTGAAGTGCTAGTATTGAGGTCAAAGTGCAAGCTTTGGTTTAACACTGGCCTTTGCTGAGGAGGACGAGCAGCATAAAGATATAGCAAGGTGGGGTATTTTCTTTTCTTTTAATCAAATAGTTACTAGAAGGATACTTAGTGCAGTCAGATATTACTCCTCTGAGATGTGGGAGAGCGGTGAGAAGTCAAGTGTCCAAGGCAACCATGTCTGCAGGAAGCATGTGCAGGAGTGACACGGCGGCTCAGTGGTTCGCACGGTTGCCTCACAGACCCAGGGACACAGGTTTGATTCCACCCTTGGTCAACTGTCTGTGTAGAGTATGTACATTCTCCCCATGTCTGTGATGGCTTGCTCCAGTTTCCTCCACAGCCCAAAGATGTGCAGGTTAGGGTGGATTGGCCATGCTAAATTGCACATAGTGCCCAGGGATGTGCAGGCTATGTAGAATGGGGAATGTAGTGTCACAGGGATAGGGTATGGGGTTCGGGGAAGCAGGCCTGGGTGGAAATGGTTGGTGTGGACTCGATGGGCCAAATAATCGAATTCCATATTGTAGGGATTCTATATTCTATGAATCCTGCAGCTCCTCTCAAACTGCATGGATCGGTTGGAGGGATGGCCGGACTCACCGAGGAGAATGCAGGAGGCAAAAGGTTATACAAAAAGGAGCTTCAGGATGCCCTACTGATGAAAGAGATGTCATAGCTGCACCATGAAAAGACATCTTGGAGGCATCATCCTGCAAGGCCACGTGTGTAGAAGTCAGGAAGAAGAACGGTGAAATCACTGCGATGGTGTTATATTATAGGCTCTCAACAGCCAGCAAGATATAGAAGAACAGATGGATAGATCATGGAAACATAATATGGAAACAGACCCTTCACTCAAACTTGTCCATGCCAACCAGATATCCTAAACAGATCCAGCCTCATTTGCCAGCATTTGGCCCAGATCCCTTAAAATCCTTCCTATCCAGACACCCCTTAGACATTGTTAAGTTACCAGCCTCCACCATCTCCTCTGGTAGCTTGTTCTATACACATACCACCCTCTCATTCCCCTTTCACCTTAAACCTATGCCTTCCAGTTTTGGTGTCCCCTACTCTTGGAAAGAGACCTTGATTATTCACCATATCCCTGACCATCATGATTTTATAAACTCTATAAGGTCACCCCTAAGCATCCGACATGCCAGGAAGAATAGCCCCAGCCTGTTCAGCCTCCCCCTGTAGTTCACACTCACCAATCCCAGCAACATCCTTGTAATTTTCTGAATCCTTTCAAGTTTAACAATATCTTTCTAATAGCATGGCAACTACAAGTGAATGCAATATCCTCAAAGTGGCCTGTCCAAACTTCAATGCAGCTGCAACATGACGTCCCGACTCCTGTATTCAATGCACAGAGTGGGGGAGATGGTCTAGTGGTATTATCACTAGACTATTAATCCAAAGGTCCAGAATTCCAATCCCAACATGGCAGATGGTGGAATTTGAATTAAATAAATATCTGGAATTAAGAATCTAATGATGACAGTGAATTGATTGTTGGGGGGAAAAACCCACCTTGTTCACTAATGCCCTTTAGGGAAGGAAACTGCCATCTGTCTGGCCTACATGTGAGGTTGACTCTAAAATGCCCTCTGGGCAATATATGCTGCCTGGCCAGTGACACTCTCATCCCATGAATGAATAAAGGAAAAAAAAAGACAAATGAAGGCAAGCATACCAAATGCCTTCTTCACCACCCTGTTTATCTGTGACTCCACTTTCAAGGAATAATGCATCTACCCCCCTAGTCCTCCATGTTTGGCAACACTCCCCAGAGCCCTACTATTAACTGTGTAAATCCTACCCTGGTTTGCCTTACCAAAATGCAGCATCTCACATTTATCTAAATTAAACTCCATCAGCCATTCCTCAGCCCTTTGGTCCATCTGATCAAGATCTTGTTGTACTCTGCAATAACCTTCTTCGCTGTCCATTACACTGCCAATTTTAGTGTCACCTGCAAACTTATTAACCATACCTCCTATATGCACATCCAAATCATTGATATAAATGACAAAAAGCTGCGGGCTCAGCATCGATTCTTGTGGCACACTGCTGGTCAGATCTCCTTCCTGAAAAACAACCCTCCGTCATCATCCTCTGTCTCCTGCCTTCAAGACAATTTTGTATCCAGTTGGCTATCTCCCCCTGGATATGATCTAACCTTGGTAACCAGTCTACCAAGCAGAACCTTGTCAAATGCCTTGATGAATTCCATATCGATAGCATCTGCTGCTCTGCTTTCATCAATCTCCATTGTTACCTCTTCAAAAAATCTCAATCAAGTTTGTGAGACCCAATTTCACATACACAAAGCCATTCCTAATCAGTCCTTGCATTTCCAAATGCATGCAAATCCAGTCCCCTAGAATCCCCTCCAATAACTTACCCACTACCGGCATCAGGTTCACTGGTCTGTAGTCCCCTGGCTTTTCCTTAATGTAAAAACAGGAGTTGTTGTTGTAATGTTGATTTTCAAGTCCCCAGTATTGACTGGGACTCAATTAGTTCTAGGGACTTAGATGGGGCAGAAGTTGTTAGGTACATCCAGGATGGCTTTGTGAAGCAATATGAAGATAGCCCAGATAAGGAAGTGGTTGTACTAAAACTTGTTATGGGGGATGAAGATGGCCAAGTGATCAAAGTAATGATCATTTTTTTCTTTATTCATTCACAGGATGAGGGTGTTGCTGGCTGGGCAGCATTTATTGCCCATTCCTAATTGCCCAGAGGGCAGTTGAGAGTCAACCACAGTGTTGTGGGTCTGGAGTCACTTGTAGGCCAGACCAGGTAAGAATGTTAGTTTCTTTCCCTGAAGGACATTAGTGAACCAGATGGGATTTTCCAACAATCAATTCATTAGATACTCAATTCCAGATATCTTTTGAATGCAAATTCCACCATCTACCATGGCGGGATTTGAACCAAGGTCCCAGAACATTGTCTGGGTATCTGGATTCACAGTCCAGTGATAATACCATTAGGCCTTCCTTAATGTTAGCATGTTCTGATTCTGTATTTTCTAATATAGTTATGGATAAGGATTGGAATGGTCCTCAAGTGAAAATGCTAAACTGGGGGAATGCTAATTTCAACAGTATTAAGCAGAAACTGGAGAAATTAGATTGAGGTGGTGGTTTGGGGGGTAAATCTATATCTCATACATGGGAGCATTTTAACGCCATTTTCTCGGAGTTCAGGATACATATTTTCCTCTGAGGATGAAAGATAAGGATGGCAAGATTTGGGAACCCTGGATGACAAGACATATTGAAACTTTAGTCAAGAAATAAAATGAGTAATATGTAAAGTTTAGGCAACTGAAATCAGAAAAAGCCCTTGAAGATTTTAAAGGAAAGAACTTAAATAATGAATTAGGAGGACTGAAAGGGGCCATGAAATGTTCTTGACATGTAGGATTGCAGAGAACCCAAGGTATCTTATTGGAGAAGATCAATGCCTGGCACTTGTATGGCTTAAATGTTATTTGTCACTTGGCAGCACAAACATGCATGTTAAACGTAGATTTAGAGCAAGAGGGTAGCTAGGGAAATTGTAGGCCCACTCATGGACAAATGAGGGAGTTCATCTCTTTTGTCCATGTTTGAACAAAGGTTATAATGAGGTCTGGAGCTGAGTGGTCCTGGCAGAACCCAAACTGAGCATCACTGAGCAGGTTATTGCTGAGCAGGTGCTGCTTGATAACACTGTTACTGACACCTTCCATCACTTTACTGATGATCGAGAAGAGTCTGATGTGGCGGGTTGGATTTGTCTTGCTTTTGATGTACAGGAAATACCTGGGCAATCTTCCACATAGTTAGGTGGATGCCAGTGTTGTAATGGTACCGGAACAGCTTGGCTAAGGGATGATACAAGTTGTGGAGCACAAGTCTTCAGTACAGTTGCCAGAATGTTGGTCAGGGTCCATAGCCTTTGCAGTATCCAATGACTCCAAATGTTTCTTGATATCATGTGGAATGAAAGGAGTTGCCTGAAGACTGGCATCTGCAATGCTGGGGACCATTGGAAGGGGCCATAAAATGCTTTCCCTGGAATTGTAATGAGAGCAGGTTCAATGGAAGCATTCAAGAGGGTTTTGTTTCTCTTTAAAAAAATCAACTGATGAGCAGGTTTATGGGGAAAACACAGGAGATCAACATGAGGTTAAATTGCTGTGCAAGCTGGTCCATATATGATGGGTTGAATGGCGTCCTTCTGCCTCAGAATAATTCTATGATTCTGTGATTTAATATCTCCTGAAAAAAAAAATCCAAATTTAAGAGTTAAAAGGAAATTCTCCTTCCTTCCAAGTTTGTTTTTGCTCTGTCTTTAGTCTTTATTTGAAAAGATTTATCCCTGACTTGGAAACAACAAGATGGATGTGAAAGAAACAATTTCTGCTTGTTGTCTGAACACAACAGGCCAAGCAGCATCAGAGGAGCAGGAAGGCTAGCGTCTAGGCCTGAAACGTCAGCCTTCTTGCTCCTCTGATGCTGCTTGGCCTGCTGTGTTCATCCAGCTTTACACCTTGTTATCTCAGATTCTCCAGCATCTGCAATTCCTGCTATCTCTGCTTGATGTCTTACATCTTAAGGGATGGTAACAGTTTGCAAGCCCAAGGGTTGCCTTTTCAATCAGTTTTAAGTCTTTATTTTTCTGCAGCTCAACAACTAACTGTGCTGAAAAGCTGCCATCCCACTCCATCAATGCAATCAGCAAACTTTAATAAGGGAGCACAGACAGAGAGCTGAGCTTGCTGTTGGAGATAAATGCCCCAGGGAAATGAAACTTGTCGGGGCGAGAAGGTAGGAGCAAGGAGTTAAATGATCATGGCCAAATGTTAATATTATGAAAGGTACTGTGAAAGAACTTGGGGGAAGATGTGAAGTAAAGAGACTAAAATATTTTCTAACCACTGAGCATGTATCTGCAACTGGAGCTAGAGTCTGTAGGATTCAAAAGTGAAATTATCTCCCTCATCATCTCTTGCATATAGTCAGATTTAACGAAGCCTGGTCATGTCCACTCATCTGTAAGTTGAAGATGATCTGACAACAAGGCCAGAGCTGGAGTGTGGAAGTTGTGGTGGTCAGAAAATTGAATGTCACTGGAAAAGGCCTGAGCTAAATCAGCAGCAAAAGTGGAGGTGGAAGTTTCTCAGAGGGCTTTTGTCTTACTGAAGCCTGATCCCTCAATCTGGCACCAGCATGCAAAAGGGTTTGATTGTCATGCTCATTGCATGTGAAGTCCTCTTAGTGCTTCTGGGTTAATCGTAGCACCAATAAGAAGAGGTCCTTAAGTGGGAATTCATTAAACTTAGTGGGGATTGGGGGAAAGTGAGACAGAGGTATGGCAAAGTCACAAAGCATCAGCCTCTTGTCTGATTTAGTGCCCTCCCGCTATTAAACCCACCTTATGTTATGGCAGGTGTACAAATTGTTTGATATGTGTAAATGGTCTGCCCTGAGACTAACATGACAACTTAAAAATTGTGCTGTATTCAGGCAATCATGGAATAATACAGTGCAGTAAAGGCCCTTCGGCCCATTGAATCTCCACTGACAAAAACTACTGTAAATCTACCTCCGTTCCAATTTCCTGTACTAAGCCCACAGCAATGTCATGACATTTCAAGCAGCTCATCCATATACTTTTTTGAAGATTGCAAAATTTCCCACCTCAACTACCCTTCCAGGAAGTGCATTCCAGATTCCCACCACCCTCTGGGGAAAATGTATTTTCCTCAAATTCCCTCTAAATGTCCTGCCTTTAAACTTAAAATTATGCCGATTGTGATTGCCCCTTCACCTAGGGGAATAGATGCTTCCTATCCACTATATTCATGCCTTTCAAACTCTTATACACCTCTATCAGGTCCCCTCTCTGTTCTAAAGTAAATAACCTGAGCTAATCCAGCGCCTCTTCAAAGCTGAACTGTTCTGTCTCAGGCAACATCCCTGGCGAATCTCCTCTGCACCCCCTTCAGTGCAATCACATCCTTCCGGTAGTGTGGTGATCAGAATTACACACAACACTCCAACTATGGCCTAAACAAGATCCTGTACATCTCCCACGTAACCTCTCCACTCACGTAATTTATGCTACAACTGATAAAGACAAGCGTCCCATTTGCCACCCTAACTACCCGATTACACTATCCTGCCACATTCAGTGATTTGTGGGCGAGTACCTCACAAACTATCTGTTTCTCTGAGCTTCCTAAAGTCCTGCCAAGCATTGAGTAATCCCTTGTCACGTTCCTCCTTCCAAAGTGCATCACCTCACTTGTAAGTGCTATGTCTCATCTGGCACTGATCCGACTATCTGAACAATCCGCGTTTATCCTCCTGTTACTTTAAACCTTCTTCCTCACAGTCAACCACCCGGCTAATCTTAATGTTATGCACAAACTTACTCATCATCTCCTGTACATTTTCACCAATATCATTTATATTCTTCACAAGCAATAAGGGACCCAGCACTGATCCCTGTGACACATCAGACACACTGGGCTCCAGTCACACAAACAGCCTTCTATGACTACCCTCTGTCTCTCACCATTGAGCCAATTTTGGACCCAACTTATCAAGTTACCCTGTACCCCATGTGCTTCTACCTTCATTGTCTTCTTTGGATCATGGGTCTCCCATGGTGGGACACTGTTGCTGAATTTACCCAAATTACGTCAACTGCACCTCCTTCCTCTACACATCTGGTCAACTTTAGAAAAATTCAAGCAAATTTGTTCTGCATAAACTCCCTCTGACAAAACGATGCTGACTTTGCCCTGATCAAATCTTGCCTTACCAAATGGATATTAATTCTCTCCTTCAGAATTTTCTCTAAGAGTTTCCCCAACACTGATGTAATTCTCTGGTTTATCTTTATCATCCTTCTCAAAAGGTGGAACCATGTTAAGCTGCCCTCCAGTACTCTGGCATCTCCCCTGTGGCCAGAGGGGAATTAATAATTTGGGTCAGGGCCCCAGTAATTTCTTCCCTCATCTCCCACAGCACCCTGGGATACAACTCATCTGGGACCTGGGATTTGTCGATTTGAAAAACCTTCCAAATACCTCCTCACTCCCTATGTGAAACTTCTCAAGAATCTCTTAGTTCCTTTCCATGAATTCCGAAACTACATCGTCTTTCTCCAAAGGGAAGGCAAACGTGAAGCACTTGTTTAATACTTTAGTAATGTCCTCCTGCTCTATGTAATGATTGTGCTGCCTCGCTACTGCCTCATTATTACTTAATATCCCTTATTCTTTTCTTGGTTATTCTCTTCTGTTTGATATACGCATACTATATCTTGTGATTCTCTTTAATCTTTCCTGCCAGGACCCTTTCATGCCTTCTCTTCGCTCTCCTAATAATTCTCTTAAGCTTCCCCCTGCGCTTTCTATACTCCACTCAGAACTTGGTTAATTTGCTCCCTTTGGACCTCTTAAAAGCCTCCCATTTCCTTCTTAGCCAATCCTGAATATTCCTTGACATTTAGGGTTCTCTGGGCTTGTTGCTCCTACAGTTCTTCCTGAAAGGACCATATTGGGTCTGTGTTCTGTCCTGACTAAAATATTTTGGGATATCCTGACATCATGAGTGGTGCTATATAAATGAAAGTATTTCTATCATTGAATGAGGTGAATCAATGAGAATATGATAAAATTTGCTCTAAAGGATCAAGCATTGAAAGTTGAATTAATAGCCTGCTTCTAAAATTAATTCCCACCAGAGATCAGAGGTGCTTCATTTCTTTTCTAACCTCTTAGTCAAATGCATCTCAGAATTGTGCATCAAGACCACAGTGCTGGTGGAATTTGATAGTTTATGTAATACAGCTACACATGTTTATACTCAGTTTAACAGAGCTTTGTGTCATGACATCAAGTATGTGTTATTGTTAACATACTGATAAGGTGGGGTGGCTAGGATTTGATACTTTTAATCTGTCAGTCGACGAACTTAAGTTTTAAGTGTTGCTGTTATAAAAGATCAAGAGATTGCAGTGCCATTTGGTATGCACTAACATTATGGCACTCACAATTGATCTGTTAACACCTGAGACTTTAGTCCTTTAGTAACTATTAAAGGAGCTTTGTCAATCCAGAATATGAGAGTGACTGTTGAATGAAGGAGCATTTTGAATGATTTATGAAAAAATATGTTTTGACCTGATGAGGCAGTATTTTGGTGTAGGAACATACTGCTCTTTGGACTTATCGGCTCATAGACATTTAGAACACAGCAGGATGCCCTTAATGCACTGTATTCCAAACTCCTACCACCTTCTGAGCGAAAAAAATTCTCGACTCCCCTTTTAACGTTTTACCTCCGATCATAACTCTACCCCTCCTTGTAATGAACTCCTCTACCAATGACTCTACCAATACAATATTACCAATAGCTAATAGGCTCTCTTGCTTTCTCTCCCCATCCTTTTTTGAATGCCATCATTACATTCGCTAACTTCCATTATACTGGGAGTGTAACAGAATCTGGAGTCAAAAAGTCATAGAGTCACACAACTAGGAAACAGACTCCTTGGTCCAACAGTCCATACCAATCATAATCCCAAACTAAACTAGTTTTGTCTGCCTGCACTTGTCCCATATTCCTCCAAATGTTTCCTATTCATATACTTATTGAAATGTCTTTTAAACGTAGTAACAGTACATGCATCCACCATTTCCACTGGAAGTTCATTCCACACACGAACACTTTCTGTGTAAAAAAGTTGCCCCTCATGTCTTCTTTAAATCTTTCTCTGTGCCCCTTAAAAATATGCGCCCTAGTCTTTCAACTTAGGGAAAAGACACCTGCCATTCACATTATCCATATTCCTCATGATGTTATAAAGCTCCAAAAGGTCACCGCTCAACCTCCTACGCTCCAGTGAAAAAATACCCAGTATATCCAGCCTCTCCTTATAACCCAAACCTTCCATTCCCAGCAAACACCTGGGAAATCTTTTCTAAACCTTCTCGAGTTTAATAATATCCTTCCTACAACAGCTCAACCAGAACTGGGCGCAGTACTTATACTGTAACAAACATGTCTCCAATCTCTGCACCTATTTCTTTTCAAACTATAAGATTAAGTCAATCACTCCTGAGTGATTTTTTTAGATTTTAGTCCTTTGAGTTTTTCCACTACTTTTCCTCTGCTGAGAATTTCCTTAATTTCCTTACTCTAACAGTTTCTAAATTACTATGAATTTCTGGCATGTAACTTGTGACTTCTAGTATGAAGACAAACAAAACTTATTTCTTCAATAGTTCTGGCATTTCCTCAATCCTCACAATAACTTATCCTATCTCTGCCCTTTAGGTTCACTCTTTACTTTAGCTACTCATCCTTTTTCTCCTTTCCTACTTTTTCCCCATTTTATCAACTTTTACATGCCTTTGCTGATTCCTAAACATGCATAATCCTTAGGATTAACACAATTCTTCCCAACAGTGTAAGCTTTTTTTTAAATCTAATTTTTTTAATCTATTCATTCACAGAAAGAGGGCATTGCTGACTAGACAGCATTTATTACGCATCCCTAATTGCCCAGAGGGCAGTTCAGAGTCAACCACATTTCTGTGGGTATGGAGTCACATGTAGGCCAGACCAGGAAAAGATGTCGGTTTCCTTCCCTAAGAGACATTAGTGAACCAGATGGGTTTTTCCCGACAATCAACAACGGATTTGTGGTCATCATTAGATTCTTAATTCCAGATACTTATTGAATTCAAATTCTACCATCTGCCGTGGAGGGATTCAAATCCAGGTCCCCAGGACATTATCTGGGTCTCTGGATTGACAGTCCAGCGATAATACCACTAGGCCATCGTCTCTGTACTATATCAGGGCTTGTTTAGCTCAATTGACTGGATGGCCAATTTATGATGCAAAGTGATACTAACCGTGTAAGTTTAATTCCTGCTCCGGCTGAGGTGACGAAGAAGGGTTCTTCTTCTCAATCTTTCCCATTACCTGAGGCATGGTGACTGTCAGATTAAACCAGTATCCGTTGTGTCTCCAATGACAGAACAAAACTTTGGTGATTTTACCTTTTGTCCTTAGCCTCCTAAATAAACCCTGGAAGGATATTTCTCATTGAGTTTTCCTTCCTTCAACAAAAGGTATTTTTGTTGACAATTTTTGATTTTTTTCTTTAAATGTTCCTTACAGTTTACTTTTAGCCACGCCTTTTAGACTATTTTGACCAAACTTGGCCGGCTATCCTTATATAATGAGAACATTTGTCATGTCTAGGTTTATTATTCTAGCTTGTGATCGGAATATTTCATTTTCAAACTTAATGTGGAAATCACTTGTATTCTGATCACTTTTTCTTAATAGATCTTTTACAATAACATTAGTAATTAATCTTCTTCATTGTACAACACTAGATCTAAAATATCTTTATCACAAGTTGGCACCATAACATTATCACTCCAAGAAACTGTTATGAAAGCATTCTATGATCCATTCCTTCAAAGCACCTCTGTGAATTTGATAGCCCTAATCCCTATGAAGATGAAAATTCTCCACAACTATTGCATTGCATTTTATCCTATTTTTGGCTTAATACTCTGCCCAAAGTTATAACAAAGATTGCAGGGTTATGCTACATATGAATTATTGCAAACAGTGTTTCTGACCCTTAATATTCCTAATCTCTACTCAAAATGATGCTACCTCCTGATTTTCTGGTCCATGATCCTTTCTTACTCATGGCATCCTTTATCAACAGGGCCACTCCTCCTCCTTTTCCATTCTATTTCTGCACTCTGGAATATTTATTTCTCAGTCTTGGTCACTTTGTAAAATTATCACGCAATGGCAATTGGATATAAAACACTTATCTCCGCTTGTGCCATTGGCTCATCTATCTTCTCGAGGATGTTCTCTCCTGCAGATAAAATGATTAAAGATTTTGTTGTTTCACTAACATTTCCTTTTTAGCCTGTGCAGCACCGTCGCCATTAAATTTTGTCCCTGCCTCACCCAGTTTCTATACAGATCATAATAGTTTTCTGTTGGTCCAACTTTGAGATTTGGACTTCAAAATCTCCCTTCATCCAGTTTCCCTACCCTCTGAAATCTATTCTTCCCTACTCTAATCATGTTTGCCACTGCACTCATGTTTGTACACCAGGCCCCATTCAGTCACTTCCTAGTTAACTATGATGATGATCTCTCCCCTGCAATTTTACCTCATACATTCTCTTTAGTTTTTTTAAATATCCCTTCATATCCTTAGAATCCCTACAGTGTGGAAACAGGCCATTCAGCCCAACAAGTCCACACCAACCCTCCGAAGATCATCCTATCCAAACCCATCCCCTCACCCTATCCCTGTAACCCTGCACTTCCCATGGCTAATCCACCTAACCTACACATCCTTGAGCACTACTGGGCAATTTAGCGTGGTCAATCCACCTAACCTGTAAATCTTTGGACTGTGGGAGGAAACCGGAGCACCCGACGGAAACCCACACAGATGAAGGGAGAATGTGTAAACTCTGCACAGGCCCCATGTAACCAACATCTCTCACATCAACCATTAAGTTCAAAGTCTACTCTACAGTCCTAGTTATAAAGTGGCCACAGTCCCGGAGGACTGTTGGTGGTTTAATTGGTGGGTCACTACAGCTCAGGCGAGGAACAGGGTTGAGAAGGAATGACTTTCAAACCAGCTGACCACAGATCCCAGTGTGGTTCAGTTAAGAAGCATTTCAATGTCACAACTCCCTTTTACTCCAGCACCTCATAAATCAAACCCCATTTCTTGAATGTCAATTTTTAAACCCCATATTCAATTCTTCTATCTTATTTGCCCTCTGTAATTTTCTCGCAGTTGAGGTGGTAATACGAAGATCATTGCCCTGTAATTTTTCTTTTCAATTTAGCCTCTTGTCAGTCGTGATCCGGAAGCAGAACCACTTTCTTAGGGGAATGAGGTAGAATGGTTGGGAGACAGTTTAAGAGCTTAGAAGCTTACCACCATTCATCAAAATGAAACCTGAGGTCATTTGTACCTGGCGTAGTGAAGTTCACTGATATCAAGACAGAAAGGAAATTTGCCATAAAATATTTCAGCAATCCTTATTCATTTTATAATTCCCATCACCAACCAGCAAACTAAAATCAAGTGGGGACTGGCAAAGATGATATCTGACTAATTAGCAGTAGAGAAATGATTTCCACCATGCTAAAAGTCAAGCAATAAAGAGAAAAATTAGTTAGCCATGGTGTTCTATATATCAGAGAATAAAAGGAAAAATCATTTTAATGATGCGTTATCTCCCAAATAAGAGAAGGTTAATTGGAAAGTATAGGTCTGAGATAACTTAAGAGAATAGGTAGTTAGCTCCCTCTGGCCACAAAGACAAGCTGAAATAAGTTTTAAACAGACACGAGCTGAATGACAACCATGAGTCTTCATATCAACCTGTCAACTGCAACTGATTTATTTTTTAAGAGACTGCAGATCACATTGGCACAATCTAAGAAGAGCGTGATTCGAATGACTTTTTTCCGTTATGTGACTCATTATTGTCAATTCATTGCCATTGTTTCTTTATCGTTCGAAATGTGAACAGAGTCACAAAGACGTGCTGACAGTTAAAGATTAAAATTAAGGATTCTGTGCTCATCAGAGTGAAGAATGGCAGAGTTAAGAAATAAGACTTTTTTTTCCATTTCAGATAGTCAGCCCTCCCAGGTTAGGTATGGCACAATAGTTGCTGCTCTCTCTGCTCTCTGCAACAATGTGCCTTAGGGCCATCTTGAGTGATTCACTAATAACTTATTGATAACTCACTATTATGAAACCTCATATAATGCGAGGCTTGTTTGATAATGTAATGTTCGATATTTCGGGTTTACACCCTTCAGTCTTGATGAAGGATGTAAACCCGAAACGTTGACTTTCCTGCTCCTCTGATGCTGCCTGACCTGCTCTGTTTCTCCAGCTCCACACTGTATTGAGTTGATCTCATTTGATAACTCTCTCAAATAATGACTTAAGTGGCCTTCATGTAGGCAGAATCGTGGCTCTATGGCTTCCTTTCCATATTCTTTGTTCGTTCTCAATGAGAATTAGCATCAATGGTTGAAACAAAATAAGGTCATCCTGAAGTAAAAGAGTCCTTGTTGCAATTGGAAATGTTCACCTCATCATCCAGGATGTGAAAACCAAATCCCAGTGCTCGAAGGTTACTGTCCTTTTTGCCATCTTCACATTGCAGTTGCAAAGCCAACTGAACTATTTCTAACACTCAACTGAATGATTCTTGATGGTCAGTTAGGAACGTAACGGCATGAGAACATAAGAAACAGGAGTAGGAATAGGCCATCTGGTCTCTCAAGCCTGCTCTGCCATTCAATAAGAACATGACTGATCTTTCTCGTGGACTCAGATCTAATTACCAACCTGCTCAACATAACCATGAATTCCTTTACTGTTCAAAAATCTATCTATCTTTGCCTTAAAAATATTCAACGAGGTAGCCTCAGCTGCTTCACTAAGCAGGGAATTCCACAGATTCACAACCTATGGTTGAAGAAGTTCCTCCTCAGCTCATTCCTAATTCTGCTCCCCCTCATTTTGAGGCTATGTCCCCCAGTTCTATTTTCACCAGCCGGTGGAAATTACCTCCCTAAATCACCTTTTCCCCAACTCTTATTGTTTTGATATAACTGTCAAAAGGAAGAAACTGCAAAGAAAATGCAAACAGTAGTGGTTTTATTCAGTACCTTATGGCTTTTTTTGTCTCTCTCACAGGCTGCTCACAGTAGTGTTCTGAAGATTAATCTTCATTTCCTGCAGACTCCAGGATATTCCCCTGTCATCTCGGGAGAGACAAGAGAGAATTTGGCCACATCCATGTGTTGATTGAAGATTATATGACCGTAACATTTTCATCACTTAAAATCACCTGAAGAAAAGTGACATATTTATATGATTAGAAAACATATCATTAAAATTATTTCATTAAAAAATTTTCATGTTCTCCATTGCGAAGACTTAATTAACTCATAACTACTTACACGCAAGAACATTTTATATGGCATTGACGATTTAAGACTCACATTTTTTCCTCTAAAGGTTAAGAACAAATCTGATTTTATGGAACACTTCATTACTTTTTGAAACAACACGCAAAACTTCCTGTTGCTCTGTGAGTAAAAATGTGAGCATTGCAATCTCTCTCAAAATATTTAACCATGAAGTGTAAATGCAGCTATTATTTTACACACAGCATGATACTGCAAGGTGCAGAGTAGCTAGTTCATCTCTTTTGTTGATGGTGGTTGAAGATGGAATGCTTACCAACATTCTAGGTAAACTCTTCTTCAAATACCACCGCAGGACCTTTGACACCAACCTTACCAGAAGAGCAGTACTTCTTAAAACTTGGCACTTGATCTATCAACACCAATGATATGCTCAAACCCTGGTGTAGAATCTGAATGTAGAATCTTGTGACTGTGAGGGTTGAGTGCTGCCTAAAGAGCTAAGTTAACACCGCATAGCTGTGCAGTGAACATAAGAACATAAGAACTAGGAGCAGGAGTAGGTCATCTGGCCCCTCGAGCCTGCCCCGCCACTGCCCCATGAAGATGGGGTTAAATTTGAGACACTGATCCATGTTAGGTTAATGGTCTCCGTTTGGGCTGTAGCACATGCTAAGGATTTCTGCTCCATGGTTAGGAAGGACAAAATTGGGCAGAGCTCTCACCTGAACACTGCTAGAAATTCATGCAAATTGATGTTGGGTGAAGTAATATTGGGGCTTGACTTCATGAAGGAGTTTTCTGTTAATGTATCGAATTCTCTCGATTTGTGACGTGGAGGCTAAATGACATCAACTCATACTTATTAGAAACCATTATGCCTAAAATGTCGTGGACAGCAAAACATTCTCATTGCAATCAGTTTTTCCCTTGACGGGGACAAAAATTTCCTAAACCAATCTGTGAATAAGGGGTTTGATGTTTAAGGAATAGGTCACTAATCAGTACTTACAAGGAATAGAAAAAAAGGCTTGTACATTCTGTCTTCATAACACAGGAAGAGGAGTAGTTCATTCACACTTCAAGCCTGTTCATCATTCAATTAGACCATTGTCGATCTGTGCCTTAGATCCATTTACTAAAATTTCTGCAGATATCTGGCTGTGATTGATTACACTTCAAAGATACTTCAAAAGCTGCAAAGTGCTCTGGGATGTCTTGAAGTTGTGAAAGGCAGTATAAAATTGCAAGTCTTTCTTCAAAACAGAACTTTCTCTCCCTATAGTGTAAAAGTGCATTTTGTTCCTTAGCAACCAAGAACATAGCCAATGTTGAAACAGCTGTACAAGATTAAAATCTGTGAAAGGCCAAACTAATTAAGTATTTGTGCTCAATGGCTTGAGTAGATTTATTCTTTGAAAATGTAAATACTCAACTCATATATATTTAATGTGCCTCAAGGGAGTCTTCTATACAATAAATTCGGAACTTAACAGCTCCATGTGAAATTATTGGTTCCGACAGCTTACCCAAATGGATGATGGATGATTTTGGGCAATTCTGAAAGAGGCAAATTTTCTTCTCTTAGAAAAGGGTTAATATGTGCGTGCTATTTAGCTGTAATAATGTGTTTTCAAATAGGACATCTAATGTAGCAAAATGTACTTGAGAAAGAGATGATAGCTAGTTTCAGTAAACAAGGAATATGGGAACATATTAGGCTATTTAGATCCTCCAGGATAGTCTCCCCTTCAATTAGATCAATGTCTTATTCTTTTAATAATCAATGACCTTGTCGTCACAAAACCCTTTTCCACCCATTATTGCCCAAAGGGCAGTTAAGAGTCAACCACATTGCCTTGGGTCTGAAATGGCACATAGGCCAGACCAGGTAAGGATGGCAGTTTCCTTCCCTCAAGGCTACTCGTGAACCAGACGGGATTTTAAACAATCAACGTTGAACTCGTTTTCATCATTAGACTTTTAATTCCACTTTTTAAAAAAAATTGAATTCCACCATGTATCATGTTGGGAGTTGAACCCAGGTCCTAACAGCGTTATTTGGGTCTATGGGCTAATAGCCTAGTGATAATACCATGAGACTATCCTCTCTCCTGTTTCATGAAATCATTCTTGTATGGCTTATCTCCAATTTTAAACATTTTTTGCTTGTTCAGGACTCAACAAGTTTCTCTCTATCTACGTTATCAGCTTCTTTAATTACCTGCAACACCTCATGAACTGAGTGGTGGTGTAAAGATGATGTTTGGTGATTGAAGGCTGAATATGGAAATGTCAAAACAGAGACGAGATATGCTGCTCCTGCTGTTGACTACAAGCATATTGAATGGTCTCTGTAAAGTTCTAAGCTGTTTCAAGTCACATATCTGCGCGATGCCAAACTAAGTATGTGCCTGTGCTCATTGGTTTGAGCAGATTAATTCTCCAAATATGTAAATATGCAACTTATATGTGTACTTAAACTTACAGCTAGAGTCTTAAAAGAGGTGGCTATGAGGTAGTGGGTGCGTGGTGTTAATTTTCCAAAATTTATTAGTTTCTGGTTAGGGTCCATCAGACTGGAAAGTAGCTAGTGCAACTCCTCCACTTAAGAAAAGAGAGCGGGTGAAAACAGGAAACTAAAGGCCTGCTAGTTTGATATCTGAAGCGAGGAAGGTGTTAGAATCGGCCAGCAAGGAGTCTATAACTTCACACTTAGAAAAGCTCAAGATAATCGAGAAGAAAAGGTTTTGTGAAAAGGAAATCACGTGACCCTGTGGAATTCTCTACCACAAAAGGCTGTGGAGGCCAAGTCACTGTACATGTTCAAGAAAGAGGTGTTCTATTTAAATTTTAAAAGCATCAAGGAGGATGGGGAGAAAGTGAAAATATGGCATTGAGAGATCAGCCATGATCATAATGAATGGTGAAGCAGAGTCGATAGAACGATATGCCTGCTCCTGCTCCTGGTTTCTATGTTTTTGTGTTTCTATGACAACAGGGCAGAGTTCAAAAATCAGGGTTAGGTTATTTAGAAATGAAATTCAGAAGCACTTTTACACACAAACATCACAACAATATCTCCCCAAGAGACTGTGGATGGTGAATCAAATTACCTTTTAAGACTGAGGTTGTTAGTTTTTTTTGTTTAATAAGGGCATTGAGGGAGAAAGGACAAATAATGGCAAGTGACGTTGAAGTACGGATCAACCATAATCTATTTGAATAGTGGAACAATCTCCTGGGAATTAAGCAATCTAACCCTGAACCATGCAACAAATATCCTACCTGAGAATCCTGCCACAGGAATATCTTTGATAAATGTTTACAACATATCATATATGATTCTAGTGCATAATTACAAAACAGCTTTAGAGGCCCGGAATCTGCCAGGCCAATGGGACCATCACCCAATGGTTGGGTAGACTATAAAAGGGAAACACGATCAGTTCTGTTGGGGCTGCCCAAAGAAATCAAGTGTCTTTCAGGCATCTATGCGGTCACCTACAGGACTGCCCTGAGACTTTGGATACCATCAGCAGATGTCAAGGTCATGTGTGCCAAGATGCTTAGGGGTGACCTTTCAGGGGTTTACAAAATTGTGAGGGGCATGAATAGGGTGAATAGGCAAGATCTCTTTCCCCGTGTAGGGGAGTCCAAAATTAGAGGCCATAAGTTTAAGGTGAGAGAGGAATGATTTAAAAGGGACCTGAGGGGTAACTTTTTTCACACAGAGGCTGATGCGTGTATGGAATGAAATGGTAAAGGTAGGTACAATTACAACATTTAGAGGACAGTTGGACAGATGCAAGGATAGGAAAAATTTAGAGGGAAATGGGACAAACGCAGACAAATGGGTCTAGGTCAGACTGGGAAGACTGGTCGGCATGGACAAGTTGGGATGAAAGGCCTGTTTCTGTGCTCTATGACTCTATGTGGCAACCAAATACAAAGAGCAGCTCATCATGCAGCCAGTGCCAGAGGGAGCAGCGGCAGTACCGAGGATCATGGCCGAATCCTAAACCTGCAGTGGGATGACTATCACGGGTTGGAGGTTAGAGGAGGAGGGGAATGGAGGGGGCTGGCTTTTAACAAGCACTAACGCCTGGTCTCTGATTGTCCACCAAGCTCCCCGAACCTGGGAAGTAGCTGGTAAACTTGACTCATTCAACAGCCCCGTTGTCATCCCGTAGGCACAGCCAAGAATCCTATGTCAGCTGAGAAAAGAAGAGTCGAGTGAAGAAATTGAACAGTCAATACCCTGTGACTGGAAAAGCATTCCTTGGCAAATTCGGACTCTCCGCTCATTATAGAAATGTGTATCAACAGGAGATGAAGAATACCCTGTTATCGTGGACGATGAAGGATAAACCTGTTTAACTCAAGAAGCTGATAACAAGAAAATTTGGTGTCCTGGTTTCAGAGTCAGCTACTGGTCATGTGACAAAGAACAAACATCTGGGTCAACAAAATGCAAACAGGACAAAGAAGTGGTATCAGAGATAAAAGGTACTGCAGATGCTGGAGAATCCGAGATAACAAGCATGGGGCTGGATGAACACAGCAG
>JAHRHZ010000249.1:12079150-12105445 GCA_024137785.1 Ginglymostoma cirratum
GCCTGCTGTGTTCATCCAGCTCTACACCTTGTTAGCTCAGATTCTCCAGCATCTGCAGTTCCTACTACCTCAGAAATAGGATGTCCTGATGAAGGGTTTCAGCCTGAAATGTTGACTTACCTGCTGTTCAAATGCTGTCAGACCTGTTGTGCTTTTCCAACCTCACACCTATAGACTCTGGGTTCCAGCATCTACAGTCCTTATTGCCTCCACTCTGTCTACCTCAGCCTTAAATGGAGATCATCTGCAACTCTCCCAAACATTGATTCCAAATACTTACAACCTTTTGAGTGAAGACATTTCTAGTCAATCCTATATGATTAAGCCCTTATCCTGAGACTGTACCCCAACGTCGGGCAGGACGATGGTTCAGTGATTAACATTGTTGCTTCACAGCACCTGGGTTCGATTCCAACCTCAGGTCACTATCTGTGTGGAGTTTGCATGTTCTCCTTGTGTCTGTGTGGGCTTCCACCAGAGCTCCACATTCCTCCCATAGTCCAAACATGTCCAGATTAAGTGAATTGGCCATGCTAAATTGTTCATTGTGTCTGGGGATATACAGCTAGGTGGGTTAGCTGTCTAGATGTGGGACTGCAGGAATGGGCAGGGAGGTAGGTCTGGGTAGGATGGTCTACGGAGGGTCAGTGTGGATCCAATAGGCCGAATGGTCCCTTTCCACACTTATATTTCTATGATTCTATAATGATTTAGATTCCCCAACTAGGGAAACAGCCTCACAGAGTCTGTCTTGTCAAGCTCCCTCAGAATCTTTAGTTATGAAGAATGGCCATTCAGCTTGAACATTAATTTTGTTTCTCTCTCTCCAGATGCTACTCAACTTGCTAAGTTTCTCCAGTATTCTCTGTTTTCGTTTCCGATTTCCATTTTATCATTCAGATTTTCCACTTTATCCCTCAGAATCTTGAATGAATTGATGAGAGTACACCTAGTTGACTCAATGTGTCATCATATGGCATTGCATTCATCTCAGATCCAAAATTCATCTCAGGATCCAACCTCGTGAAGCTTTGCAATGTTAGCTCCAGAACAAATATGTCCTTTCTTAAATATAAAAACTCAAACCACACACAGTATTCCAGACATGATCTTATCAAAGCCCAGTACAATTGCAATAAGACTTATTTATTTTTATATTTCAATTCGCTTGAAATAGAAGCCAACATGGTATTTGCTTTTCTAATTGCTTACTTCTCCTGAATGGTAAAGTTCTGTGTTCCTCATATGGGTAGACTCAAGTCTCTGAATATCAACATTTACTGGTTTCATGTCCTTGAAAAAAATTCTGCTTTTCCACTCTCAGCATGAAAGTGAGTAACTTCACAATTCCACCAGCCAATGTTTTCACCACAAATTTAAATAGTCCCTACCTGTTTCCAGTCTCATTGTGATCTCCTCAGATCTTGCCTTCCCAGCCATATTTGCATCTTCAGGAATATTTCAGACATACTGTCAAGGTGGAATCTTAAAGGGGCCTGTGATTTATGGTAGACTTGTGTGAGAAGTTGGGTGAGGTTTGACTCAATTTTGGGAGCAAATCACCACGTCTGTTATACATCTGCTATGCAGCAAGACAACTTCCTCACTCGGCAGCAACAAGTTGACAATTAAGGAGGAATATTTCTTGTGAAGCAGCTTATTAATGGCACAGCTTGTCTTATTATATTCAACTTCCCATCTTACCGAATGTCCCAAACATGCTCAATGCCAAGAATTCCCGACGTGGGGAAGACGGCCATTGGTAGTGAGGGGCCTCAGCATGAAACAACATCTCAGCACACGATCCAAGGTCATGAGCAGGACGTACTCCTGACCACGGATTTGCCAACATTTGCCAACCACTCACAATCCTCATGTCATCTCTAGGAAGCTTTGGCATGCATTGTAGGAGACACTAACATAGAACATAGAACATAAGGCAGTACAGGCCCTTCGGCCCACGGTGTTGTGCTGACCTATTATCCTACTAAGCTCAATCTACCCTGCATACCCTACACTTTACTATCCTCCATATGCCTATCTAAGAGTCGCTTAAAAGTCTTTAAAGTATCTGACTCCACTACTACTGCCGGCAGGACATTCTACACGCTCACCAATCTCTGTGTAACCTGTGTTGAAAGTCTGCTGTCGGGACACTCTCCACACTGGGACAGGCACCCAGCTCATGGATAGGCTGCTTTCATTGCTGAGGCTCACTTAGCACCTATCTACAGCATCCGTGCCTTGCTTTGCTTGTTAGCACAGTCACACAACCAGGCGGCCCGTGGTCAGTCGAGTTAGCGGGCATCGTATGGTACAGCTGTGTGCCAATCTCCATCCTTCACTATGAGTCAAAAGCCAGCTGGCAAGCCCTGAAGCCTTAAGGGCGTGGTCGTCCATGAACGTCACGGAGGTACCCATTAGGCAAGGTTGTCCTGGTACAATAAGTGAAGGGCAACCTCTGAGACCAGTCCAGGTGATTGGCCATGGTCAGGCTTCCAGTCAGGGTGTTCTCAGTGCCCGGAGACACTGTCAGTCCTGTGGCTCCAGTGCACTTAGTGAGCATCATGGGTTGCCACAGTCTCTCTATCTGGTGTCCAGAGAAACTAATGGGGATGCAGAGATGGGGGTTAAGGGACTCCACCGTCATAAGAAGGAGACTTGGGAAGCTATTTGTTGGGATTGGAGCAGCAGGCTGTGGTAAGACAGGGTGACAATTGTGAAGCAGGGAGCAATTGGACATATGAGGAGATATGGTAAAGCATAACTGAAATGGGCTCAGATAGGAAGAGGGTCTCAGTACTCTCATTCCCCATGGATTATGCCCCAAGGAGTGATTTTTTGACAATTAGCTCTTTCTCCACTGAGGTGTGGACAACCCACTGATGCTTACAAGGTAGTAAGCTGCAGCCAGTAGTTACAGGTGGTGTGTAATGAATGACTTTGACAATGGGGTTACTGCGAAAATTACAGGGGAGTGAAGAATGGTACATCCTTGTGTGGTGGGACATGGATACCTCAGCATCCCATCAGGAGCATTCCTGAACTTGTCCTTCAAGGACCCTGATAGGATTCTCTCCTCATAGGTGAAGAGTCTGACATCAGGAACCGCTCCACACATCCAGGCCCTTTCTGCCTTACAGTGAATTGTGAGAAAGGGAGGGATTGAATGGAATGACAATGGATGGCTGGTAGTGTTGGTTCAGATCACTGAAAGATAGTAAGGTTGTCTGAATGGTTGAGCAGGCTGCACATCGGCCATTCAGGGTGGGCGGTGTGAGGGCGATTTGATGGAAGATGCCAGCAATAGTGAGAGTGGCGGAGCATGAACCTTGGTGGGAGATGGGTATAGTAGCAGAGAAAGAGTGAGTGTGAGGTAGCAGAGAGAACAGTGTGGCACTTAACCTGGCATTGACCATCTTATGGCACTGTTGGTGCTTCTCCAAAACCTGGAGATGGTACCTTCCCAGGTGGTGAACTCAGTCCTGGCAGCCGGGACCTGACAGTACAGCCTGCCTTGGCAGTCCTTTCGGAACAGGTTGCCCCTCCTCTGCACTTGCCCCTCAAGCAGTTTCTCCAGGTCACTGTCAGTGCCACCTTCCCTTTCTCTGACGTATTCAGATTGTCCATCACCAAGTAAGGCAGCTTCAGAACGCCAGTGCTTGTCAGGCACACAACAGCTTTTTAAAAATGTCAAGGATGCTGGTCTGTCCCTGCTGGGTGGCAAAATGGGGATGGATTGGGCTAGCACGGTTACCATGGAGTGGGGTATGGGCCAGTTTGCTAAGATGCAATGAGAAATGTCACTTGAGATTCCTTCCAAAAAAGACTCAATGCAACTTGCACTTACCCAAAACACAGTAAGGTTCAGCCCAAAGATTCCGCGTCCAAATCATTACTGTAAAGTGCCGTCATTTGCAAGGGTTACATCCCTGGAAAGCTTTGCATAAGGTGCAAATGGTGAACAAATGGGTGAATCATGTCTACCCATCCAAAAATACAAGTTAATGTTCAATAAAAATAATGCTCTTAATAAATAAAATCATGTTCTATTGAAGATATGCATTCATAAAATAAGAAATCTATTGAGCTTTGTCAGACTGAACCTTAATATAACACCTCCAGCAGAATGATGACCTACTGGTACTTGTCCTGGAGTCACAGATACTAACAGACAAACTAAAAGCAGCACAACATGGGCCCACATACACCACGGTAACCACTGCATATGCAGTACACATTTTCAGTCCCAGAAATACTGTTTCGCATCACCAAAATGACTGCCTCTTCGGGTTTTTTTTAGGTGATTTTTTCATATTCTTGACACCAAGTGGAAGTTTTCGCCTTTCTTTTGCTCTTGAAAACCATTGGCATGTGAGCATTAGAGAAACAAGTGAAATGGCACACTGAATGCTTTGTGCTGATAAGTGAATTCATGAATGAAAAAGGCATATAAACAGCTGGACGTTATTGTAGTGCAGGTGGTAAATAACTAAGGTCCGAGCACTGATCCTTGTTGTGCTCCACTTGTTATTCTCTGCTAACTTGAAAATGCTCCATTTATTCCTACTTCAGCTTCCTGTCCATTAACCAGTCCTCCATTCTTGTTCATGTAGTGCATCCAACTACTCCATGAGGACGTGCCATGGATATTAATCATTTATGTGACATATTGTCTAATGCCTCTGGAAGTATAAAATGGAATTGAAGGATATACATTTGATTCGCTTTATCTCTTATATGAGTTACGGGCTCAAACATCCCAAGCAAAATTATCAAACGTGTTGACCCCTTGGTACCTTTGACTAAATGTACTCTGATTTTCTATGTGTATTGTTAAGGTCCCTTGAGTAATAGATTCCATGATATTAAAGATGACTGATGTCAATTTAACCATCCTAAAGTTCCTGTCTTTTTTCTCTCTCCTTTCATAAATAACGGTGTTACATTTCATAACTTCCAAAGTGTTGGAATTGTACTCACATCAGGGGATTTTGGAAAACCATAACTGGTGTATCCATGACCTCTTCAGCTATCTCTTTTTGAGTTTGTCTTTACAATAGAAGACAGGAAGTACATACTAGAAATAGAGAGTAACCAATAGGCTGCTAAGGAACTTAAACTGACTCCTATCAGCCTTGGATCTAGACTATCAGTTCCTGGGCATTTATCTGCTCTTAGTTCTCTAAGTTTCTTTTTCTCTGCCCAGGAACTGATAGTCTAGATCCAAGGCTGATAGGAGTCAGTTTAGGTTCCTTAGCAGCCTATTGGTTACTCTCTATTTCTAGAATGTACTTCTTGTCTTCTATTGTAAAGACAAAGTCAAAATATTTCTTCAACATCTCCGCATTATATCGAGTAAACAAAAGCTTTAGGTTCTGAGACGCACCGTAGAGAGGAAAGTTTGGGTTTTTCAAACTTAGTTATAGAGTCATAGAGTCATGCAGCAGGGAAACAGATGCTTCAGTCCAATCAGGCCTTGCTGAACATAATCCCAAACTAAACTCATCCCACCTGGTTGCTCTTGACCCGTATCCCTCCAAAGCTTTCCTGTTTATGTATTTAGCTAAGTGTCCTTTAAGCATTGTAACTGTGCCCTCACCCAACACTGCCTCAGGAAGTTCATACCACATGCAAACCATCTTCTGTACAAAATATTTGCCCCTGATGTACTTTTTAAATCTTCCTCCTCTCACATTTAAAAATATGTCCCAGTCTTGAAATCCTCCATCCTAGGGAAAAGATACCTACAATTAACCCTATCTATACCCGTCATGATTTTATAACCCTTTATAAGATCCGTCTCAATCTGCTATGGTCCCGTGAGAAAAGTCCCAGCCTATCTTTATAACTCAAATCTTCCATACCCAGCGATACCCTGGTGGCGGTTAGCTATGCGTAGGAACAGTGCAGCTCATGTGTTCTGCCTTTAGTGATGTGAGGAAGGGAGTTCCAGAATTTGACCCAGTGATATTATAGGAATGGTCATACACTTACAAGCTGTGCAGCTTGGAAGGGGATTTGCAGGCAATAGGGTCCTCATGCATCATGCACATCCCCTTTGAAATAGGAGAAGTAATGGGTGTGGAAAGTCTTCTTGCGGGATCTTTGGTCAGATGCTGCCATGCATCTTGCAGATACTCCTCTCTCCTGCCATTTTGGCAGAAAGAATAACAAAGAAATATATTACCTAAATGATGAGAGGTTGCAAAGCTCTGAAATGCAGAGAGATACAGGTGTCCTTGTCCATTAATCACAGGTACAGCAAGTAATCAGGGAAACTAATAGACTGTGATGTTTTGCTGCAAAGAGAATTGAATGCAAGAGTAGGGAAGTTATCCTTCAGTTATACTGAGCGCTGGTGAGACAGGACTGATCACCATCCTTAGGGAAGGATGTCAATGTGTTGGAAGCAGTTCAGAAAAGTTTTACCAGACTAATACCTACAATTTACAGATTGCTTTTTGAGGAAAGGCTAGGCAGGTAAGGTCTGTGTCCTCTAAGTTTAGAAGAACCAGCGGTGGCTTAACTGAAACATATACGACCCTGAGGGGACTTGATCAGATGGATGTTGAAAGGATGTTTCCTCTTGTGGGAGAATCTTGGAATTGGGGTCACACATTTTAGACAGATGAGGAAACATATTTTTTTCCTCAGAATTGTGGTCCTTTGGAAATCCTGTTATTCATAGAATCCCTACAGTGTGGAAACAGGACCTTTGGCCCTACAAGTGCAGACCAAACCTCAGAACATCCCACCCAGACCCATCCCCCTATAATCTACACCTCCCTGAACACTATGGGCAATTTAGCACGGCCAATCCACCTAACCTGCACATCTTTGGACTGTGGGATGAAACCAGAGTACCCGGAGGAAACCCATGCAGACATGGGGAGAATGTGCAAACTCCACACAGACAGTCACCCGAGGGTGGAATCGAACCCAGGTCCCTGGCACTGCGAGGTAGCAGTGCTAACCACCGTGCTGCCCCTCTTCAAAAGGCAGCAGATGCAGAATCTTTAAATATCTTTAAGGTGGGGGGAGATCAATTCTTGATTACCAAGGGAATGAAGAGTAATTGGGGATATGGCATGAGTCTACAGCTGTGGCTAAAATCAGATCAACCATGATCATACTGAATGGTGGATTAGGCTCAAGGGGCTGAGTGGCCTACTTTTGTTCCTATGTTTGTATAAATGGATAAATACTTGAAGGAAAATGTTTACAGGGCTATAGGGAAGGATTAATTGCACAGCTCTATCAAAGTACTTCTCTTTCTCCTCGGCAACCCACAATCCCCCACTACTGCGTAAATGCTGCTCCCTCCACACTTCCCATCAGCTCTGATGAAGAGCCATCTAGACTTGAAACATTAGCTTGCTCTCTCTCCACCGATGCTGCATGACCCCCATGATCTCCAGCATTTTTGTTTTCTGGCAGTCTAGGTATAGTGGATCAAATGGTCTTCCAAGCTGCATCACGTCTCAAACTGAGCCTGAATATTGTCCAGGTTTTGTTCTATACATACACAGACCGCTTCACTATCAGGGACTCCCCTGTCAATAATGCTTAATGATGCTGCAGTGCTTTTATTGGTCAGCACATTGAGTAGAGGAGTTGGGAGGTCATGTTGTGACTGTACAGGACATTGGTTAGGCCACATTTGGAATACTGTATGCAATTCTGGTCTCCCTGCTATGGGAAGAATGTTGTGAAACTTGAAAGGGTTCAGAAAAGATTTACAAGGATGTCAACAGGGTTGAAGTGTTTGAGCTATAGGGAGAGGCTGGATAGCCTGGACCTATTTTCTGTGGAGCTTCAGAGGCTGAGGTGTGCCCTTTTAGAAGTTTATAAAATCATGAGGGGCATGGATATGGTAAATAGACAAGATCTTTTCCCTGGGATAATGTAGTCCAAGACTGGGAGGCTTAGGTTTATGATGAGAGGGGAAAGATTTAAAAAGAACCTAAGGGGTAACATTTTCAGGCAGAGGGTGGTGCGCGTATGGAATGGGCTGCCAGAGAAAGTGGTGGAGGCTGGTACAATTCCAACATTTAAAAGGCAACCAGATGGTTATATGAATAGGAAGAGTTGAAAGGGATATGGGCCAAATGCTGAAAAATGAGACAAAACTAATTGAGGATATCTGGTTGGCATGGATGAGTTGGAGCAAAGGGTCTGTTTCCATGTTGTACAGCTCTATGGCTCTCTGATCAAATGCCTGAAAGTCTATGTTGTACTATCTGGTTCCAACAATTCAATCACTTTTTCATTCCAAACTATTTGAATACTCCAGTAATTTCAGTTGAGCAAAGTAAATAATAAGGAAAGTGAAAATGTAGTAGTCAGTATAAATTTGATACCTGGATTAATTTGTTATGATGGACCAAAGGAAGTTGGTTGTTTACGTGATTAATGATACAGTGCTGACAATCATCATGCAGAAGTCAGTAAAGAAAGGGATGCCACCAGACCAATAAGAAAGGTGACAAAGCGAGCATGTTACTATGAATAATAGAAGAGAGAATTTGTCTTTTCTTGGAATGTAATCTTCTTTTCCTCAAGATGAAAGATAATAGAATGTTTTTTTCCATTCCATTGGTGCCCTCAAATCAGGTTTTAGAACAGAATTACACTCTCTCTGACTCTTTGCAACATTTTGTCAGTTCCCATTCTCACAGGAGCACCACTGATGCACCTGTTGACCCTGTTCTATAGTTCCACATGGGACTATAACATGAAATTTTATTGTCTGTGCCTTTGCTGGATTAAGTACAGTTGTGATTATATATATAAGCCAAAATGGAAAATAAAAGCAGTATTTTACTTCCTATTCAGTGGATCCAGTTTTAAATTTGTCCTCCAGGTCACCTTAGTGAAAGCTTTTACTTGAACTTCACTCAGTGACAAGTAATCTTAAAAATGAGCACTATTCACAAGACCAAAAGAAACATGAACAGAAGTAGGCACCTTGAGTCTGCTCAGCCATTCATAGAAGCCCTACAATGTGGAAACAGGTCCTTTGGTCCAACAAGTCCACACCGACCCTTGGAGCATCCCACCCATACCCATTCCCCTATAACTCACCTAAGCTACACATCCCTGAACACTATGGGCAATTTAGCATGACCAATCCACCTAACCTGCACATCTGTGGACTGTGGGAGGAAACCGGAGCACCTGGAGAAAATCCACGCAGACACGGGGAGAATGTGCAAACTCCACCAGGCACAGTCACCTGAGAGTGGAATCGAACGTGGGTCCCTGGCCCTGTGAGGCAGCAGTGCTAGTCACTGTACCACCGTGCCACCCCAATATGGTCGTGGCTGATCTAACAACCCTCACTTCCACTTTCCTGCCCTTTTCCTGTAACCCTCGATTCCCCAACTGATCAAGAATCTATCTCAGTGTTAAATATACACAAGGACACCACCCAACAGCTCTCTGTGGCAAGGAGTTCCCAAGAGTCACAACCCTCTGAGAGAAGAATTTCCACCTCGTTTCATTCTTATATTGTCACCCCTTTATTCTGAGACTATGCCATCTGATCTTAGACTCTCCCATGAGGGAAAACTTCCTCTCAGCATTTACCCTGTCAAGCCCCTTAAGAATCCAATATATTTCAATGAGGTTACCTCTCGTTCTTCTAAACTCCAGTGAGTAGAATCCCAATCCATTAAGCCTTTACTAACAAGACAATCCCTCCATACTGAGGATCATGCTAGTGAACCTTCAAGGTGGTAGCGGTCACAGGTTTAGAAGATGCTGTCAAATGAGACTGGGCGTGATTGGAAAATCCGGTCAAGACCCTGCCCAAATTATATAGTTACACTCTGAAATCCCACCAGCGAAATGATATTTTTCATTAACTAAAGGGACCAAACCTACCAATAGTAGTCCAGATGTGGTCTAACTAGCACTTTGTATATCTGCAGTAAAACTTCCCTAAACTTATACTCCAACCCCTTTGAAATAAGGGCCAACATTCCAATTAGCCTTCATGATTACCTCCCGCATCTATCTGCTATCTCTCTGTGTTTCATGCACAAGTGCCCCTAAGTTATAGAGTCATAAAGCTGGACAGCATGGAAACAGACCCTTCAGTCCGGTTCTACCATGTTGACCAAATATCCTAAACTAATCCAGTCCCATTTGCCAACACTTGGCTCATATCCCTCCAAAGCCTTCCTATTCACATACCCATCCAGATGCCTTTTAAATGTTGTCATTGTACCAGCCTCCATCACTTTCTCTGGCAGCTCATTCCTTGCACACACCGCTCTCTGTGAGAAAAAGTTGCCCCTTAGATCCCTTTTAAATCTTTCCCCTCTCACCTTAAACCTATGCCCCCTAGTTTTGGAATCTCCCATTGCGGAGAAAAAAACTTTGTTTATTTGCCCTATCCATGCCCCTCATGATTTTATAAGCCTCTATAAAGTCACACCTCACCCTCCAACGCTCCAAGGAAAATATAGTCCCAGCCTATTCAGCTTCTTTTTATAACTCAAGTCCTCCAATCCCAACAACACCTTTGTAAATCTTTTCTGAAC
The DNA here is from genome assembly GCA_024137785.1 of Ginglymostoma cirratum. Taxonomy (NCBI): domain Eukaryota; kingdom Metazoa; phylum Chordata; class Chondrichthyes; order Orectolobiformes; family Ginglymostomatidae; genus Ginglymostoma; species Ginglymostoma cirratum. Next base: position 12,089,701 of record JAHRHZ010000249.1, read on the forward strand.
ATTTTCAAGTTTACCAACATATTTTCTATTGCAGGGAAACCAGAATTGAATGCAATATTCTAAAAGTGGCCTCACCATATCCTGTGCAGCAGCAACATGACATGCCAACTCCAATACTCAGACCAATGAAGGCAAGTGTGCCAAGCAACTTCTCCACTACCCTGTCAACCTGCAACTCCACTATAAAAGAAATATGCATCTGCATTTCGAGGTCTCTTTGTTCAGCAACACTCCCCAGGTCCTAACATTAACAATATAAATCTTGTCCTTGTTTGTTTTAACAAAAGGCATTCATATAAATGATTTGGAATTGAACATAGGAGGTATGGTTCATAAGTTTGCAGATGACACCAAAGTTGGTGGTGCAGTGGATAACGATGAAGGTGATCTCAGAGTACAACAGGACCTTGATTAGTTGGACCAATTGGCTGAGGAGTGCCAAATGGAACTTAATGTAGATGAATATGAGGATCTGCATTTTAGAAAGGCAAATGGGGGCAGGACTTATACACTTAATGATGAAGTTGTGAGGAGTGTTGCTGAACAAAGAGACCTTGGAGTGCTCGTTCTTGATTCCTTGAAAGTGGAGTTGCAGGTAGACAAGGTGGTGAAGAAGGTGTTTGGTACACTTGCCTTTATTGGTCTGCACATTGAGTGTAGGAGTTGAGAAGTCATATTGTGGCTGTACAGGACATTATGTAGGCCACTGTTGGAATACTGTGTGCAATTTTGGTCTCCCTGTTATAAGAAACATGTTGAGAAACTTGAGAGGGTTCAGAAAAGATTTACAAGGATGTTGCCAGGTTTGGAGGGCTTGAGCAATAGGGAGAGGCTGAATAGACTGGGGTTATTTTCCCTGGAGTTTCTGAGGCTAAGGGGTGACCTTATAGATGTTAATCAAATTGTGAGGGGCATGGATAGGGTAAATAGACAAGGTCTTTTCCCCAGGGTGGGAGATTCCAAAACTAGGATGCATAAACTTAAGATGAGGAGGGAAAAGATTTAAGAGGGATCTAAGGGACAATTTTTTCACACAGAGGGTGGTGCATGTAAGGTACGAGCTGCCAGAGGGAGTAGTGGAGGCTGGTACAATTAAAGCATTTAAAAAGGTATCTGGATGGGTATATGAATACGAAAGTTTTAGACGGATATGTACCAAATACTGGTCAGTGGAACTAGCTTTATTTAGGCTATCTGGTTGGTATAGATGATTTGGACCGGTCTGTTTCTTGGCCGTACAACTCTATGACTCTAAGATTCTATAATACCTTACATTTATCTAAATTAAACTCCATCTGCCACTCATCAGCCCATTGGCCCATTTGATCAAGATCTTGTCCTATTCTGTGATAATCTTTTTCACTATCCACTACACCACAAATTCTGTGCCATCTGCAAACTTACTAACCATTCCTCCTCTATTCACATCCAAATAATTTCTATAAATAACAAACCGGAGTGGACCAAAGACTGATTCTTGCAGGACAACAACCCTACACCATTACCCTCTGCCTCCTGTTTCAAGCCAATTTTTATTTCCAGTTGGCTAGCTCTCCCTGGATTCTATGTGATCTAACCTGGTTAATCAGCTTGTTGAATGCCTTTCTGAAGTCCATATTGACAATGTCTACCATTCTGTCTTCATCAATCCTCTATCATTTCTTCAAAAAATTCAACAAGTCAGTGAGACATGATTTCCCACGTATAAAGCCACATCGACTATCTCAAATCAGTCTTAGCATTTCCAAATGCATGTTAATCCTATCCCTCAGAATCCTCTCCAACAACTTGCCCACCACCGATGTCAGGCTCACCAGCTTATAGTTCCCTGGCTTTTCCTTACCACCTTTCTTAAACAGTGGCACCACATTGGCCAACATCCACTCTTCTGGTACCTCACCTGTGGATGATGGTGGATGAGGGTAAAGCGGTTGGTGCGGTGTATATGGATTTCAGTAAAGCGTTCGATAAGGTTCCCCACGGTAGGCTATTGCATAAAATACGCAGGCACGGGATTGAGGGTGATTTAGGGGTTTGGATCAGAAATTGGCTGGCTGTAAGAAGACAGAGGGTGGTGGTTGATGGGAAATGTTCATCCTGGAGCTCAGTTACTAGTGGTGTACCGCAAGGATCTGTTTTGGGGCCACTGCTTGTTTGTCATTTTTATAAATGACCTGGATGAGGGCATAGAAAGATGGGTTAGTAAATTTGCGGATGACACTAAAGTCGATGGAGTTGTGGATAATGCAGAAGGATGTTGCTGGCTACAGAGGGACATAGATAAGCTGCAGAGCTGGGCAGACAGGTGACAAATGGAGTTTAATGCAGAAAAGTGTGAGGTGATTCACTTTGGAAGGAGTAACAGGAATACAGAGTACAGGGCTAATGGTAAGATTCTTGGTAGTGTGGACGAGCAGAGAGATCTCGGCGTCCATGTGCATAGATCCCTGAAAGTTGCCACCCAGGTTGATAGGGTTGTTAAGATGGCGTACGGTGTGTTAGGTTTTATTGGTAGAGGGATTGAGTTTCGGAGTCATGAGGTCATGTTGCAGCTGTACAAAACTCTGGTGCGGCCATGCTTGGAGTATTGCGTACGGTTCCAGTGGCCGCATTATAGGAAGGATGTGGAAGCATTGGAAAGGGTGCAGAGGAGATTTACCAGGATGTTGCCTGGTATGGAGGGAAGGTCTTACGAGGAAAGGCTGAAGGACATGAGGCTGTTTTCGTTAGAGAGAAGAAAGTTAAGAGGTGACTTAATAGAGACATACAAGATGATCAGAGGATCAGATAGGGTGGACAGTGAGAGCCTTTTTCCTCGGATGGTGATGGCTAGCATGAGGGGACATAGCTTTAAATTCAGGGGTGATAGATATAGGACAGATGTTCTTTACTCAGAGAGCAGTAAAGGCGTGGAATGCCCTGCCTGCAACAGTAGTAGACTTGCCAAATATAAGGGCATTTAAATGGTCATTGGATAAACATATGGATGATAATGGAATAGTGTAGGTTAGATGGGCTTCAGATTGGTTTCATAGGTCGGCGCAACATCGAGGGCCGAAGGGCCTGTACTGCGCTGTAATGTTCTATGCTCTATATTCTATGTGGCTATCGGTGATACAAATATCTCAGCAAGAGGCCCAGCAATCACTTCCCTAACTTCCCACAAGGTTCCGGGATACACCTGGTCTGGTCCCAGGGATTAATTCACCTTTATGAATTTTAAGTCCTTTAGTGTTACAATTTTCTGCAGTTTTATTCAATTAAATAATATTCTGTTCTTTTGTTCTGCCTCCCAAAGTGAACAACTTTACATGTTCCCACATTATGCTCCATTTGCAACTTGTTACCCATATACCTAACCCCGTCTCTGTAAACTGTGCTCTCACAATCTGCTTTTCCACCTTTTTTAATGTTTTTTGCAAATTTGGCTACAGTACTTTCACTTCCTTCTCCCAAGTCGTTGATGTATGTTGTTCTGGTCCCAGAACCAGTCCCTGTGGAACTGCATTGGTCACAGGTCACCAACTTAGAAATGAACTCATTATGCTCACTCGCTGTTTCCTGCCAATGACCCAATTTTCTGTCCACGTCAATGTACTAGCTCCATCACTGTGGGATCTTATCTTATGACTCAACCTTTTGTGAGGTTGTTGAATACCTTCGCCTTGAAGTCCAGATACAGCACATCTACTGGCTCCGCTCAATCCACTCTGATTGAGACTTCCTCAAAAACGCCTAACAAATCACTCAGACATGATTTCTCTTTCATGAAGCCATGCTGACTCTGTTCATTTAGATTATGATTTTCCAAATGCTCTGCTATTATTTCCTTAATATCTCACTCCAATACTTTCCCATGTTAAACTAATTGACCTGTAGTTATCTGTTTGCCTCCCTTCCGATTTGGATTGGAATGTCACAATGCCTTTGATATATTCAAGGAAATGGAAATTTTAGTTCTCTCGAAGTCTTGCATTTTGATGCCTCTCTTCTTACTTTCAAGAAACCTTCTCAGAACTGCTGATCGCCTCTCATCTGAGGGAAACCTTGGAATCCTGAAGGCTATGAATGATCTGCTAAGTGTCTTCAAGACTGAGATCAATAGATTATTGGACACCAAGCCATTCACAGGAGATGTACAACATCAGTCATGATCACATTGAACAGTAGAGATGAATGGCTTATTCTTATTCCTGTTCCTTATTTTCTCATGGTTGCCTGATTTTCCAGTGCAACTGAATACTATTTGTGCAGATTCTTGAACATATTTTCGATTCGTACCCAGCTCCATTTGACAGCATCTTCTAAACCTGTGACCATTACCACATAGAAGGATAGGGGCATTAGGTGCTTGGGTACACCACCGACTTCAAGTGCCCCCTCCAACACACACATCATCTGACTTCAACTATATCACAACTCCTTCACCGTTACTAGGTATAAATCCTGGAGCTCCTTTCCTAAGAGTACAGTGGATGCATTGAATGACAGACTGCAGTGGTACAAGAAGGCGACGCACCATCACCTTTTCAAGGACAATTATGGACGATAAATATCAGCTTTGTGACTAATTCTCACATCTCATTAAGGGATATTAATTTAAAACCTCTTGTGGCAAGGTCATGAGGGTAGTGAGGGGAGGGAAATGCCCATAGCAATCATCATTGTGTATTCATCGCAAACTTGGCAGTGCCTTTGATTTGCAGCCCTGCTAAAGTATTATTTTATCCAGCAGATGGAGTTCTGACATGGGTGCAATTCTGCAGTGCTTATGTTACTGGACTACTAATTCAATTTGTTCTTTTTAGTTGTAATTGATAGTTCAAATGCCACCAGTTTGAGTAATTTAATACATTTTCTTAAAAACATCTGGAGCTGCACATCTGGTAGTACTAATGTCTTGACGGAACAAAGCCTGTTATCCTGACTGATTCTGGTCTATTAGTGAGTCCAGTCCCAAGCAACCTTGATTGACTCTTAACTGCTCTCTGCCTAGAGAGCCTCTGAATTATAGCCAAGGCAATGAGGCCTTGCCACTGATACCCATGTCCTGACAGTGAATAAAAAGCAGCAGCCTTGTGCAATTTTCAATCAATTATTGTCTTCTTGATGTATTTGCGATCTCTAAAAATTGATGTTGGGTGAATATAACAATTCTCTTAAAGTGACACTTTCAATTTCACGCATACTTCGTGGCCTCCTCTTTAAAGCATAAATGTTGCAAATGACCTTTCCTTAACCCACACCATTAAATGCAGGAACAAAACCAGAAGTTGCTGGAAAAGCTTAGCAGGTCTGGCAGCATCTGTGAAGAAAAATCAGAGTTAATGTCTTGGGTCCAGTGGCCCTTCCTCAGAACTTTTTTTGCACAAGGAGTGCAGTCAGTTCAGAGGGAGATAGGTCAGATTGGGTGAGGGGAGTGAGCGGTGAAATTGAGGTGACCAATGTCAAGTTGACAGTTCTCAATGAACAGATCAAGTGCAGGTAAAAGGCCAGAGGGAAGGGCTCAGGTGGAGGGAATGTGTTGGAACTGGGCGAAATGGTCTATGAGATGGGGAGAGGACTCTTGTCCAAAGAAATGGGCACGGAGAGGAAGATGTTGGAAGAAGAGTTCAACGTCATATTGTGCCTGAAATTCGCTAAGGTGGGGACGCAGAGGGATAAAGCTGAGACCTTTGTTGAGTACAGAACATTCAGCATCAGAGAGCAAAAGACTAGGAGGGAAGGTGAATACCCAACAGGAGGTGGGGTTGGGGGAGGGGATGGAGTCAGAGGGAAAGGGAGGGGAGGAAGATTCCAAGGGTCATAGGCATTTCTGAGTTGTTGCAGTTTCCTTTATTCATTCAAGGGATGAGGACATTACTGGCTAGGCATGTATTTGTTGCCCATCCCTAATTGCCCAGAGGGCAGTTCTGAGTGAAACACTTTGCTCCTGACAATGAACAATGGATTCATGGACATCATTAGACTCTTAACTCCAGAAATTTATTGAATTCAAATTCCACCATTTGCTGTGACAGGATTCAAACCCAGGTTCCCAGGACATTACCTGGGTCTCTGGATTAACAGTCCAGTGATAATACCATTAGGCCATTGCCTCCCTATCTTGTGTGTCTTGATGCCTGAAAAGTAAAGAAAAAGGTTTCTGGTTAGCACGGCGAATGAGCCAGAGGGTGAAGTGGAACTGCGGAGTGGTGCAGCCCTGAGCCAGTGTGATGCAATGCTGTTGGAGAGAAAGGTCGAGAGTGTGAATGGGACACTGCATGGGACTGAATGTTGATCTCAGGATATGGTGAGAGCAGCTGCCCATTCAATGTTGAACATCTCAGAGACACCTGTGATCCTGGGAGGATTCAAAACATGAGGGATAAAACTTGAGTTGGAATCCACGTGGGGTGAGTCTGAGCCCCAGTAAGTCACTGAGGAATATGATATGGTTGTGGAAACGGGTTTTAACAAATACGTGGTCAAAGAACATGATTTTTTTTTTCTGTTCATTTGTGGGATGTGGGCGTCACTGACTGGCCAGCATTTCTTGTCCACCCCTAGTTGCCCTTGAGAAGATGGTGGTGAGCTGCCTTCTTGAATCACTGCAGTCCTCCTGCTGTAGGTTGACCCATAATGCCATTAAGGAGGGAATTCCAGGATTTTGACCCAGCGACAGTGAAGGAATGGCAATATATTTCCAAGTCAGGATGGTGAGTGACTTGGAGGGGAACTCGGAGGTGGTGGTGTTCCCATATTTCTGATGCCTTTGTCCTTCCAGGTGGAAGTGGTCGTGGGTTTGGAGGATGCTGTCTGAGGATCTTTGGTGAATTTCTGCAATGCATCTTGTAGATAGTACACACTGCTGCTACTGAGGGTCTGTGGTGGAGGGAGTGGATGTTTGTGGATGTAGTGCCAATCAAGTGGACTGCTTTCTCCTGGATGGTGTCAAGCTTCTTGAGTGTTGTTGGGGCTGCACCCATTCAGGCAAGTGAGAAGTATTCCATCACATTCCTGGCTTGTGCCTTGTAGGCTTTGAGGAGTCAGGAGGAGAGTTACTTGCCGCAGTATTCTTAACTTCACTGACAGTAAAATTAATGGCGGTGGACCAGAAAAAAGATTGGAACGGAAATTCTGTCAGAGAGAGGAGCAGAATTTCTTCAAGGTTGGCATGCCTAGAAGAGATGTGGTATGACTTAAATACTAAATAAAAATCAAAAGAACTGTGGATGCTGTAAATCAGGAACAAAAACTGAAGTTGCTGGAAAAAAATCAACAGGTCTGGCAGGACGTGCGAAGAAAAATCAGAGTTAGCATTTTCGGTCCGGTGACCCTTCCTCAGAACAACAGCTCATTCTTTGGAGATCATGCCACAATCACCATTTTTTTTTATTCATTCATGGGATGTGGGCACTGTATGATGTGTTAGCATTTATTGTCCATCCCCAGTTGCCCTTGAGAAAGCAGTGGTGAGCTGCATCCTTAAACTGCTGCAGTCCATTTGCTGCTGGTAGACTTACAATGTTGTTAGCAAGGGAGTTCTCAGCATTGGGAATCTGAACCTTGCATAAAATCACATTCCCACCTCCTGCCTTTCTCACCAGTCTACACAAACCTAGATATTAGTGTCCAATATATCTGAAGGCAAATGAAATAGGGGATGAGAGTAAATGTCACATCAGGTTAAGGAACAAGGGTAACATAAATGATCTGGAAACAATTTCATTTACAAAATGAATGTGCATTAAAATAAGATAAAAATAACTGCTGTAAAAGAGGAATTAAACAGCTTGTACAGTACATGAGTTTGAGGAACAGTCAAATAAAATAATGGAACTAGACACAATAATCCAGGTTCGAGGCATCTAATTGTGCAAAAGAAATGAAGGGAGAAATGTGAATAAAAATCAGTGAAATAAAAAAGTTATCAACGTTTGAATCGAAGCATAATAACTGTGGAGAAGCAATGTGGAGGACACGCACCTGTCTGTATCAATGGTGATGAGGTGGATATGGTCAAGGGCATCAAGTTCCTGGGAGCGATGATCACCAACAATCTGCCCTGGGCCACGTATATCAATGCGACAATCAAGAAAGCACAACAATGTCTCTAATTCTTCAGGAGGCTAAAGAAGTTCAGCATGTCCACAAAGACTCTTACCAATTTTTATAGATGCACCATAGAATGCATCCTATCTGGTTGTATTGTAGCTTGGGATAGCAACTGCTATTCCCAAGACCGCAAGAAACTACAGAGAGTTGTGAACATAGCCCATCCACCATGCAAACCAGCCTCCTATCCATTGACAAGCATGGGGCTGGATGAACACAGCAGGTCAAGCAGCATCATAGGAGCAGGAAAACTTGATGTTTCAGGCCTAAACCCTTCATCAGAAATGGGGGAGGGGAAGAGGGTTCTGAAATAAATAGGGAGAGAGGGGGAGGCGGATAGAGGATGGATAGAGGAGAGGATAGGTGGAGAGGAGGCAGACAAGTCGAAGAGGCGGGGATGGAGCCAGTAAAGGTGAGTGTAGGTAGGGGGGTAGGGAGGAGATAGGTCAGTCCAGGGAGGATGGACAGGTCAAGGGGGCGGGATGAGGTTAGTAGATAGGAGATGGGGGTGTGGCTTGGGGTGAGAGGAAAAACAGGTTAGGGAGGTGGAGATGAGCTGGGCTGGTTTTGGGATGCAGTTGGGGGAGGGGAGATTTTGAAGCTTGTGAAATCCACATTGATGCCATTGGGCTGCAGGGTTCTCTCTCCTTCCTGGACCTCTCTGTCTCCATCTCGGGCAACCACCTAGAGACAGATGTCCATTTCAAGCCCACTGACTCCCACAGCTACCTCGAATACACCTCCTCCTACCCACCCTCCTGCAAAAATGCCATCCCCTATTCCCAATTCCTTCGCCTCCGCCGCATCTGCTCCCAGGATGAGACATTCCAATCCCGCACATCTCAAATGTCCTCATTCTTCAAGGACCGCAACTTCCCCCCCACAGTGGTCGAGAACGCCCTCAACCGTGTCTCCCGCATTTCCCGGAACACATCCCTCACGCCCCGTCCCCGCAACAATAACCAAAAAAGAATCCCCCTCGTCCTCACATACCACCCCACCAACCTCCGGATCCAACGCATCATCCTCCAACACTTCCGCCATCTGCAGTCAGACCCCACCACCAAAGACATCTTTCCCTCCCCACCCTTATCTGCCTTCCGGAGGGACCACTCCCTCCGCGACTCCCTTGTCCGCTCCACACTCCCCTCCAGCCCCACCACACCCGGCACTTTTCCTTGTAACCGCAGGAAGTGCTACACCTGCCCCCACACCTTCTCCCTCACCCCAATCCCAGGCCCCAAGAAGACTTTCCACGTCAGGCAGAGGTTCACCTGCACATCTGTCAATGTGGTATACTGCATCCGCTGTACCCGTTGTGGCTTCCTCTACATCGGGGAAACCAAGCGGAGGCTTGGGGACCGCTTTGCAGAACACCTGCGCTCAGTTCACAACAAACAACTGCACCTCCCAGTCGCGAATCATTTCAACTCCCCCTCCCATTCCTCAGATGACATGTCCATCCTTGGCCTCCTACAATGCCACAGTGATGCCACCCGAAGGCTGCAGGAACAGCAACTCATATTCAGCCTGGGAACCCTGCAGCCCAATGGCATCAATGTGGATTTCACAAGCTTCAAAATCTCCCCTCCCCCAACCGCATCCCAAAACCAGCCCAGCTCATCTCCACCTCCCTAACCTGTTTTTCCTCTCACCCCAAGCCACACCCCCATTTCCTATCTACTAACATCATCCCGCCCCCTTAACCTGTCCGTCCTCCCTGGACTGACCTATCTCCTCCCTGCCCCCCTACCTACACTCACCTTTACTGGCTCCATCCCCGCCTGGTCGACTTGTCTGCCTCCTCTCCACCTATCCTCTCCTCTATCCATCCTCTATCCGCCTCCCCCTCTCTCCCTATTTATTTCAGAACCCTCTTCCCCTCCCCCATTTCTGATGAAGGGTTTAGGCCCGAAACGTCAAGTTTTCCTGCTCCTATGATGCTGCTTGACCTGCTGTGTTCATCCAGCCCCATGCTTGTTATCTCAGATTCTCCAGCATCTGCAGTACCTTTTATCTCCTATCCATTGACTCCTTCTATACTTCTCGTTGCCTTGGGAAAGCAACCAACATAATGAAAGCCACCAACCCCACTCTCTTCTGTTGGGCAGAAAATATATAAGTTTTAATACACATACAAACAGTTTCAAGAACAGTTTCTTTCCCATGGTCATCAGTCTTTTGAACAGATCTCTCAAATGCTAAATCTGATCTCTCTCTTTCTCTGTAACTTCTCTGCAGCTGTAACACTGTATTCTGCACCCAGTTCTGCTACTCTGATGCACTCTGTATGGTATGATCTGCCTGCATAGCATGCAAAACAACACTTTTCACTGTATTTCGGTACATGTGACAATAATAAATTAAACTTAAATTTGCATCAAACACAGAGAATGCTGAAGAAGCTCAGAAGGTCTGGCAGGATCTGTGCAGCAGAATTAATGCAACAGAAGAGTCATATCAGACTTCAAATGTTAACTCTGTTTCTTTCTCGACAAATGCTACCAGACCTGCTAAGTTTCTCCAGCATTCCCCCGTGTGTTTGTTTCAGAATTATAGCAGGAATGATTTTACTCCAGATAATTCTATATTCTATGTGCTGTAACTGATGAGGAGAAGTAGTGACAGGGATCCAGGAAGTGGACATTTTTACATCTAGAGACAAAAATCTCAGTACTTCTGGGTTTGACGATCTCATATGGTCCTCCCATGGTATCATACATTGACATCAGTCAGTTTGAAAACTCCACCTTGGAGTTATGGGATCAGGAATGCAATGAAACAGGATCTGGCTGTGTTTTGTAGCTTTTCTCCTGACCAATGCATTCCATCCCAACATGGAAGGTTTGCATCTACACGCACAGTCAGATGGGAAACTCCTCAAGCTGTCAAGACTGAACACCAAAACTCAAGTGCATCTCCCAATCAGAGAAATTCAGTCATCTGATGACTCTGCACTAGTTACCTCGATATCAGACAAGCTCCAGATGCTCACGAATCATCAGTCCCATGGCATGCATGCTATCTCCCCAGCAATATTGAGAAAACTGCAGCCATGGGGTAAGGTGTTATATCGCTACCCTACTGAACGTGGTGTCCAGAATTAAACATAGTAATAGGTAAGGTCTATGAAGGCTTCATTCAAGTTAATATTTTCATAACTGATACTGCCGGCATTAAAATGGTGCCATCAGTTTGATTCTTGCTTGTGGGGAAATAAATAATTGCTATGCACAGCAAGTTTAAAGAAAAAACTGTCCCACGGCAGCACAAATTATTTGGGAAACAGATTTTAATTGCAGAAGAAATTACATGTATCTTGGAAGAGGATCTGGAAAAGGGCCATCCCAGATCTCATTGAAACTATATTAGGGAAAAGTGATTTACAATTATATCCAGCTTCTCTTTAGGCAGACACTCAGAGCAATCTGTCACCTCGAGCAAGTTTTAATTGATGAAGCTGGGAAGCCAGTGAGGTATCCTCATAAGCTTGAGTACTTCTCTGAAATTAAATCGGATTTTGGAAAGACTTTTCACAGATAATGTGCCACTGTAATATAATACTCCTATTAGGCACAGTCCTTTCTTTATCAGGTCTCCTTTTTAATATCTACAGAAAACTGTTTGCAATATGTCTGACTGATTCATTGCATGTTGCTGTTGAAAAATGTATTTGGGTGTCAGAAATCTATAGAATCACTGTGCATTAATTTATAGCTCAAAACTGTAATGAATTTCACAGCTGCAGAAAAATGAAATTATTCATGGAAATCAAAACCAGCACACATCTATAAATTTGGGAGCTGTTTCTACATTATGTCTGGAATGCCATTTCGGTTTGCAATGATAGATGTTTCACCTTGTCAGCTTGCAAACACATTTTCTTGTTTGCTTTGAAGAACTCTGTGTTGGAAACTACCTGTGGTATTTAAATGTGAAATTTGTCTACAAGTACTATTCTATCATCAGTGCGGCTGGATTTCAGTAGACTGTTTATGAGTGCACAGTGAAGAACAGCCATGTACATACTTAGGAGACCTTGGGTTCCACTCAGTAGTGATTATCACTGGAACAATCAGACATTTCTTCCTGTTGTTGCTATTATACATTTCCATTGTGATGCTGAATTCAACGATAAGGGGACTTCACAAACAGGGAGTCTGCCACACGGAAACAGGCCATTTGGTCCACTTGGCCTGTGCTAGCATTTCAGCTCCAGACGAGCACCCTACCAAATGTCTCCCTGTAATCTTATTAACACACAATTACATTCCCTTCGACTCAACCATTCTCCCTGGCATTTGAACTTTAGTCTCTGCCTGGTAATTTAATTACTTGAGAAAAAAACGAAGTCTGCTGAGTTTCTCTGTTTTTATGGCTTTGTTAACCTTATATTGTGACATCTAATAATTTGCAAATGTCCATGCTGAGACACTTTCCTTGCCTCCAGTAAAGCACAATGGGGGAAGCAGGAAGTTGCATTGCCAGGATTTATTGGCCATGCCTCATTGCCCAGGTGGCTGTTACGAGTCAACCTCATCGTTGTGGCTCTGGAATCAGGTGCAGGCCGGATCGGGTAAGGATGTCCAATGCAAGAGTTCCAAAGTCACATAACTAGAAGATTCTCCTCATCTCTGTCCGAAAGAAGTGAGCCCTCATTTTAAAACTGAGCCACCTAGTGTTGGGTTCAGCCACAAGATGGAACTTCCTTCCTACGTCCAACTTACTATGAGCATTCAGGATCTTGTAGGGGAACGGTGGGGTCGGCTGCAGAGATGACATAAGCCTGCAGTGGGGGAGGCCAGAGGAGCGATCAGTGTCCTCGTGAGAAGTGGTCAATCGCTGGGGGAGAAGGGTGGCATTGAAAACTTGGTTGGTGGAGCAAGACTGGAAAGAGCTAGGCAAGGTGGGTCGCGATGCTGGGGAGGGGGTGAGAGAGGGTGGCGAGGAGATCAGAGGCCACATGGGAGAGAGATAGGAAGTGTCAGGTGGACATTTTCACTCTGACTGGTTCGAAGGCAGGCACCCTTCATCCAGCAGTGAGGCCGAAAGGCAGTGATCGCCTGACCACCAGTCCATCGTCTAGGGTTCGCTGGTCGCTCTTCTGCAGCCTTGTAAACCCTGAACAGCCAGCAGAAAACTTTAAAGGAGGCACAATGTCCATTTCTGCACTTCCATTAAGCCTAGCAGCAATCAGAGAGACCTGGAAACAGGACTCAGACTGTTAATGTTTTAACCTCACTATCCAAAATTGAAACTGCCATTTCTGGGGATTAAATAATCCTTCCAAACTACACAAATAGCACGTAACCTCCTGACTCATTGTACCAAAAATCCTGAAATCTTGGATTACCTACCAAAGGGTTCACTGGCTGTAGTAGAGTGATAGAGATCTACAGCATTGAAAAAAGGCCATTTGACACATTGCATCTGTACTAGTCAAAAATAACTACCTCACTGAAATAATTCCACAGAGGCCAGTATTCCATCACCAAGTCACCCTTTATTTACATGTGGAGAGCCCTTGTCACTGATCCAGCTCCCTCTGAGCCAGCTCTCAGAGTGAACAGAACTTCTGACACTCTCCTGTTTATATCTGTCAGCCATGGCTCCCTGACTGGTCCAGGGTAACAGACCCAATCAGGGAACTCCTATTCTATGATGTCTATCTGGCTGACTTCATTACAAGCACTATGCTTTCTATTCTAATTGTAGTGGAGCAGGATTGCAGAGCATAACTCAGAGAAGGTGTCATTTCCCATTACATTCAAACCACATTTGGCAGTCAGGGAATATATTCAGATCCATTTTCACTGCTGCAGCAAATAGTACCAAAGTGAGAAGCATGTGTGGCATGATGATATGCACAAGTTTTTCAGTAGAAAGACAGGGGGTTACATGTTGAAATCTACAAGTCAGTACAGAAGGATGGGTACTTCTGATACTAACACCATTGTCATTCATACTTTACAGCTTCTGATGACAAAAAAAAGTCAAAGATGTACAAATTAGGTGGATTGGCCATGCTAAAATTGCCCCCCATACTGTTCAGGGAGGTGTAGGTTAGGTGCATTAGCCATGAGAAATGCAGGGCTATAGAGTAAGGGGATGGGTCTGTATGAGATGCTCTTCAGAGGGTCGGTGTGGACTCATGCTGAATGGCCTGTTTCCACTCTGTACGGGTTTTATGGTAAACACCTCAAGAGCTCGCCCTGTGCTTTTCTTCAAGGGTTATTTTGACCTGAGATACTAATTCAGTTTCTCTCCTCACATGCTGAGTATTTCCTATATTTTCAGTGGCTAAAGAAAGGTATTGTATTGCTGGGCAGTTGAAAAGCAGCAATATATTTCCATTCACATCTACGAGGAGTTTTAAATACTTCTTTCTCTTGTCCTCTTTGAAACAATTTTGTTCAGCTGAAGAGTTTTTGGATGTTTTATTTGTTATTTTCACTGTAATTTGCAGCTCAAAACAAGCTATAAGCTTGAAAAGAGGACAGAAAGATTTATGGACCAGATCCTCCCCTTACTAGTGCAACTTCTTTTTCATAATTTACTATCTGACAAAAGCTGTCATGCTCAGTGTCAGCATGAAATCCTCTCAGTCATATAAAACAAAAACAGGGTGATATTAGCTCCACAGAAAAGCGCCTTCAATCTAGCAGCTGGGACTGTTCTTCTTCCAGAAGGTTGAGAGAACATTTGATTGGGGCGTCCAAAAAAGTAAGCAGTCTACACAGAATAGTTCAAGACAAACTGCTCCTATTGTTAGAAGTATGAATAAACATTGGATGCTAATTTAAGAAAACTGACAATGGAATCAACGGTGAGATAAGGATCAACACATTTCATGCAGCAAGTGTTTCAGATCTACAATGCAAGGCACCTTGTAAGTTTTTGTAACATACCACAAAGAATTGGATTCTTGTTGAGGCAGATGGCTTGAAGTGTAAGTGAGCAGTAGTGAAGGGGACTCTATAGCCAGAGGCACAAATAGACATTTCTGTGGTGGTGAGAAAGAATCCAGGATTGTGTGTTGTCTCCTTGGTGCCAGGGTCAAGGATGTCTCTGACCGAGTACTGGATGTTCTGAAAGGGGAGGGTTAGCAGCCAAAGATTGCGGTCTATATTAATACTACCAACATAGGCAGATAGAGAGATGAGTTCTTGCAAAGGGAATTTAGCGAGTTAGAATCTCTATCATGTGGAAGCAGGCCATTTGGCCCATTGAGTCCACACCAACACTTCGAAAGGCATCCTCATCCCTCCCCACGTTTACCATGGCCAATCCACCTAACCTGCATATCTTTGGACAAAACTGGAAACAAACACAGGCACAGGGAGAGCATGCGAACTCTACACATACAGTTGCCTGAGTCTAGAATTGAACCCAGGCCTCTAGTGCTGTGAGCCACCATGCCACCCCATTTAGTTAGGTAGGAGGTTAAAAAGCAGGACCTCAAGGATTGTAATCTTAGGATTATTTCCTTCATTATTCATTCATGGGATGAGGGCATTGCTGGCTAGGCAGCATTTATTGCCCATCCTTAATCGCCCAGAAGGCAGTTCAGAGTCAAAGATAAAAGGTACTGCAGATGCTGGAGAATCCGAAATAATAAGCATGGGGCTGGATGAACACAGCAGGTCAA
>JAHRHZ010000249.1:12105845-12130135 GCA_024137785.1 Ginglymostoma cirratum
GGTGGTTTCCTGACAATTGACATTAGATTCATGGTCATTATTAGACTCTTAATTCCAGATATTTATTGAATTCAAATTCCACCAAGTGCTGTGGCAGGATTCAAACCCAGGTCCCCAGAATGTTATGTGGATTTCTGGATTATCGGTCCGGCAATAATATCACTAGGCCATCATCTCCCCACTACCTGTGCTACGTGCTCACGAGGAAGATAGCACAGTTGAATTCATGGTTAAACTACTGGTGTAGGAGGGAGACCTTCAGATGTCTGGATATTTTGGATCTCTTCCAGGGCAGGTGGGAACAGTACAAGAAGGACGGGTTGCATCTAAACTGGAGGGGCCCCAGTATTCTGGCTGGGAGGTTTGTTAGTGCCACTTGGGAGGATTTAAACTGGTGTGGCAGGGGAGTGGCAACCAGAGCAGTAGGTCTTTGATGATTGAGTTGAAAGTAGAGGTTAAATCAAGAAAGTCTAATAGGTCAGGTTAATTGACATGGTGAGACAGGCAGTCTGAGGTTTATTATTTTAATGCAAGGAATATAACAGGTAAGGCGGATGAGCTTAGATTCTGGATTAGCAGATGGAACTACAATGTTTAGCCACTACAGAAACATTATAGCATATTCCTGTGCGGGTGAAAGATAAGGATGGCAAGATTCAAGAACCATGGATGACAAGAGTTACTGAAAAAAGAAAAAGGAAACATATTTTAAACTGAAATCAGACAAACTGAAATGAGACATATAAATCACACAGGAAAGAACTGAAAGAATAGGAGAGCTAAATGGGGCCATGCAATATCCTTGGTAAGTTTGAATTTGAGCTGGATTTATTGATGTCACATATCCCAAGATACAGGGAAAAGTGTTGTTTTGCGTGCTATGCAGGCAGATCGTACCATATAAAGTGCATCAGTGTAGCACAACAGAGTGCAGAATACAGTGTTAGAAGGTACGAAGAGAGAGAGATTAGAATTAACATTTGAGAGGTCCGTTCAAAAGTCTGATAACAGTGGGCAAAAAGGTGTTCTTGAATCTCTTGTACAGGTATTCAAACTTTTGTATCTTCTGCCCGATGGAAGAGGTGGAAGAGAGTATAACCGGGATGGGAGGGATCTTTGATTATGCACGTAGCTTTCCCGAGGAAGCAGGAAGTATAGATGGAGTCAATGATGAACTCCTTCATTTTGCTGACATTGATGGAGAGATTGTTGACTTTATACCAAACTGTTAAGCACTCAATCTCTGTCCTGCGTTCCGGCTCATCGTTGTTTGAGATCTGACCTACAATGGTGGTGTTGTCAGCAAACTTGCAAATGGAGTTGGGTGGAATTTGGCCGCACAGTCTCGAGTGCATATGGAGTAGAGGGTTGAAAGTGCAGCCTTGCAGGGCACCAGTGTTGAGGATTACAGTGGAGGACGTATTGTCACCTATCCTTACTGATTGCAGTCTATGGGTCAGGAAGTCAAGGATTCAGTAGGGGAGGTGGGTCTGGGTGGGATGTCCTTTGGAGGTTTGATGAGGAATCAATGGGCTGAATGCCCTGCTTCCACACTGTAGGGATTCTACGATATGATTACAGAGGTGGGATCCAAGAACAAGGTCTCGGAGTTTTGAGATGAACTTGTTTGGAACTGTGGTGCAAAGGTGGAACTGTAACTATGGTCAAGCTGTAGGTCTAAGTAGGATTAAAGAGAATCCTATGGCATTTTATACATATTTTCTGAGCAAGTGGATAGCAAAGGAAAGGGCAGGTCTACTCAAGGACACAGGAGGGAATTTATGCATGGAGCCAGAGGAGGTGGGTTAATGCTTTGCATCAGAATTCACCAAGGCTAAAGATATGAATGATAATGAGATTAGAGAGAGTATGTTGATGTTCTCGGATATGTTGAATTTAAGAAGGAGGAAGTGTCGGGTGTCTTGAGAAATATTCAGGTAGGTAAGTCCGTAGGGCCTGGTTGGATCTGTCTCAGGGTACTTACGGAGGCAATGGAGGAGATTGTTGGGGTCTTGACAGAGATCTTTGCATCCACGTTAGCCACAGGCGAGGTCCCAGAACTCATGGGAATAGCCAATGCTGTTTCTTTCTTTAAGAAGAGCAACAGGAAATGATGAGCATTATGTCAGTGGTAGGGAAATAATTGAAGAAGATTCTCAGGGGCAAGATTTACTTGCATTTGGAAATAAATGGACTTATTAGGGATAGTCAGCATGGATTTGTATGGGCGAGGTCTTGTCTCACAAATTTGATTGAGTTTTTTGAGGAAGCAACAAAGATTATTGATAAGAAAAAGGTAATGGATGTTGTCTTCATGGGCTTTACTTAAGCATTTGACAAGGTATCTTATGGTAGGCTGGTTCAGAAGATTAAGTCATGTGATTAACAGTGAGTTGGTAAATTGAATACAAAATTGGCTTGGTCATAGAAGATTGAAGTGTAATGGATAAGTTAGCGCAGGTAATTTTAATTCAGTTCTTACTAATAAGTCTCACAGACAACCAAATACTGAAACAATTATTTAAACTTTATTGTATGTAGCAAACAAAATAAGATCCCTCAAGTGAGCAAGTTTAGCCTCACAATCCAACTTGACTATTACGTAATTAATGGTAAAATTTAGCTACGTATCCAACCACGAGTGTGATGTGCCCAGGGTTCAATCCTTGTGCAGTGTAATTCTTCTAAGGTCTGCCACTGGAAAGTCCTGACATTGAATTCTTAAACAATTTTCTCTCTTTCAATTTTGTGGTGTAACATTATTGATGAC
This sequence comes from Ginglymostoma cirratum, assembly GCA_024137785.1. Classification (NCBI taxonomy): domain Eukaryota; kingdom Metazoa; phylum Chordata; class Chondrichthyes; order Orectolobiformes; family Ginglymostomatidae; genus Ginglymostoma; species Ginglymostoma cirratum. The sequence goes on from JAHRHZ010000249.1 coordinate 12,108,616, forward strand.
CCTTGAGATTCTTTCATACACAATATTACAAGTCTGCAGCTTGCCTTCTTATCAGAAGTAGCTTTCCTGTTCCTTATTATATTTGGTATTGACTATCTGTTTGAAGGTACAACTTCCCTGAAGTTAACTCATTGTATTTTTCTGCAGGGCAATCAGTTGTCCTTATGGATTGAGGCAGCCATTTATCAAGCAGTTGTTAAAACAATTTCATTCATGTAGCTTCAAATCCTTCTTCTCCCAGACATGGCTAATTGTGAAGTTCCTATATAACAGGTTATCTTTGTCCCTTTATTCCAGGCAGAGTTTATTGCTGATTCTTTCAATCTATGTGCAGTTATTAGGGGAGGCGATGGCCTAGTGGTATTATCGCTGGGCTATTAATCCAGAGACTTAGATAATGTTCTGGGGACCCGGGTTTGAATCCCACAATGCCAGATGTTGGATTTTGAATTCAATAAATATCTGGAACTAAGAATCTAATGAAGACCATGAATCCATTGTCACTCGTTGGAAAAACCCAGCTGGTTCACTAATGTCCTTTAGGGAAGGAAAATGCCATCCTTACCTGGTCTGGCCTACATGTGACTCCAGACCCACAGCAATGTGGTTGACTTGTAACCGCCCTCTGGGCAATTAGGGATGGGCAATAAATGCTGCCTAACCAGCGACACCCTCATCGCGTGAATGAATTTAAAAAAAATTAAAGTTGTGAAAGTTACCCTATCACAGAGGGTCACGTGATGGAGTGTTTTTCTGAGTGGAGGTCTAATGATTTGATGAAAATGTATGCGGTCTGCTTAGTAAGTTTGCAGGCAACACAAAAATTGGTGAAGATGTGGATAGTGAAGAAAGTTGTCAAAGGATGCAGCAGGATACAGATCAGTGGAAAATTGGATTGAGAAATGACAGATGGAGTTTAATCTGGACAAGTGTAAGGTGATGCATTTTGGGAGGTCAAATGCAAGAGAAAAAGCATACAATAAATATCAGAACCCTTAGAGGAGCATTGATTCACAGAAGGATCTTGGGGTGCAAGTCCATAGCTTTCTGAAAGTGGCAAAGCAAGTGGATAAGGTGGTAAAGAGGGCAAACGCGCGCTTGCATTCATCGGTTAGGATATTGAGCATAAAAGTTGACAAGTCATGTTGCAGCTGTATAACTTTTGTTTGGCCACATTGAGGTATTTCATGCAGTTCTAGTTGCTATACTGTAGGGAGGATGTGGAGGCTTTGGAGAGGATGGAAAAGAGGTTTGCCAGGATGCCTAGATTCAAATGTATTAGCCATGAGGAGAGTTTGTACAAACTAGGATTGTTTTCACTATAGTGTTGGAAGTTGAGGGGTGACCTTAACAGAAGTATGTAAAATCATGAGAGACATGCATAGGATAGATGGTTGCAGTCTTTTTGCCAGGGTGGCAATGTCAAAAACTAGGGTGCATAGGTTAAGGTGAGAGGGGGAAGGTTTAAAGGAGATTTGAGGAGCAAGGTTTTTTTTACACAGACGGTGGTAGGTGCCTGAAATGTGCTGCCAGGGGAGGTGGTAGAAACGGATCTATAGCCACACTTAAGAAGCATTTAGACAGACAATAGGAAGGGATCAGAGGGATGTGGGCAGTGTGCTGGCAGGGGATTAGTTTTGCATGGCGTCATGTTTTGCACAGATATAATAGGCTGAAGAGCCTGTTCCTGTGCCGTAGTGTTCTGTATTCTAGGTTCTTTGTTGCCAAAAGTAAATACTTACGCCATAACAATATCACAGTCTTACCTGCACAATCTGTGTTCTTCATTAACTGATGTTACTATACATTATATATTCGTTTCTGACTAGCTTCATTACGTAGAGAGTGACTTAAGGTCAGTCTGTTACTTTTGTCACATCATCTAATATTAAGTCACTGTCTTAAAGCCATAGGCCCTTCTGGCCTGGAATCGATGCCAAAACACGACATCCTCCTTTCCTCCTTAAGAATGGGAATCTATGCTTTCCAAACATGTCCAAGAATGGACATGGATATTGCCTCTATAAGTTTAAACGATGCCTTGGTGGACGCATGACATGATCAGCTCTAGTCTTTATATAGTTATCATGACTTGGCAGAGCAAATTCACTTTGCATTGTGCTGTGCTACCTGCCAGTGCAGATGGATGTATTGCATTTGTTGTAGGTATGTGATAGTCATTTGGTAAGACATCTTCAGCGTCTGAGTCATCATCCTGTGGTGAGAGTATGTCGTCTAAAGTGACGTCTATTCCTTTGTGGAACTTGACCACTGCTTATTAGAAAGTCACGTGACCCAGACGAGACACAACGTTGTTGTTTTTTTTCCCATTATAACTCATGTACCTCCACAAAAATATCAAATGTGTAAACTCTGTCCTGGCTCAATTTGAGACAACTGTCTCCATCCTCGTTGATCAGGTTCTTGTTCCACTCCTTCCCTTCTCGATAAAAATGCATGGCATGGCAGTAATCATATGGTGAGAACATTAAAGGGAAGATCTGTGTGTACTTACCTTAGTAATATGACAGCTGCTGCTCAGGGTGAATCATTACCTTGAATAGCAGCAAATACATGCAGCAAAGTAATTTGAAAACCTTGTCAAGTTATTTTATATTTAATGATCACAGATATTGCAGTATGAACAGTGTATACTGTGAGACAGTTCGACTGACTGTAGTGAACAAGTGGTGTAAAATTTTAGATGCCCCATTCCGTAGGAAGGGTGCGCCAGTGTAGAGGAGACTGTTGTCAGTAATAATTTGCATGGTCTGAAGAAGGGCCAATGGACGTAAAATATTAACTCTGTTTTCTCTCCACAGATGCTGCTGGACCTGTTGAGTTTTCCAGCAAGTACTGGTTTTCTTTATAATTTGCAGAATTACGGCGAACATACTGAATATGGTTGACAATGTTTCCTAAACTTTCACACTAATGATATTGTTGGTTTGTTGCACAATAAGGAAGTTAGTGAAGTAGTCAGTCACCAGAACGTAATCATACCCTGGAATATATCAGCCTCCTGCAGTGGTCCCTATTATCACAAATGCCAGTCTTCAGCTAATTCGACCCACTCCACGTAGGATCAAGAAATGGCTGAATGGGTGAATATAGCAAGGTCTTTGGGTCCTGACAACATTCCTAAATTAATAATAATAAAGTTTTATGCTCCAGAACTTAAGGAGCCCCAAGCCATGCTGTTCCAGTATAGTTACAATACCAGCATCTACCTGACAATGTGCTAAATTGCCCAGGTATGTCCTGTACAGAAATTGGACAGAACCAATCTAACCCAAGCCAATTACTGCTTCTAGAGTCTACTCACAATCATCAGTAAAGTGATGGAAGTTGTTATCAACAGGGCAAGCGAACAACATTGGCTTAGCAAGAACCTTTTCAGTGACACTCCGTTTGGGTTCCACCAGGGCCATTCAACTCTTAAATAAAAGGTGAAAGAATTGCAGATGCTGTAGATCAGAAACAAAAACAGAAGTTGCTGGAAAAGCTCAGCAGGCCTGGGTGACTATAATTGATACAATAGCCCTTGGTGGGGTCATGGTCAAGGAGGAGATAAGAGAAGGGAATCTGAAAGCTTATCCCTTGTTTTGCAGGAAGGGCCACCAGACCTAAAACATTCACCCTGATTTCTCTTCACAGATGCTGCCAGCCCTGTTGAGCTTTTCCAGCAACTTCTGTTTTTCATTCAATCCCTAACCTCTGTACAGCCTTAGTTTAAATATGGACAGAAGAGCTAAACCCGGAAGTGACGTGTGAATGACTGCCGTCGATATTAAGACACCATTTGATGCACGTAGCATCTAGAAGCTTAAACAAAAGTATCGGTAATGGGAACTGGAGTAGGGGGAAGGTTGGAAACTCTCCACTCATTGGAGCCATACCTGACACGTAGGAGGATGGTTGTAGTATTTGGACATCAATCACCTCAGCTGCAGGACATCTCTGCAAGAGTTCCTTGTGGTGGTGTCCTAGGCCAAACCATCTTCAGATCCTTCATCAGTGACCTTCCCTCTATCATAAGGTCAAGAGTTTGTCAATGATTGCATGATGTTCAGCACCATTCATGACTCCTTAGATACCGAAGAGGTCCATGCTTAAATGCAACAAGGTCTGGGTAATATCCAGGCTTTAGATGTCTCCAAGAACAGAGATTCGAATCATTGCCCCTTGTCATTCATTGGCATTACTCTCACTGAATCCTCCACTATTAATATTCTGAGTTCTGAGGAAGGGTCACTGGACCCGAAACGTTAACTCTGTTTTCTCCTTCACAGATGCTGCCAGACATGTTGAGCTTTTCCAGCAACTTTGTTTTTGTTCCTGAGAATTACCATTGACCAGAAACTGAACTGGACATATAAATACAGTGGCTATCAGAACAAATCAGAGGCTAGGAATACTGTGGCAAATAACTCAGCTCCTGACTCCTCAAAGCCTTTTCGTTTGTATTCATTTGTGGGATATGGGCATCGCTGGCTGGCCAGCATTTCTTGCCCATCCCTAGTTGCCCTTGAGAAGGTGGTGGTAAGCTGCCTTCTTGAACCACTACAGTCCTCCTGCTATGGGTTGACCCACAATGCTATTAGGGAGGGAATTCCAGGATATTGAGCCAGACACAGTGAAGGAATGGCGGTATATTTCCAAGTCAGGATGGTGAGTGACTTGGAGGGGTACATGGAGGTGGTGGAGTTCTGATATGTCTGATGCCCTTGTCCTTCTACATAGAAATTGTTGTGGGTTTGGAAGGTACTGTCTGAGGGTCTTTGGTGAATTTCTGTAGTGCATCTTGTAGATAGTACACACTGATGCTACTGACCATCGGTTGGGGAGGAAGTGGATGTTTATGGATGTAGTGCCAATCAAGCGGGCTGCTTTGTCCTGGGTGGTGCCAAGCTTCTTGAGTGTTGTTGGAGCTGCACTCATCCAGGAAAGTGGGGAGTATTCCATCACGTTCCTGGCTTGTGCCTTGTAGCTGGCGGACAGGGTTTGAGGTGTCAAGAGGTGAGTTCCTCGCCACAGTGTTCCTAGCTTCTGGCCTGCTCTTGTGGCCACAGTGTTAATGTGGTGCATCCAGTTGAGTTTCTGGTCAATGATAACCCCCAGGATGTTGATATTGGGGGATTCAGTGATGGTAACACCATTGAATGTCAAGGGGCAGTGGTTAGATTGTCTCTTATTGGTGATGGTCATAGCCTGGCATTTGTGTGGCACAAATGTCACTTGCCACTTGTCAGCCCAAGCCTGGATATTGTCCAGATCTTGTTGCATGTGAACATGGACTGCTTCAGTATCTGAGGAGTCACGAATGGTGCTGAACATTGTGCCTGTCCACCATCTAAAAGGATGGAATAATCCCACTTTCCTGGATGAATGCAGTTCTAACAATACTCGGCAAGCCTGACATCATCCATGACATATAACCCAACTGTGGTCGGTACCATGTCCATAAACATTCACACTACTAGCGGCACTCAGCAGCAGCTTTCTCTGCGTGTAAAATGCAATGCAGAAATTCACCAGAGTTTATTAATAGCACTTTCCAAACCCATGATCAGTTCCATCTAGAAGGACAAGGGCAGCAGATATATGGAAACTCCACAGCCTGAAGCTCCTCCCCAAGTCACTCACCATCCAGACTTCCAAATAGATTGCTGATACAGAGTCAAAATCTTTGTGGCCCACCTGCATAAAATGTTCCACAACGACTGTAGATGGTCAGAATCTTCCTCCCAGAGCTGAAATGTCTAATACTAAGGTTGCATGCATTTAAAGTTACAGGCAGAGGTTGACCACCATCACCCCCCTGCCGCAAGAACTGAAACTAAAACATCTAAAGAGGAGTACCTCACCCTATAACCTGTAAAAGGAGTGTGAAAAGTGGTGTAACCTGCTTTTCAGCAACTTCTAGCGGTTAAATAGAATAAATCCCTGACACTCACTTTAAAATCAACAAATGACAATTTATTCATCTAACCCTGACAGTGAGCAATTAACTAAACTATTAACAAACTGAATAAATCCCTTCTAACCACTAACTATTCCTGAATGAAGCAAGATACTAATGGTATGCCGTTCCAATAAATACAAGTCCCACTTTATAAAAAATAGAATTTAGTCTCCCGAAATTACAGCCAGGTTTCAAGTCTTTTGGAATGTTCTATGCTTTCTCTATCAATTCTTCTGTCAGGAATATTAACTAGTTGTGCCAATAGTACCGTTGATATTTAGATGGGTCTTTCTCTAAGACATAGAGGAGGCTGTGAGAGCCATCAATTCTCTCTTTCAAGCTGAGGGCTGTTAGTTCTGGCAGATGGCAGCTACCTCTGTGGTCCTTGTCTAACTGTCCCCTTCTTTTTACACCCTCGATGACATATTAATATTTCTTACAATAGAATTGGTCCTATATTGTAAAAGCTATCAGACTTAAATTGATTGGCTCAATTCAAAAGTCTGTTGTCTTGGTAGAAACTATTGCTTGGCCTGCTAACTGTATGGCCTTTTGATGCAAATGTTTCAATTTGGGTGTTCTCTGTGTACTTGCTAACTTTCAAGCTGCTGCTCACAGACATCCATTTTAAATCTCTAAGCACAGAAAAGGCACAAGATCTTTTAAGAGGACCACACAATGCTTTCCCTCCTAACATTTTACAAACACAAAATTCTAACATACTGCTTCCCAATCCACAATTACTGTACCTAATTTTGCAACAGGCGAAATGTTCAAAGGAGATGTGAAGGGCAAGGTTTTTTACACAGAGAGTGATAGGAGTCTGGAACACACTGGGGTGGTGTTGGAAACAGGTACAATAGGGGCATTTAAGGGACTTTTAGATAAGCATATGAATATGCATGGAATGGAGGGACATGGGCCAAAAGCAGGCAGAAGGGATTAATTTTATTTCGGCACATCATCATTCCTGTGTTGTACAGTTCTATGTTCTATGATTCAAGAAGGCAACTCATCACCACTTTTGTGGGGAAAAAATGGTCCTGAAGAAAGATCACTGGACGAGAACATTAACGCGCATTTTTCTTCAAAGGTGCTGCCAGTCTTGCTCGAGTTTCTCCAGCAATTTATATTTTTGTTCGTTTTGGACCTTTATTTGATTTTATGGGCATAAACATTGGCCCAGCCAGCCATGTCTATGTCCCATGAATGAATAAAACAAAGTTGCGATCTTGTACAGCATCTCATGAAGAAGCATGTATGACAGGGGAGATATTCTCAATTGTTGGGAGTTGAAGAAATTAATGTTTGCCTCACAAGTTGAATAGTTGATTGATGTTCTTATTGATGCCAGGCTGTATGGGATTCATCTGCCTATCTCTGTTTCTTTGTCTCAATCCATGTGACCTTTATTTACTCAATATAACATGTCTCGAGTTGCAGAATTATAACTCATTTACTTTACTAAGATTATATTCTTGGAGAGTCCAAATTCAAATCTAAAGAATGCTCTCCCTCAGGAGCCAATGGATGTATTCAGGTCACCAGTCAATGATGATTTTTTTTTTAGGTTTTGTTGCTGAGCATCATTTAACATAGCTTGCTGGAGCTGCCCTTCTTGGCTGTGACCAAAGTGCATAAGATCAATGCTGTCATCTAGAATTTTTGTTGTGCAACTGAAGGATTTGTCACTTCATGGATTGTGAGAATATGTAGGTCGGTGCACGCTGATGGATCCATGGTCCTCCTGGTTCAATGTTATAGAAGGTTTCAGGTATCCATCCAAGGATCACTATTGGTTTATAAGCTGGATAATGTCAAAGCATAGGATATCTTACCGGGGTAAGCAGTTTGTTAATCTTGTGTGGACTGCACTATGATGAGCTAGCTTTCTTTGAGTACTGCTTGTGTAAGCTGTATCAAAGGATGATATCGGCTCTGACACCAATATCAATTTTTGCATTTATTGCATATTATCCATTTCTTTTGGCTCAATGACTTGGATGTAGATAAAGGCTTCAGAGTTTTTTCCTCGCGGCTTCAATCTGATGGCTTGCCACATGTATTATCTAACTGAAGTGTGCAAGTTTTGATGTTATGGTTATCTAGTGAACTTTGACAAGATGTTCCATATCGTGTATGGAACCTTGAAAAATCGATCTGTCTCACGCCTACTTTAGCTCTTGTTCACCTGAGGCTGTTGAGCATTGTGTTGCACTTTGGGTTTCTCTAGGTGATTGGACTTCTTACTCATTTTAGCGTAACGTTTTCTTATGTAAAATAACTAGCTATGTCACAAATGTGTGACTTTGTAAGTGAGATAAGCTACACTTCATACCAGATTTGGTCATTCCACTGAACCTGTTGATGGCTGAAATAATTGTTCCAGTGGCAAGTGCCTGAAGAGGCTGCTGACCAATTGGAATTGTATTGAACTTGCATATTTGTCTCAGAACAGCATCAGGGGTAAATTATTTGCGTTTTCTTGAAGTGCTTTCCTGGAAGAATTGAACAGTGTGGAGACAATGACCAATTCCACAAGAAAAGTTAGCTTCAGTGAAACCACATTCTGTACTTTGCTTTCACACGTGTAATTGAATTTGTCATTCATTTTGCCTGACTGTTGTCAGTACTGAGATGAACTGTGCAGCCTAAAATTGACTCAAACTTTAAGTTGTTCATAAAATCATAAAATTCTGACAGTATCTTTGCAGTTGTTGTCAGAAATGCTGGAAGATTTCATTTTTCTTAATCCTTCAGTGCCCAAAATGAGAAGATTGCTACCTGGCATTCACTACAGCTATTTGTTGATGCACAGGCATTTTTTAAAATTTAAACAATTGACTTTCTTATTGATTTTTTATTAAAATAATGGAATATCTGACACAATGTCAATGGACTGTTAGTCCATAGATAACAAGCATGGAGCTGGATGAACACAGCAGGTCAAAGCAGCATCATAGGAGCAGGAAAACTTGACATTTCGGGTCTAGACGCTTCATCAGAAATCAGATTTGGTTCTGATGAAGGGTCTAGGCCCGAAACGTCAAGTTTTCCTGCTCCTATGATGTTGCTTGACCTGCTGTGTTCATCCAGCCCCATGCTTGTTATCTCGGATTCTCCAGCATCTGCAGTACCTTTTATCTCTGTTAGTCCATAGATAGATGTTTGCTTTCTATGTTTCTTTTGCTACTTCTCAGGTCCCTTTTAAATCTTTCTCCTCTCACATTAAAAATGCGCTGCCTTGTTTTGAACTCCCCTAGGGAAAAGACCCTTGCTGTTCATCTTATCTATGCCCCTCATTATTTTATAAACCTCTTAAGGTCACCTTTCAACCTTATATGTTCCTGTTAAAAAAAAAAGTCCCAGCCTATATATCCTATCTTTATAACTCAAACACTCCAGTCCTGGCAACATCCTGGTAAATCTTTTCTGAACTCTCTCGAATTTAATAACGTCCATCCTGTAGCTGAGTGACCAGAACTAGACACAACATTCCAAAAGCAGCCTCACCAAAACCCTTTAAACCTCAACATGACATCCTGACTCCTATACTCAATGGTTGGATCAATGAAAACAGTTTGCTAAAAAACTTCCTTAACCATCCTGTCCACCTGTGACACAACTTTTAAAGAACTATGTACCTGAACCCCGAGGTCTCTCTGTTCGAAAACAAGACTCAGGGCCCTAATATTAAATGTATAAGCCCTGCCCTGGTTTGTTTTACCAAAGTGCAACACCTCATATCTATCTAAATTAACCTCCACCTGCTATTCTTCAGCCCATTGGCCCAATTGATCAAAATCCCTTTGTAATCTTAGATAACTTTCTGCTTAGATAACTGTCTACTAAACCACCAATTTTGCACTCTTACTGGATATGTCTGCTAAATTCTTATTCAAATCTTTTATATAAATGACAAACAAAAATGGACCCAGTGTTGATCCCTGCGGAGCACTGCTGGTCACAAGCCTCTGGTTAGAAAAACAACTCTCCACATCACCCTTTGACTCCTACCATCCAGTTAATTTTGAATCCAATTGGCAAACTCTCCGTGAATCCCATGTGATCTAACTTTGCTAATTAATTTACCACGTGGTAACTTGTGAAAGGCTTTACTAAAGTCTATGTAGACAACAGCTACCTCTCTGCCCTCAATCTTTTTGGTTATAACCTCAAAAATCTCAATCAAGTTTGTGAAACATAATTTTCCACACACAAAGCCATGCTGGCTATCTCTAATCAATCCTTGCCTCTCCAAATGTGTGTAAATTCCCTCCAACAACTTACATACCACCGATGTCAGACTCACAGATCTATAGAATCATAGGATCATGGAGTCCCTACAATGTGGGAGCAGGCCATTCAGCCCATTTAGTTCACACTGACCCTCTGAAGAGCATCCTATCCAGGCCCACTACCCCTATCCTATCCTTGTACTTTTGCATTTCCCATAGCTAATCCACTTAGCCTGCACAACCCTGGACACAATGGACAACTTAGCATAGCCAATCCACATAACCTGAACACATTTGGATAATCCCCAGGCTTCTTCTCACAGCCTTTCTTAAATAAAGGCACAACAATAGTCACTCTCCATTCCTCTGGCACCTCACCCATGGCTACAGATGGTACAAATGTTGCTGCCAGGTGCCCCCCAATTTCTCCCTTAAATTCCCACAATGTCTTTGGATACACTTGAACAGGTCCCAGAGATTTATCCAACTTTATGTTTTTTTAAGCCTCCACCACCTCCGCCTCAGTAATGTGGACTGTTTACAAGATATCAATATTTATTTCGGAGTTCCCTCTCTCCCATTTCTTTCTCCACAAGAGGCTAAAGAAATTCTGCATGTCCACAGAGATTCTTACCAATTTTTATAAATGCACTTTAGAAAGCATCCTATCTGGTTGTATTTTAGCTTGGGATGGCAACTGCTATTCCCAAGACCGCAAGAAACTACAGAAAGTTGTGAACATAACACAACCTTCACGCAAACCAACCTCCTATCCATTGACTCCTTCTATACTTCCTGCTGCCTCAGGAAAACAACCAGCACAATGAAAGACACCTCCAACCCCACTCTCTTCTGTTGGGCAGAAAATATATAAGTTTTAATACCCATACAAGCAGTTTCAAGAACAGCTTCTTCCCCATGGTCATCAGACTTTTGAACGGATCTCTCAAATGCTAAATCTGATCTCTCTCTCTCTCTCTCTGCACCTTCTCTGCCGCTGTAACACTGTATTCTGCACCCAGTTCTGCTACCCTGATGCACTATGTATGGTATGATCTGCCTGTATAGCATGCTAAACAACACTTTTCACTGTATCTTGCTACATGTGACAATGATAAATCAAACTCAAACTCAATCCCAAATCTGCAACAAACATGTAGAATGCTGGAGAATCTCAGAAGGTCTGGCAGCATCTTTGGAGAGACAAGCAGAATTAATGTCAGCTTTCCTGTTCCCTCTGATATAGTCAGGTAAATGGGTGACTTCCAGGAAAGGTAGTAGAGGGATGCAAGTTGTGCAGGAGTCTCCTGTGGCTATCACCATCTCAAACAAGTATTCCGTCACCAAGTCACTCTTTATTTGTATGTGGAAAGTCCATGAAACTGATTCAGCTTCCTCAGAGCCAGCTCTCAGAGTGAACACAGCCTCTGACACAAAAATAGAAATTACTGGAAAGGCTCAGCAGGTCTGGCAGCTTCTGAGAAAGAAAAATCAGAGGTAACATTTTGGGTCAAGTGACCCTTCCTCAGAGTTAATGGTAGCTGGGAAAATGTCAGTTTATATGCAGAAGAAAGGGTGGGGGGAATGCTCAAGCCCTTATCCCAATCCCAGCACACAAGTTCTGAGGAAGGGTCACCGGACCCGAAACGTTAACTCTGTTTTCTCCTTCACAGATGCTGCCAGGCCTGCTGAACTTTTCCAGCAACTTTGTTTTTGTCCCAGCACACCAGGCCTTGTTAACACATTGTCTGCTATTACACACAATCCATTCTTAGTCACTAACAGTCTCCATTAATAGCTATTAAACTTACTAGCCAAATCGTTATCAACTCCTTTGTCTGTCCAACTGTTCTCCTCTCTCTTTGGGCACTATCCTCACTTATTGTTTACTCCTTACCCCCTCCCCTCCACCTTACCTTGTGCATATAAATGGACATTTTCCAAGCTCCCAACAGTTCTGAGGAAGCATCACTCGACGTGAAATGTTAACTCTGATTTCTCTACACAGATACTGACTGACTTGCTTCACTTTTCAGGCAAATTCCTGTTATGTTTATGATTTACAACATCAGCAGTTCTTTTGGTTTTTATTTGGTAGAACCTCTGAAACTCTTGCTTATATCTGCCAGTCAGGGCTCCCTGATTGGACCAGATTGACTGCTCCAATCAGGGATCTCATATTTTACGAGGTGCACCTGGCTGACCTCGTCATAGCCACTATGTGGCTATGATGAGTATACATTTGCACCAGAATTTTATTTGTCCTGATATCATGTAACTATCTTAAACGTACAGGTCTTTTGAGTTGTCAATCAATGCTATTTGACAACAGAGACTGTAGTGGTACAGAGTCATGACTTTCAAAATAGAATTAGTTACCTGAATAGAAATTAGTTTTGTAGGGCCACGAGGAAAAAGTCAGAGAATGGAATCAACTGATCTGTTCTTGTGGTGAACAGGGAAATGCTGGGCTCAAGAATGTATACCTTGTGATTCTGCCACGTACCTTCTTTATTTTTCCACCTCTCTTAAACTTGATGATTTAATGTCCTCAACCTTAGGTTTACTTGTGAAAAGGAAAACATTTATTAGCTCTCTTTTAGTTTTCACATTTGTACCCCACACCTTTCTAGATCCTAAGTTAAATATCAATTGGAACAAGGTGTACGTCACTTCTCACCTCATAGTATTGAAACATTGGAAAACAAACTCATTATCTTGTCTAAACAATCTTTGTTGCATTTTTATATTAGTTTGTGCAAGGGCACAACAGAGTATCAAAATCTATAAACCCAGCTATAAAATGGATTCTTACTGATGTTCTATGGTAATATTTGCATCTTTAGGATTTAATAATTATGTACGTGAGCCTCTGAGCTAAGCTGAGATGTAACTGTGATATCAGTGGCCACATGCTAGCCCTTTGCTAGAAGGGTAAAGCCTGGACAACATAAAATATGCTGATCTGTCATCTTACCGTCATACACAATTCATAAACATTTCTTAAAAGTAACCTAGCAGTCTGGCCTGAGCTGTGTGGAAGTCCAAAGAACCCAGTGTCAACATGTTAGAACTGTTTTGATTCTATTGAGCTTTGCAATGACACTAAATGCTGCTTGGTTGCCTTGTTGGATTTGACATGAAGGAAGACAGGATGGAAATGTCTGTAATTAGCATGAACAGCTAATGAAGGGCGCAGTCAGAAGTGAAGCCTTCTGGATGAAGAAGGAAAACAATGTTCTCTTAGTAGTAAAAATAAAAAAAAGAGGAAATTCTCAATTTATTGACCAATTCTCATTAGACAACATCTCACAGAGGTACAGTATCTAATCATTTATAACATTTCTCTTTGTTAGACTTTGTTGTTTGCATTTTAGTTGCCTGTTATTCAATATTAGTTACAAAACATATTACAGAATCCTAAAATCAAACTCAATCTCCATTAAATATTTACCTCAGTGCAAAACAGTGCACGTGACGTACAAATGCAACAGGTGAGGTCCTGACAGGGTGAGTACAGTAATTTTAATTACACTGTAAAGTTACAATGAGTTAAACACTAATAATAAAAATGCATTTAAAACACAGCAGGAACATCTCATATGTTAAGAATTAGGTTTCTGCTGCCATTGTTATTTTAGGTTTGTTTCAATGACATCGGTTTAATCATTGTAATTTCATTTGGTTAAGGGCCAGCCCCAGCTACATTTAAACTATTAACCAGATTATAGTATGTAACTAAGCAGCAGGAATAACTGAGGCTGCATTGTCATCAGAAACTCACGCTATTATTTCAGGAACAGTTGCCTGTTATCTAAAGCACTTGTTTTGGTATTTATAGAAGAATTTAAATTTTCAATTAGTCTTTCTAAGTTATTCACTTAGAGAGTAAGTTATCTTGTGCCCTCAGGCATTGTGCACCTGCTTCCATTGAACTAATCAAATCAGGACCAGCAATAGGGAGATATTTTAGCCGGTTGTTTTCCCAGCTTCTACAATACCACCAACCAACATTTGTATACCACAATGTGACTTATCTTTATTCTTTCATGAGATGTGAACATCACTGGCATAGCCAGCATTTGTTTCCCAGCCCTTATTATCCTTGAGCTGATAGCTTGCTAATCTATTACACCAGGACAATGAAGAGTCGACCACATTTGTGTGAATCTGGACTCACATCGAGGCCAGACTACACAGGGTTTACAGACTCCCTTCCTTAAAGGTGAATCAATTGAATGTTTTTTTTTTAACAGCTATTGACAATAGTTTCATGGTCACCATTACGGAGAAAGACTTTATAATTCCAGAGTTTGTGAATTGCATTTGAATTCCACATGTCATGCTGGGATTTGAACCCATGGCATCACCACTATGCCACTACCATGCAAGCAATTGTTCCCGTTACAGTTCCTCAGACCCACATTTGGTCCGACTGAGGTGGTCCTCGGCAAGCTAATAGGAACGGTGATTTGCATTTATATAGCAACTTTCAAATAGTAAATTGCCACCAATCATTTCACAAGAATGTTAGCATCAAAATTTGACACCACAGCTTTGAAGTGGAATATCAGAACAGGTGACCCAAGACTTGGTCAATATTGTAGGTTTTAAAGAAGAGAATCAATTCTGTACAACAGCCACCACAGAAACAGGCCCAATCATCCAGGCCAGTCATTGTGCTCCAAACAAGACTTCACCCGCTGTTGTGTAGGTATTGTTTTAAAGTGTTTAATGTTCATGTATCATTGAGTTCATCCATTCTTCTGATATCACAGACAGTCTGTGGGTGGAGACAAGGAATTTTATTCCATCTTTCACAAAGAGGGGACCAGCCCACTAAGATCCCAACAATTATACTTGACCAAATTTAATTACGTTCTTTGCGAACATGCATTAAACCTTCTTGTTACTCAAGAGCATCAATTCTTCTTAATTCCTGATTTTTATTGAATTCAAATTTAGGCCTTGAGAACATCAGTAGGTCCTATATGTTGGGACAGCCCATGGCCAGAGATGACACAAAATGACTGCCTGTGGAGTTGGCATAAAAATGGCATAGAAGGTTTTTAGCAATAGCCATAGAAATAGCGTATTTAGTTCAGCATTAGGGTGAGATCATAAGATAGGACAATGGTAGCTTTGAGATGTCACACTGGGATTTGACGGTAACAAGATCTAGGCAGAACAAAAAAAACTCACAAATTAAAATACAAGGAGTTTTATTCCAAGCCCACAGCTGCAGATGTTTGTAACAGACACTCTGATAAGCAGATGTCTGGGAACAAACAGCCCAAAGTTTGGAGTTTAGCAAGAATTAAAAGAAAAGCATGATCCCACAATAATTAAGACTCTTTCGGTAAATAAGCATTGCAAAATTAAGAAATGCCATGTTAATGTTAAGAAATTTGGCTGAATTCCTTTAACCAAAAGGCTAAAGATAGTGGAGAGGAGTCCCCATCCGATCAGCAAGGGGCATTGAACAACAAATGGGGAAACCAGAACCTCTAAAGGGCATCAGCTTGCCTTCAAGCAAATAAACAGTGGCAGCTTCACAACCTAAAGAAGCAAACCTAATGGATAATGATGGAGCCAGCTCAAATTAATTCTAAGGATCAAGGGAGGAAGGTTGGAGACAAATGATAAGGGGAATGAGAATATATTTTGTAAAACTTTAGAAGGTCAGTCAAGCTTACTGACCTGTGAAAGTGATTGAGTTTCAGTCTTATTAATGGCATTCAAATAGATGTTGTCTTATTAAGCAAAAGAGTTAGTGCAGAAATATTTCGTCTATGGACAGTAACTTTCATCTTAGAAATAACCTCCGGTTTAAAACACACTTGCAGGCAGCATGTGAATAGAAAAAGGCATAGTTGTAGTTGCAAGACAAAGGAGCAGTGTCCAAGGTCGGGTGAGACAGAAGCTGCTCACAATAAAATTTTAAAATTAGGTGTAACCACATATATACATATATATATACACATACATATATATATATATACACATATATATATAAAACTAACTTATATTAAAACTGATATTATGAATGGTGTTGCAGTTAGTAGGAATTAGCATCTTTTTGTACCTCCTGTAATTCAGATAGCAGAAAGTATAAAATGAGTAAGAGAATTTGATAAGGGTAGCAATGAATACAGTGAATAACACAATTCAAACAGTCCTTAGTGATAAGCAACTCTGGGAAATGTCTGAGAATGAGTATAACTGTTAAGATTGGAATGTAAATTAATGGAGTACATTGTAAGATCCCAAGGCTCGATGGCAACAAGGTCCAGTAAACATCATGAGATCAGGGGTAACACAGTGTGGAGCTGGAGGAACATAGCAAGCCAGACAGCATCAGAGGAGCAGGAAAATTGACATTTCGGGTCGGGACCCTTCTTCAGAAAATGAGATCAGGGGACCAAGGGCTGTCCATAGAGATGCCCATCATTAATTGCGTGTTTACAGGACTGGAAGTATAGTTTGGGGGGACATGGGTAAAAATGACATCAATGTTGCACGTGATTATTGTAACATGAGATGTATGAAAATGCTGTACTTGACTGTGAGAGGCAGAGTGTTTAGTGGACGCTGTTCCGAGCACCTCTCACAAGCTGCATGGTAAAAGAGCCCTGAATAAAGATCAACTGTTCTGCTAAACCCACAACTCAAGACTCCCCTTTGACATGTCTCCCCAACACTCTGTATTAAAAGTTCAGTGACAATACCACAAGGCTGTCACTTCCCCTACTGATGATGTCTGGGATCCACAACTGGTTGCAATTGCTTTGCAGACATACCTCAGTGCCATGCCTTCTTATTTCACCTCAGCCATCAATCGCTGAGTATCGCAGCCCTCCGCTCCCTCCGCTCCATTCCCAACCTCACCATAAAACCCGCGGACAAGGGAGGCGCAGTTGTAGTATGGCGCACTGACCTCTACATCGCTGAGGCCAGGCGCCAACTCTCTGACATCTCCTACCGCCCCCTGGATCATGACCCCACCCCCGAGCACCAAACCATCATCTCCCAAACCATCCACAACCTCATCACCTCAGGGGACCTCCCACCCACCACCTCCAACCTCATCGTTCCCCAGCCCCGCAGCGCCCGCTTCTATCTCCTCCACAAAATCCACAAACCTGAATGCCCCGGTCGACCCATTGTCTCCGCCTGCTCCTGCCCCACCGAACTCATCTCCACCTACCTAGACTCCATTTTCACCCCCTTGGTCCAGGAACTCCCTACCTACGTCTGTGACGCCACCCACGCCCTCCACCTCCTCCAGAACTTCCACTTCCCTGGTCCCCAACACCTCATTTTTACTATGGACGTCCAGTCCCTATACACCTGTATTCCCAATGCAGATGGCCTAAAGCCCTCTGCTTCTTCCTGTCCTGCAGACCTGACCAATCCTCCCCCACTGACACCCTCATCCGCTTAGCCGAACTTGTCCTCACCCTCAACAACTTCTGTTTCAATTCCTCCCACTTCCTACAGACAAAGGGGGTGGCCATGGGTACCCGCATGGGCCCAAACTATGCCTGCCTCTTTGTAGGTTATGTGGAACGATCCCTCTTCCATACCTACACTGGCCCTAAACCCCACCTGTTCCTCCGTTACGTTGATGACTGTATCGGCGCTGCCTTGTGCTCCCACGAGGAGCTCGAACAGCTCATCCACTTCACCAACACCTTCCACCCCAACCTGAAGTTCACCTGGGCCATCTCCAACACCTCTCTCTCCTTCCTGGACCTCTCTGTCTCCATCTCGGGTAACCACCTAGAATCCAATATCCATTTCAAGCCCACCGACTCCCACAGCTACCTCGAATACACCTCCTCCCACCCAACTTCCTGCAAAAATGCCATCCCCTATTCCCAATTCCTTCGCCTCTGCCGCATCTGCTCCCAGGATGAGGCATTCCACTCCCGTACATCTCAGATGTCCTCATTCTTCAAGGACCACAACTTCCCCCCCACAGTGGTCGAGAATGTCCTCGACCGTGCTTCCCGCATTTCCCGCAACTCATCCCTCACACCCTGTCCCCACAATAACAACCACAAAAGAATACCCCTCGTCCTCACATACCACCCCACCAACCTCCGGATCCAACGCACCATCCTCCGACACTTCCGCCATCTGCAATCCGACTCCACCACCAAAGACATCTTTCCCTCCCCACCCTTGTCTGCTTTCCGGAGGGACCACTCCCTCCGCAACTCCCTTGTCCACGCCACACTCACCTCCAGCCCCACCACACCCGGCACTTTTCCCTGCAACCGCAGGAAGTGCTACACCTGCCCCCACACCTCCTCCCTCACCCCAATCCCAGGCCCCAAGAAGACTTTCCACATCAAGCAGATGTTCACCTGCACATCTGCCAATGTGGTATACTGCATCTGCTGTACCCGTTGTGGCCTCCTCTACATCGGGGAAACCAAGCGGAGGCTTGGGGACCGCTTTGCAGAACACCTGCGCTCAGTTTGCAACGAACAACTGCACCTCCCAGTCGCGAACCATTTCAACTCCCCGTCCCATTCCTCAGACGACATGTCCATCCTGGGCCTCCTGCAATGCCACAATGATGCCAACCGAAGGCAAATCATATTCAGCCTGGGAACCCTGCAGCCCAATGGTATCAATGTGGATTTCACAAGCTTCAAAATCTCCCCTCCCCCAACTGCATCCCAAAACCAGCCCAGCTCGTCCCCCCGTCCCGAACCTGTTCTTCCTCTCACCTATCCCCTCCTCCCACCTCAAGCCCCACCCCCATCTCCTATCTACTAACATCATCCCGCCCCCTTGACCTGTCCGTCCTCCCTGGACTGACCTATCTCCTCCCTATGCCCCCACCTGCACTCACCTTTACTGGCTCCATCCCCGCCTCTTCGACTTGTCTGCCTCCTCTCCACCTATCCTCTCCTCTATCCATCCTCTCTCCGCCTCCCCCTCTCTCCCTATTTACTTCAGAACCCTCTTCCCCTCCCCCATTTCTGATGAAGGGTCTAGGCCCGAAACGTCAAGTTTTCCTGCTCCTATGATGCTGCTTGGCCTGTTGTGTTCATCCAGCTCCACACCTTGTTATCTCTTGTTCAACATTCAGTTAGTTTTGCTTTCTTTTATTTGGATTTATATTTTGCTTACTTGCTTGGCATCTCAAGCTGAAGTTTATTTTAAACTAAATATATAATCTTATCATCGATTTTAGGTACATTTTGGCAATCAAATTAAAGAATGAATTTTAGTTTTTTCCAATAATAAGAAATAAATACTTCCCTATACATAGAACAGAATAGACTAGGATTTTGTTGTCACATGGGGAGGCAATGGCCTAGTGGTATTATCACTGGACTATTAATTCAAAGACGCAGGAGATGCTCTGGGGACCTGGGTTCGAATTGCACCATGGCAGATGGTGGAATTTGAATTCTATATGTATCTGGAGTTATGAGTCAAATGATGACCCTGAGTGCATTGCCGATTGTTGGGGAAAAACCCGTCTGGTTCACTTATGTCCTTTCGGGAAGGAAACTGCCATCCTTCCCTGGTCTGGCCTACATGTGACTCCAGACCCAAAGCAATGTGGTTAACCGTCAACTGCCCTCTGGGCAATTAGGGATGGGCAATAAATGCTGCCTGGCCAGTGACACCCTCATCCTGTGAATAAATAAAGAAAAAAAATGTACTTTTGCATTAAAAAAAATTCATGAAAAGTTTTCTAAGTCGTCCCACCAGGGTTTCTGCATCCATGACAGAAGGCATGCAGAATAATAAAACAAAAGTAAAATTGAAACACAGTCCAACTCTTTTGGAATACTTTATGCAATGCTAGTCTCCCTGCTGTAGGAAAGACGTTGTGAAAGTTGAAAGGATTGATGAAAGATTTACAAGGATGTTACAAAAACAGAAGTTGCTGGAAAAGCTCAGCAGGTCTGGCAGCATCTGCGAGGAAAAAATCAGAGTTAACATTTTGAGTCCCGTGACCCTTTCTCAGAACTGAGGAAGGGTCACCAGACCCGAATCATTAACTCTGATTTTTTCTTCACAGATGCTGCCAGACCTGCTGAGCTTTGCCAGCAACTTCTGTTTTTGTTCCCAATTTACAGCATCCGCTGTTCTTTTGGTTTTTAGATGATAATAGCACCAACCTGTTCAAAAGATGAGATTAAAGAATTTTCAAAAGTATTCATTCTTAAGTCTCAAAGATAGATGATTCATCTCCGTCGCCTCCAACATAAATGGCACGCTTTCGCTAATTTGATTCACTCCATTTTTTTAATTCATTCACAGGATGAGTGCATCCCTGAATAGGCCAGCATTTATTGCCCATCCCTAAATGCGCAAAGGGCAGTTATCTGTTAACCACATTGTGCCACATGTAGTCCAGACCAGGTAAGGAAGACAGATCTTTCTCTTTGCTTACTATGATCTGCCTCTACTGCTCACAAACAAAGCTTTTCACTGTACTTCGGTGTATGTGATGACAACAAATCAAATCAAATCATTAGTGAACCAGATCGGTTTTTCTGACAATTGACAGTGGTTTCATTGTCATTCATCACTAGACTCTTAATTCTAGATTTTGTTTTTTAATTTAATTAATATTGCACCATCTGCCATGGCAGGATTCAAACCCAGGTCCCAAGAACATTAATTGGGTTTCTGGATTAACAGTCCGGCGATAATGCCACTAGGCCATAGCCTACCCCTGCACCTTAATGTAAGAAAATCAAGAAATTGTTGAAGCCATTGGATACTATAGACAATGGACCCTGACAACATTCCAGTAGCGCTAAAGACTTGTACTCCAAAGCTAACTGTTTTCCAAGGCAAGCTGCTCCAGTACAGCTCAAACACATCCATTCAGGAACGTGGAAAATTGCCAAGGATTGTCCTATGTAGAAAAAACATGAAAAAAAATCAATCTAGCCAATTACCACCCCATTAGTCTGTCAATTATCAACAAATTGATAAAAGAATTATCAGCACTGTCAAGCACAACCTACTCAGCAATAAACTGGTCAGTAATGGGGCTGGATGAACACAGCAGGTCAAGCAGCATCATAGGAGCAGGAAAACTTGATGTTTCGGGCCTAAACCCTTCATCATTTTCTGATGAACACCTTGTTATCCAGGATTCTCCAGCATCTGCAGTACCTTTTATCTATTATCCGTGAATACAAATTGTGTGTTTTTGAACAAAATAGAATATATCTGCAAATAAACAAATACCTTGGATAAAATAACTCGCCCTATAGCTTTTATTTTGTGTGTGAGTGTGTATGTATGTGAGAGTGTGGGTCTGTGTCTGTGT
>JAHRHZ010000249.1:12135135-12219937 GCA_024137785.1 Ginglymostoma cirratum
AACAAGGTGTGGAGCTGGATGAACACAGCAGGCCAAGCAGCATCAGAAGAGCAGGAAAACTGACGTTGCGGGTCTACATCCTTCTTCTGAAAAAGGGTCTAGACCCGAAATGTCAGCCTTCCTGCTCCTCTGATGCTGCTTGGCCTGCTGTTTTCATCCAACTCTACACCTTGTTATCTCAGATTCTCAGCATCAGCAGTTCCTACTAACTCCGCCTTCTTAACCTGTTTCAGTAAGTACGCTACAGTACTGTTGGCAAGTGAGTTCCAGGGTTTTGAGCCACCAACAGGAAAACAGCAATGACAAATAGCATGTCAATCAAGTGGGCTTCTTTGTCCTTGGAGCTGTTGAGCTTCCTGTGCATTGTTGGAGCTGCACTCTTCCAAGCAGGTGGGGAGTATTCCGTCACACTCCTGACTTGTTCCTTGTCGATGTTGGACAGAGTTTAGGATTGTGGGAAGTGAGATATTCACTGCAGAGCTCCCAGCCAGTGTAGCCATTGTCTTTACATGTTAGGTCCAGTTCAGTTTCTTGTCAATGGCAATCCCAAGAATGTTATCCTGGATGGTGTTGAGCTTCTTAAGTGTTGTTGGAGTGATTCATGTGTTAGGACACCTAGATCTACACAGAGTAATCAAGGCAGTGAAAGCAATGCAACTGATTTTTTCATTTGCTCATGGGATGTGGGGTTTGATGATTAGGTCAGTATTTATCCATCCCTAATTACCCTGGATAAGGAAATAATGGGCTGCTTTCTTGAATTATTGCAGCCCTTAGGATGTAGGAACACCCACAGTGCTATTGGGAAAGAGGTAACATGATTTTTATTCAGCAGCAGTGATATATTTCCAAACCAGGATGGTATGTTTCTTCGAGGAGAACAAGCAGGCAGTGATGCCTCAAAGTGCCTGCTGTCCTTGTCCTTACAGGTGATAGAGAATATGGGTATAGAAGATGTTGTCTAGGGCAAATTGATGAGTTACTGCAGTGCATCTTGTAAATGGTATGTACTTTTGCGACTGAGCCTCAGTGGTGGGGGAAGTCAATGTTTGTGGATGTGATGCCAATCAAGTGGATTGCTTTGTCCTGAATGGTGTAAAACTTCTTGAATGTTCTTGGAACCTTCCTCATTCAGGCAAGTACGGAGAATTACATCGCACTCTCGACTTGTGCCTTGTTGATGGTGGATAGGCTTTGGGGTGTCAAGAGATGACTTACTCATTGTTGAAATTCTGGACTCAAACCTAACCTTATTCCCATAGTATGGCTAATTCAGTTTCTGCTCAATGGAACCCTCAAGATATTAATAGGGAGGGAAACATGGCTGTAGTAATACCACTGAATGTCAAAGTGTGATTGGCACACGCTCCCTTGTACATGTGTTACAAAAAATGTTACTTCACCATTACCAGTTCAAGACTGGATGTTCTCCAGGTCTTATTGCTTCTGGATACTGACTGCTTCTGTATCTGGGGAGTCATGAATAGTGCTGAACATGGTAAAATTATGGGTTAATATCCCTACTCCTGCCTTATGATGGAGGGAAGGTCATTGATGAAGCAGCTGAAGATGTTTGGGCCGAGGACACTACTCTGAGGAACTCTTGCAATGATGTCCTGAAGTTGAAATGACTGACTTTCAACAATAACAACCATGTTTCTGTGGAGTCAAACAATCAGTGATGGCTTTTCCCCTTTTTTTTCCCATTGGATCTGTTTAGCTTGGGTTCTTTGATGCCATGCTCATTAGTTCTGACCTCAGCTCTGCAGTTCAACTCTCTTGACGAAGGAACCAAGGCTGTGCTGAGGTCAGGAACAAGTGTCAGTGAGCAGGTCATCAGTAACCACCAACGACAGCACTGATAATGATACCCTCTTTCACTTTGCTGAAGATTGAGAGTTGACTTTGATTAATTTAATCAATTAATTAATTAGATTTGATTTGTTCTGCCTTTTACAGGCAGGATGTACCTGGGTAATTTTCTACATTGTCAGGTAGACTCCCATTTAACAATTGTATTGGAACAGCTTGGCTAGGGCTGTAGCCAGTTCTGGAACTCAAGTCTTCAGTTCTAATGCCAGAATGTTATCAGGGCCTTCAGTCACATGGACCGAATCAAATTGGTTAAACACTGATGACATCTGTGATGCGAGGGATTTTGGATAAAGGCTGATATGGATCATCCCCTTGGTGCTTGCTTCAGCTTCGACTTTTCCGCTGATGTCCTATGATATCCCATCATTGAGCATGGGTATATTTATGAGGTTTTATTTGATTATCCATAGCCATTCACGACTGGATGCAGCAGGACTGCAGACGTTAGACCTGGTTGTTTGGCTGTGGGATAGCTTCATCCTATTGCATGTTGCGTCTGCTGTTTAGCCTGGTTAGAATGATAGAGTCATGGAGACAAACAGCATGGACATAGACCTTTCAGTTCAACCAGTCCATGCCAACAATAATTCCAATCTAAACTAGTCCCACCTGCCTGTACTTGGTCTATATCCCTCCAAACATTTCTTATTCATTATTTGTCTTTTCAACATTGTAACTGTACCCGACTTCAACACTTCAGCCCATTAAGCCAATTGATCAAGATCTCGTTTTAATCTTAGGTTACCTTTCTCACTGTCCACTATACCATCAGTTTTGATGTCATCTGCAAACTTATTGACCATGCTTTCTGTACTTTCTTTGAAATCATTTATATAAATGACAAACAAAGGTGGACCCAGCAGCAATCCTATGGAACCTCTGGTCACAGGCCAATGGTTTGTATCCCTGTGTCATCGTTTAACCATATCTTTTGCGTGCTGCTTCTAGTAGCCCTTCCTGACCTCTATTTTGGTACTAATAACGATAGAATTTTGCCCTGTCTTGATAATCGTCACCATTCCTCCCAGGATTTCAGGATGGGTCCAAGGCAAAGGCACATCTATAGACAGAGTATTTGAGAAGCAAAGTGCCTCGTGTGGATAATCTATGCTTCCAAGTGAAGAATTTCCTCAATTATTCCAGTCACCTCTTTAAAATATTTAATGTGTCTCTTTAAAATACACGCCTTGCACTTCAGTGCAATTCTGTACGCCTCTTTGATTCTGTTATCAACAGCAGGAATAATGCTTGACTCATTATCAAAGGTCAAGAGGCTCATTTTCTTGTTGTTAAGCTGCTTCATTTGCATGATTACGTTTAATACTCCTTTCCATGGTTTTTGCTGCAAATTAAACTGGAGAGAAAGTTGCAAATTAAAAACACAAGAGAAGATAGGATCCAACAGGCTGCTCAACCAATCAAACCTAATAGGTACATTGGCCACAGAGAATCAAATTCGCTCAGTCTCTGCTTCACGCAGTCCTCCCTGGGCGAAGGTTTTATGATTAAAAATAAACGTGGAAAGTTCCAGAGAAACTCAGCTCATCCGGCTGCCCTTATAGAACTGTTCCAAAGAAGAGTATTGGACATTAAATGTAAACTTTGATTCTCTCTTCGCAAATGCTGCCAAACCTGCAGAGTTTCTCCAACACTTTCCGCTTTTATTTCAGATCTGCAGCATCCATAATAGTTTTCTCTAGTTTGAATGCTTCATGATTGGCAGAGTTAACATTGAGTTAAATATAAATCTTGTCTTCAGTTCTGAAGAGTAACATTCAATTTGAAACATGAGCAGTTTGTCTCTCCTCAGGCGGCTGCCAGACCTGCTGAGAATTATCAGTAATTTCTGTTTTCATTTCGACATGACGTGAATGCAAGGAAAGCAGATGACTGGTGAGTATTTGTCATCTTTAAATTAAAAACAAGTTCTCAAGATTGTGTTTAGGCCTCTTGTTTTTATTTCTTCTTTTCTTAAAATTAGCTTGTAAAGTTTAAGGTTGACTCTGGTGCAAAAAGAAAAGGAATGCCATTATAAAGCATAAGTTGTGTGGTTCTCCTAGTTGAAGGGTAGGAATACTATGGTAACTAATCAATAAATTAAATTAAATATAATAGTGATAGCAGGAGGAGTGGTGTGTTGCTGCTGCAACATGTTGGAGCTGCAGAATAACAAGGTAATCCTGAATGAGCACATTTGTAATGGATGTTTGTAGCTTGAGGAAACTTGGATCCAGGTTGAGAAGTTGGACTCCAAGTTGAAGACATTGTATCATATCAGGGAGAGATTTACTTGTATACATAGTTACACAAGGCAGTCACATACTGTGGATTAGCTACTTCAAATTTGGTCTGTGATCAGGGATGGGAAACTGTGCCTGCAGGCAACACTGGCATATGGACCCAAGTGGAAGGTAATGTTTGAGAAGCTTTGGATCCTGAAACTGTCCAACAATTACAAAATTCTTGCATGCTGTTTGAGAATGAGGACTTCAGCGAGGCTGACTGAATTTACGACAGCTCTGAAGTACAGGGAGCCATTCAAGTGGAGGGAGGAAATCAGAACATAGCAATAGTAGAGGGCAGTAAAATTCCCTGCAATCATGAGGATAATTCACAAAGGTTGTGTGATCCAGCCAGTGGTAGGGCCAAGGATATATCCTCTGGGCAAGAGAGGAACTTAGGGTGGGAAAGGGGAGATCCAGTTGTTGCAGTCAATGTTGATACCACCAAATGTTTACTCTTACAATGATATTAAAGCAATAGAGTAAGCAACTTCAGAAAAGAGGTTCAAGGCATTCCTAAAGTAAATTGATGATTCTACCATCTCAAGTTTGACAAAACCTATTTATCTCAATGGAAATCTCATTAATTTTTAAGCTTGATATGAGGATGGGTGACATCTGATGGTATTCAAGGAAGTAGGAGAGCACCCTATAGATGCTCTAACTGTAATCTTTTAGAGTTTCCTCAATATAGGAGTCGTCCATCTGGATCAGAAATTCCCACATGTCACTCTGTTTTATAAGACAGATGAAAGAAGAAAACCAGAAAATTACAGCCCAGTTGGCCTCACATCTTTGGTAGGAAATTGTTGGAGTCTATAATCAAGGAGAAGGTAAATGAACACCTCAAAAATTTTCGGTTATTCAGGGAGAGCCAGGATGGATTCATGACAGGTAGGTCATACCTGACAAACCTCACTGAACTTTTTTAAAAGCATTGACTGAGGTCGTGGACAGGAGAATGTCCCTAGGTGTTGTTTATATGGATTTCCAGAAGTTTGATAAAGTCCTACGTAAGTGGTACAGGGAAGTGAGGGCAAATTGTTGACATGGCTGGGAAATTGATTGAGTGGAGGCGACAGAAGTTAGGAGTAATGGATAGTTCCTCAAATTGGCAGGTAGTGACCAATAATATCCCACAAGGATCCATGCTGGGCCTCAATTAACAACTTGGATAATGGCATAGAAAGTCATATCTCCAAATTTGCTGATGACACAAATTTAGGCAGCATTGTGAACAATGTAGGTGATATCATAAAATTACAAAGGGATATTGATAGATTAATATAATGGGTAAAATTATGGCAGGTGGAGTTCAATGTGATCAAGTGTAAGGTTATTCATTTTGGACTGCAAAAGGATAGATCAGGGTATTGTCTAAATGTTAGATGCCTAAAGACTTGGTGATATTGGTGCATAAATCTTTAAAAGTCACAAACAGGTGTAGAAATCAATCAAGAAGGCTAATGGAATGCTGACATTTATATCTAGAGGAGTAGAATATAAATTTGCAGTACTTATGTTGCAATCATACAAAACCTTGGTTAGAGCCCACTTGGAATACAGTGAGCAGATCTAGGCACCATGGCTATGTAGGGAGTAAAAGATAGGTTTATGAGAATGACCCCAGAACTCCTGGAGTTAGGTTATGAGGAGAAGTTATACAAATTAAGCTTGTTTTCTCTGGAATGTAGGTGTTTGAGGGTGATCTAATCTCACCCTGTCCCTGACTGGGAAGTTGGCAGCAGAATAGGATGCTCCACCCAAAGCTCCTCTGCTCCGCCTGTTCTTAATGTTTCTTTCCTTCTTTCTTCTCTCTTTTTAGCAGTCTTGGTACAGTGTGCGGGGAAGCAGTCCCTGAGCAGCGCAAGGGGAAACTCGAGTGCCAGAGCAGGGTGAGGGGAAGCGAGCCCTGGTGCAACACAAGGGGAATGAGTCCTGGAGCAGCACGAGGGGTAGCTGTCCCTGAGCAGTTTGGGGGGAAACCTGAATCCGCTCCCGGAGCAGTGCAAGGGGCACAAGTCCCGGAGCAATGCAAGGGGAACAAGCCTTGGAGTAGCACGAAAGGAAGCTAGTCCCAGAGCAGAGCAGCTTACCTTGGTGCAGCTGAGTGCCGGTGTGAAGCGGACTGGAGGCTTGGAGTGGAGTGGGACAGAGGTTGGACCAGTAACTGGCATGGGCGGTCAGACCAATGAGGGCCTGCTATTTGAAATTCTATACCGGACTATAATGTCAATCCTATAATGTCAAAACTATCTTATTTCTAACTTATTTTTTAGACACTGTAAGTAATGTTACTACATTTTCTTTTATTCCTCTTTTTTATCCAAGATTTGTACCTAGGTACTTGTACCTAAAATGGCACTATTAAAGGCAGCCATTGTAAAAACTTTTCACTGCACTCTTGTACTTCTGTACTGGAGTACATGTGACAATAAAGGATATTCTAATACTCTTCCAAGTATAAACAGGAAAAGTCAGGTTGGATAAAGACGAACTGTTTCAATTGGTTGAAGATTCTAGAACCAGGTGGTCTCGTCTGCGACTTAGGACCAGACCATTCAGAAGGGATGTTAGGAAGCAGTCTTACACGCAAAGATGTCTATAAATGGCAGTGAATGCAGGATCAGTTCCTGCTTTTAAATCTGAGATCGATAAATTTTTATTAAGCAAAAGTATTAATGGGCCAAAGGCAGGTGTATAGAGTTAGGTCACAGATCAGTCATGATCTCACTAAATGGCTGAACATGGTTAAATGGGCTGAAAGGCCTGTTCTTGTTCCTATGATTTTCATCATTAGAATCTGTTCCAGCGGTACTCAGCATGACTGGACCAGTATTTCTGGTCAGTGACCTTTATTGGAGCTGGGAGAAAATTGAAATATGTTGTGCATTGCAAATTTGAAACAACACTCCAATCAGTCCAAAATGACTGTTTCTTTTTTAAAAATTCCTACTACTATTTAAATTATCTCTTTTGGAATGACGATTGAAGCTCCTTCCATCAACTTTTCAGGCGTTGCATTCAAGATCTAAACAACCTGCTGTGTAAAATAAAATAAATCCTCTATCTCCCCCACCCCAGTCCTTTTGCTAATTCCTTTAAATCTGCGTCTTCTGGTTACTAACCTCGTAGCACTATGAACAGTTTCTCCTTTTTTACCATGAAATCCCATCATGACTTTGCAAGGGTAGGGTTAATTTTTCAAATGCAATAAAATTGCTTTGGATCTTAGGATGGGGTGCATCAAAACCTATACAAACCCCAAAAAGCAGCAGAGAGCTGTCTAACAGAAATTGTAAAGAATTCTGTTTTGAGTTCAGAGCCAGGTATTGTCAGGTACCCAGACAATCCTTAGCCTGTTACAACCTTGGGTAATTCTAATTCATTCACCTCGCTGTATATGCCAACTGAATGCAACGTTGTGGAAAGTAATGTATATATTAAAGCTTCAGCTGATTGTCCATACTTTGCAGATCATTTGTATGCAACGCAAAGAAGAGAATCTTTTCCATGTGCCCCGACCCCGGGCAACCTTGACCTTTACACTTAATCACAGAAGTCAGACTTAATCACACAACCAGAAAGTAATCCTGAGATTAAAAGCTGTATTAGAAAATTCATGATCCACAGTGTCAGCCATTTATTCTCTGTTTCTTATTAACTGGGAACTCTAATTGAATGTCATCCAGCCATAGTGCAGGGCATTGCAAGGTAGGAGATGGTAGGAAAGGAGCTTTATTTAAATTCAGTTCTTTCATTAGGACTGAGCTGTAAAAAAAAACGCAACTAGAAAGTGCCTTTCCTGCAAAGAATGGACTGGATTTTCCGTCTAGTCAATACACTGCAATGCAGGCAAATCCTGGTAAACCTCTTTTTCACCCTTTCTGAAGCCTTCACATTCTTCCTAAAGTGGGGTGACCAGGCCTGCACACAATACTCCAGTCGTGGCCTAACGAAAGTCTTATACAGCTGTAACATGACTGGTCAACTTTTATATTCAGTGACCTGACTGGTGAAGGTAAGCATGCCATTTGCTTTCTTTATCACTTTATCCACTTGTGTATCTACTTTCAGGGAACTATGACTTGGGAGCCAAGATCTTTCCATATATCAATGCTCTAAAGAGTTCTGCAATTTACTGTATACTTTTCTCTTGCATTTAACCTCCTAAAATACATCACCTCACGTTTGTCCACATTAAACTTCATCTGCTATTTCTCCGCCTAACTCTCCAACTTATTTATTTGCTGTATCCTTTGACAACTGTCCTCACTATTCACAACTCCACCATAGAACATGCATCTCATGGCACATTTAAACCTCTACAGATAGCTGCATCAACATTCTTGACCCATTGATTGGCATGTCCTTCAGAGTGACACATTTCAGAGTCAGTGTAGAGTTTCTGTGACTTGTCAGTGCATAGAAAGCTGAGGGCCTATAGAATCCATTGTTTTGGTACGTTTTGTAGATATTTTTAATCAACCTGTTCAGATATTTCATGACACACTTGTGGACCAAATGCAAATTGAATCCAGGATTTATGGCCCAGAGTAGGACTAGAGAGTGAGCACAGAAAGCCTTGAGTTAGCCTGGAGATCATAAGGGGCCAACTGGAATGAGTGGGAACAGAAGTCGTCGTGGGCAGTGGGGGTGGCGGGGGTGGGGGGAGCGGGGATGATGATAGGGTGTGAAACAACAAAAAACAGACTCTGCTGGAGGAACTCAACAAGTCCGGCAGCAACTGTAAAGAGAGAGGAGAGTTCATGTTTCAAGTCTAGTGACCCATCTTCAGAATTGATGGAAAGTAGGAAATGGTGGTGTTTTGTGCTGGACAAACAGCACCTCGTCTTCTGCTTAGGCATCTTACAGCCTTCAGGTTACGACAGTTAGCTTAATAATTTTGGAGAATGAACATCTCCTTCCATGTCTATCACCGCCATCCCTGCTCCTCCCATCTTCTACCCCAGGTTCTGTTATGAACTGAGCTACTTTCAGCACAGCCCACTTATTTACCTGTGGTCCCAATTAGACGATAACACATAAGAGCAAAATTAGGCCATTCAGCCCATCATCTCTGCTCTGCAATTCAATCATGGCCAATATGTTTCTCAACTCCATTCATCTACCTTCTCCCTGAAACCCTTGATCTTTTTACTGATCAAGAACCAACCTATCTCTGTCTTAAATACACTCAAAGACATGGCCTCCACAGCCTTATATGGTAATGAGTTCCACAGATTAACCACCCTCTGGCTGAAGAAATTCATTCTTATCTCAGTGATAAACACTCATCTCCTCACTCTGAGGCCATGCCCGTGGGTCCTAGAAACTCCTACCAGCGGAAGCATCTTCTCCATGTCCACTCCATCCAGGCCTTTCAGTATTCTGTAAGTTTCAATCAGATACCCCTCATCCTCTAAACCTCATCGAGTACAGATCCAGAGTCCTCATCATGATCATCCATTTAGCTTCTCTTAAATCCTAGCTGACTATTAACAATCCCCATGTCTGCCTACAGTTTTGTCTGTCTGTCTATCTCTCGCTGGGGTCCCTCTGAACCTCTCCATTGACTCCTTTGCCACCCTCCACTGCAGCTCCAACCCCACCCCATTAACAGTGTTGTTTGTTTTGATTATCCAGCATCCATAAGTCTTGGTCTCATTTTATTAAGGCCTCCACAATGTCATCAAACCTCAAGAACAAAGTCTCAGGCAAAACAAAATAGACCCTTAAAACAGGCTTTTGGTTGTCACCGTGGCTTCCATCTATATGGATCCTGACTCAAGTTAACCGTCAAGCAAGCAAGACTATTGAGTGGGGGCAGATATTTGCACGTAAAGGGAGGGCTGGAAAATGGGAAGACTTCAAATATGAGATAATTAGAGTCCAGAGAGAGTATCTTCCTGTTAGGGTAAAGGGCAAGACTGGGCAGTGGAGGGAATGTGAATGATGAGAGAAATTGAGGCTTTGGTCAAGAAAAAGAAGGAAGCCTATGTCAGGGGGAGACAGCAGAGATTGAGTGAATCCCTGGAAGAGTATAAAGGCAGTAGGAGTATACTCAAGAGGGAAATCAGGAGGACAAAAAGGGGAGATGAGATAGCTTTGGCAATTAAGGTTAAGGAGAATCCAAACCGATTCTACAAATACATTAAGGACAAAAGGGTAACTACAGAACAAATAGGGCCCCTTTAAAGATCAGCAAGGCCACCTATGTTGGAACCAGACGAGATGGGGGAGACACTAAACGGGTATTTTGCATCAGTGTTTACTGCGGGGAAGGAGCGACATCTTAAAAAGTGTTCCTATTACAGAGGAAGAAATGCTGGACGTCTTAAAACGCATAAAGGTGGATAAATCCCTGGGACCTGATCAGGTGTACCCTAAAACTCTGTGGAAAGCAAGGGAAGTGATTGCTGGGCCCCTGGCTGAAATATTGTATCATCAATAGCCTCAGGCAAGGTGCAGGGAGACTGGGGGTTGGCTAACATGGTGCCACTGTTTAAGAATAGTGGTAAGAAAAAGCCAGGGAACTGTAGACCAGTGAGCCTGACATTGGTGGTGGGTAAGTTGTTGGAGGGAATCCTGAGGGACAGAATTTACATGTATTTGGAAAGACAAGGACTTACTAAGGACAGTGAACATTGCTGTGTGTGTGGGAAATCATGTCTCACTAACTTAATTGAGTTTTTTGAAGAAGTACTGAAGAGGATTGATGAGGGCAGAGCAGTTGATGTGATCTATATGGACTTCAGTAAGGCTTTTGACAAGGTTCCTTGTGGTAGACTGGTTGGCAAGGTTAGATCACATGGAATGCAGGGAGAACTAGCTATTTGGATACAGAACTGACTTGAAGGTAGAAGGCAGAGGGTGTTGGTGGAGGGTTTCTTTTCAGCCTGGAGGCCTGTGACCAGTGGTGTGCCACAAGGGTCCGGGTCCACTGCTTTTCGACATTTATATAAATGATTCAGATGCGAGGTATGGTAAGTAAATTTCCAGACAGCACCAAAATTGGTGAATTGTGAGGAAGATTACCTCAGAGTACAAAGGGACCTTGATCGAATGGGCCAATGGGCGGAGGAGTGGTAGATGGCGTTTAACTTAGATAAATGTGAGGTGCAGCATTTTGGAAATACAAATCAGGGCTGGACTTATATACTTAATGGTAAGGTCCTGTGAAGTGTTGCTGAACAAAGAGATCTTCGAGTAGAAGTTTATAGTTCCTTGAAAGTGGAGTCGCAGGTAGATAGGACAGTGAAGAAGGTATTTGCTATCAGAGATAGTAGGTACTGCAGATGCTGGAGAATCCGAGATAACAAGGTGTGGAGCTGGATGAACACAGCAGGTCAAGCTGCATCATAGGAGCAGGAAAACTTGACGTTTCGGGCCTAGACCCTTCATCAGAAATGGGGGAGGGGAAGAGGGTTCTGAAGTAAATAGGGAGAGAGGGGGAGACGGATAGAAGATGGATAGAGGACAGGATAGGTGGAGAGGAGGCAGACAAATCAAAGAGGCGGGGATGGAGCCAGTAAAGGTGAGTGTAGGTGGGGGGGGCCGGGGGGGGGGTAGTAGGGAGGAGATAGGTCAGTCCAGGGAGGACGGACAGGTCAAGGGGGCGGGATGAGGTTAGTAGATAGGAGATGGGGGTGGGGCTTGAGGTAGGAGGAGGGGACAGGTGAGAGGAAGAACAGGTTAGGGAGGCGGGGACGAGCTGGGCTGGTTTTGGGATGCAGTTGGGGGAGGGGAGATTTTGAAGCTTGTGAAATCCACATTGATACCATTGGGTGACCTCACACCCACTGCCTCCAACCTCATCGTTCCCCAGCCCCGCACCGCCCGCTTCTATCTCCTTCCAAAAGACCACAAACCTGAATGCCCTGGTCGACCCATTGTCTCCACCTGCTCCTGCCCCACTGAACTCATCTCCACCTACCTAGACTCCATTTTCACCCCCTTGGTCCAGGAAATCCCTACCCACGTCCGTGACACCACCCACGCCCTCCACCTCCTCCAGAACTTCCAATTCCCCGGTCCCCAACACCTCATTTTTACTATGGACATCCAGTCCCTGTACACCTGTATTCCCCATGCAGATGGCCCAAAGGCCCTCCACTTCTTCCTGTCCCGCAGAACTGACCAATCCGCCTCCACTGACACACTCATCTGCCTAGCCGAACTCGTCCTCATCCTCAACAACTTCTCTTTCAATTCCTCCCACTTCCTACAGACAAAGGGGGTAGCCATGGGTACCCGCATGGGCCCTGGCTATGCCTGCCTCTTTGTAGGTTACGTGGAACAATCCCTCTTCCGTACCTACACTGGCCCTAAACCCCACCTCTTCCTCCGTTACATTGATGACTGTATCGGCGCCGCCTCGTGCTCCCACAAGGAGCTCGAACAGTTCATCCACTTCACCAACACCTTCCACCCCAACCTGAAGTTCACCTGGACCATCTACAACACCTCTCTCTCCTTCCTGGACCTCTCTGTCTCCATCTCGGGCAACCACCTAGAAACAGATGTCCATTTCAAGCCCACTGACTCCCACAGCTACCTGGAATACACCTCCTCCCACCCACCTTCCTGTAAAAATGCCATCCCCTATTCCCAATTCCTTCGCCTCTGCCGCATCTGCTCCCAGGATGAGGCATTCCACTCCCGTACATCTCAGATGTCCTAATTCTTCAAGGACCGCAACATCCCCCCTAAAGTGGTCGAGAACGCCCTCGACCGTGTCTCCCACATTTCCCGCAACTCATCCCTCACGCCCCGTCCCCGCAATAATAACCAAAAAAAGAATCCCCCTCGTCCTCACGTACCACCTCACCAACCTCCGGATCCAATGCATCATCCTCCAATGCTTCCGCCATCTGCAATCCGACCCCACCACCAAAGACATTTTTCCCTCCCCACCCTTATCTGCTTTCCGGAGGGACCACTCCCTCCGTGACTCCCTTGTCCGCTCCACACTCCCCTCCAGCCCCACCACACCCGGCACTTTTCCCTGCAACCGCAGGAAGTGCTACACCTGCCCCCACACCTCCTTCCTCACCCCAATCCCAGGCCCCAAGAAGACTTTCCACATCAAGCAGATGTTCACCTGCACATCTGCCAATGTGGTACACTGCATCCGCTGTACCCGTTGTGGCCTCCTCTACATCGGGGAAACCAAGCGGAGGCTTGGGGACCGCTTTGCAGAACACCTGCGCTCAGTTCACAACAAACAACTGCACCTCCCAGTCGCGAACCATTTCAACTCCCCCTCCCATTCCTCAGACGACATGTCCATCCTGGGCCTCCTGCAACGCCACAATGATGCCACCCGAAGGCTGCAGGAACAGCAAATCATATTCAGCTTGGGAACCCTGCAGCCCAATGGTATCAACGTGGATTTCACAAGCTTCAAAATCTCCCCTCCCCCAACCGCATCCCAAAACCAGCCAAGCTCGTCCCCGCCTCCCTAACCTGTCTCACCTATCCCCTCCTCGTACCTCAAGCCCCACCCCCATCTCCTATCTGCTAACCTCATCCCACCCCCTTGACCTGTCCATCCTCCCTGGACTGACCTATCTCCTCACTACCTCCCCACCTACATTCACCTTTACAGGGTCCATCCCCGCCTCTTTGACTTGTCTGCCTCCTCTCCACCGATCCTCTCCTCTATCCATCTTCTATCCATCTCCCCCTCTCTCCCTATTTATTTCAGAACCCTCTTCCCCTCCCCCATTTCTGATGAAGGGTCTAGGCCCGAAACGTCAAGGTTTCCTGCTCCTCTGATGCTGCTTGACCCGTTGTGTTCATCCAGCTCCACATCTTGTTATCAAGGTATTTGCTGTGCTTGCTTTTATTGGTCAGTGCATTGAGTATTGGAATTGGGAGGTCATGTTGCAACTGTGCAGGACATTGGTGAGGCCACTTTTGGAACACTGTGTGCAATTCACGTCTCCCGGCTATAAGAAGGATGTTGTGAATCTTGAAAGGGTTCAGAAAAGATTTACAAGGATGTTTCCAGGTTTGGAGGCTTTGAGCTATAAGCAGAGACTGAATAGGCTGGGATTATTTTCCCTGGAGCATTAGAGGTTGAGGAGTAACCTTCGAAATGCTTATAAAATCTTGAGGAGCATGGATCAGATGAATAGACAAGGTCTTCTTCCAGGGTGGTGGAGTCCAAAACTAAAGGGTGTAGGTTTAAGGTTAGAGGGGAAAGATTTAAGAGGGACCTAAGGGAAAACCTTTTCAGAGGCTGATATGTGTATGGAAATGAGTGGCCGGAGGAAGCAGTGGAAGCTGGTACAACTACAACATTTAAAAAGCATCTAGATGGGTATATGAATAGGAACGGTTTCG
Organism: Ginglymostoma cirratum; assembly: GCA_024137785.1. Lineage (NCBI taxonomy): Eukaryota > Metazoa > Chordata > Chondrichthyes > Orectolobiformes > Ginglymostomatidae > Ginglymostoma > Ginglymostoma cirratum. Next base: position 12,149,643 of record JAHRHZ010000249.1, read on the forward strand.
AGGGATATGGGCCAAATTCTGGTGAATGGGGCTGGATATATTTAGGATATCTGGTTAACATGGATGAATTGGACTGAAGAGTATGTTTCTGTGCTGTACATCTTTATGACTTTATGTCCTGTTAACTCTGCTTCCCTCTCCAAAGGTGCTCCCTGGTCTGTCACGCATTTCCAGCATTTTCCATTTTTACTTCGAAAGCACTTGACTAGTGGTGGTAAGATGTGTCTATGATTTTGTGAATTATACTACTCTCTGGTTTGAAGATGGGATGTTTGCAGAGATACCCTCCCTATTCTTCAAACAAGGATGTGGGAATCTTTAATAACAACATCACTGAGAAGAACATGCAAATCAAAGGTCAGTGCACATCAACTAGGGCAGCAATCTCTCATTATTGCATTGGAATGGGACCTGCTTAAGTCCTGGACTGAGAACTCTTACATCCACAACTTCCTCTCCATTGATGACATTTGCAAAGTTAGAGGTTCATGATTCGATAGAGATTTTCTAGATATTAAAGGGAGTGGAGCAGATGGGGAGAATAGAAGGGACCTGTTTTTTGATGGTCAGGCAGCATCGGAATAGAAGGATTATTGTTGGAATCATCTGAGCACCACTCCCTTCAGGTGCAGAGTTGAAAGGCACTTATATGTAGGGGCGTGAAAGAGGGTTAGAATCACCTTCTGTGATTGGCAACAGATGCTAGATTTGTTTTAATTTTGGGATTAGTGGATGGTTCTTTAACAGGGATGTTGGAGATTCTTGATCAAAGGAAGGTAGATGGATTAGTTCACAGATCATCTCCAATTTCATTGAATGGCAGAACAGTTCTATGGAGTTAAAAGTTCTACACATGCTCCTATGCCCCTAGGTTCCTCAACCAATTTCTAAATCTATTATATTAGGTGGATGAAAAAAGATCCTAATGTGCTATTTCAAGGAAAATCAGGGAGTTTGTATCCTGGTCAATGGGCATCATTAAACAAAGAACATTTATCAGATCATTGTGGAACCTTGCTGAGGGCAAATTGGGTGCCACAGATCCTGCATTACAACAGTGACTACCTTCAGCATTTACATTGTTGGCTGTCAGAAATGGCACAAAGTAAATGAATATCTATTTTGTTATTAATATTGCTCCTGAAGTGTTTTGAATAATTGCCTTTGAGTTAGTCAGTGGTAAATGTTGGAATTAAAATGTCAGTGATCCCAGTATTATCACTCTGAGAGCAGTGAAGATTATTATAAGGCCTGGTTACCCTTTCTGTGACTTTTAATTGTCTTCCATTTTGATTTCCATTTCATACATCAGCTCCTTGAGGAAAAGACATGGCAATTTACTATTGTACTGCAGGCTAAATTATTTACTAATTATCTTATTGCCTAGATTACATGGCTGGTTGCAGAAATTATAGTTATTGATTGGATAGAGGACAGTACCTTCCAATTATTTCCAACCAAGATATGCCAGATCATGCACATTTTTCATGTTCAGTTATCCCTAGTATTTGTCAAACTGCTAACAAAAAATTGCTTTCGTTAATTCAAGATGTGGGAAGGCAATTCACTTTATCACTTGTGCATGGCACCATTTTGTACTCATTCCATGCTCATTCCTGTCTGCTCGTTGGATTACTTTCCAATCACGGTCTGCCGGTTATCACGGATTGGCATTATTGAGTGGCTTTCTTGGTGTTGGCTAAGCACAAGGATGTCAATACTGCTCTTGATAGATAAGTCTATCTCTCCAAGGCACAAATTGCTAAGGTGCCACTGGAGATGAAATATCATAAAAGAATGCACAATAGGCAAACACTGTTGTAGGAAAGTAACAGTAATTAAAGTTCTTTTGAGTGTGTATCCCTGCAATTCATTTTTATCTCAGCTGTATGATGTATTTTACTCTCTCCTTTGCTAAAGTACCATGTAATAGACTTGTTCGAACAGAATGCAGAGTATGGTGTTACAGCTACAGAGAAGGTGCAGAGAAAGATCAATTCTAGTATATGAGAGATCTATTCAAAATCTTGATAACAGTGGAGAAGAAGCTATTATGAAATCTGTTTGGCATGTGTTTTCAAACTTTTGTATCTTCTGCCCGATGGAAGAGGGTGGAAGAGAGTATGACCGGGGTGGGAAGGGTCTTTGATAATGTTGACTGCTTTCCCGAGGCAATGAGAAGTGTATACGGAGTCAATGGAAGGAAAGAGAAAAGAACAAAAGAATTGTGGATGCTAGAAACCTGAAACAAAAACAGAAAATGCTGGAAAATCTTAGCAGATCTAGTGGCATCTGTGTGGAGAAATCAAAGTTAACGTCTTGAGTCTAGTGACCCTTCCTCAGAGCAATGTTCTGAAGAAGAGGCATTGGTGTCCTTCCTTAACTGTAGTGTTGACATGGATGGACTGGGATAGATAGTTGGTGATATTTACTCCTAGATACGTGAAGCTCCTCTCGACCACATACACCTCAATACCTGTCGATACAGGTAGGGGTGTGTCCTCCACTCCACTTCCTGAAGTCGATGATCATTTTGCTGACACTGAGGGAGAGATTGTTGTCTTTAAACCATGCTACTAAGCTGTCCATCTCTTTCCTGTTCTCTGTCTCGTCATTGTTTGAGAATCAACCCACACGGTGGTATCAGCAGCAAATTTATAAATTCACATCCTGTGAATAAACAAAATAAAATAAAATTTGGCAGAAATACCTGGTTAGCTACCCAAAGCCAAACAATGTTACACCGTACAATAATAGTCTGAGAATTCCAGGAGCCAGAATTTCCTGCATGCATGGAAAACTCCACTGATTCTAATTGCGGGGAAATAATCTTTTAAGAATTTCTCTAAAAGCAGTCAATTTTGCAGTTTTTGAAGGAATTGTCAATCCACCTCAATATCTTTGTGATAAGTTGCCTACTCCTTCCTGCAGAGCCTTTGAAAAATCATCAGATAATGTTCTGACCAGTTGTGGGTTCTTCTGGGTCTAGCAGAAATCCAAATGACAGTGTATTAAGATTTACCAAGCATTTCTATTAAGAGGACAAACATCTTTCTGGAATCTTACAGCCTCAGGACCAATGTCATGTGATCTGAATATGCCACATTACATAACTGCTTTCACACACACCGAGCAGCTATTCTTTAGAGTAAAGATATAATCAATCCTTTATTCCCCATCAACCCCAATTTCTTCCATAATATCCAGATTGTGTAAGGTAGTAGTGTCGTGCTGGTTGTGTTTGCTGCCATTTGTATCTTCTAAATATGTGTGTTCTTTATGGGCTAATGTGGTCTCATATACGCAAGAGTAAAAAACCATCTTTTCTACCAGAACGTGTCCTGTCAAGAAGCCATTTGCTGCTTCACTGCCATTATTTGCAGGTTACAAGAATTATTACATTACTATAGAGACTCTTGGGAGGACAGAGACTTAGCTCACACAAGATCTTATTTTACTCTCACACAAGTCCACATTGTATCACAAAAGTGGGTGGTGCTTTTTGATTCAATCAAATATTAGCCTTTTCAGACCATTTCAGACAACTATACTACTATGGAAATGTGATTGAATAGATCCCCCAGATCAGAGCAACAACTACCATCATCATTACTACACCAGAGTTTCCTGACATCTATAAAAGAGGGTAAACAGGGGTACTGCCCATACCAGGCTTTAGCCTATCTATCATTCTCGTCCCTCATCATTGACATATGCATGTTCGGAATTGTGACTCCAAACAGGAATTAGAATTTACAATAGAAGAAATGTGTTGGTTGGTCAATAATTACGGAAAGCACACCCTTTGCTAATTATGATTGTTATGTATGATATATCCAACCCACATCTGCAGAAATATCATTTACTCAATGGAATCTTCAGATCTTGAACTCAGTTGGTTAGACATCCTACCAAGATCTTGCCCCAACATATCTATGAAATTTTCCCCAGACTTCCAACTCTCCAAGGTTGCTGTACTCATCCAATCTGTCTTCTTCAGCATTTTAGATTTTAAGAATTTCAGCATGGTCAGCAATGCCTTTATCTGCCTTGATCCTCAACTCTCGAATTTGCATCACCAGCTCCTTATCCTTTTTAAACGATCGTGAGGACCTTCTCTAGTCACCTACCCTAACATCTCCTTATGTAACTCATTGTCAAATATGGTTTAATAATACTTCTGTGAAGCAGGTAATGTATAAATGAAAGTTGATGTTTTCAAGTTGGTTCCAGAATTAGCTAACAAGGAAGGTTTACACATCAAAAGCTGGCTAACATCAACATCTAAAACAAAACTGAAATTGCTGGAGGAAATTAGTAGGTCTGGCAGCATCTGTGGAGATAAAACAGAGTTAACGTTTTTGGTCCATCCAGTGACCCTTCTTCAGAACCCTTCAGAGGGTTCAGTAAGAGACCTTGTTAGACTAGTGAATTTCTCAGGACTGATTGATTCTTTTAAGTGTATCAGTCTTCAACACAAAGTCAGTGATTAATATGATTTATTAGAATGTCTGGAATGGTTAGAAATATGCTATAAAGTTTTACGGTTCATCAGCCAAGAGGTTAAAGAATTTGAAGGCATCAACTGCAGATGGCCTGTTATCATAAAATATCAAAGACACATTGACCTGAAACTTGTTAATATTACAGCAACTGTCCAGTGATGATAGCGATGAATAATAAAGAACTGGATCGCATGCATTTCAATATAGCTTAGAATTATTAAATTGTCTCTGTGCCTTTGTGATCTGTTGCACATCAAAGGGTTATTGAGGCTTAAACAAGCACACCTGTCTGCCTTCTCTCTCCAGAATGTATTCTAATTGTCTGCTGAATCCAAATGGTACTGTCTGCTTCAATGAATTTTGCTGGTAAATGGATGTTATTAGCCCTTGGATGAAAACATTTCAGCAGATTTTTCAGTGCTAATTCCCTCACTGTAGGCCTTTGGTGTGCTGACCATATGGAATGGCCTGCCAAGATCAATTTTGTCACCTCTCTGCATACAGCCTCATTTTCATCGCTTCTCGTTGCCTCCATTTTACCAAAGAAAGCTGAACTGACTTTTTTTTTCAAGCTTGTTGTTATCATTTAAATTCCAGGTGAACTGGATCCACTGGACAAGCCACTACTGTTCTTGTAGCAGGCCTCGTTGTTGGAGACTAGTTTATAAAGGACCACTTTAAGCAAATGTCAGTACTACCTCTACTTTAAAACCATAGCCAACAACGCTTTTTTTCATGGGATGTGAATGTCACTTAAGTTCATCTATAATCGCCCTCGAGAAGGTGATAATGATCAGCCTTCTTGAATCACTGCAGAGCCTGTAATGTATGGATGCCCACAGTGTTTTCAAGGTAGGGAGTTGCAGAATTTTGACCCAGTTTCAGCGAATGAATAACGATGTCCCTCTAAGGCAGGAAGGTGCGTGACTTGGGGAGAGCTTGCAGCTGGTGGTGTACCCGTGTATCTGCTGCCCCTGTTCTTCTAGGTGGTGGAGAGTTCATGTTCGGAATCTACAATTGATGCAGCCTTGCTGAAATGTCACAGTGTACTCTGTCTTTGGGGCACAATGCTGCCGCTGTGCATTGGTGTTGGAAATATTGAATGTTGGAGGTGGTAGTGGATGGGGTGCCGACCAAGCAGTCTATTTTCCCAAAAAGAGAAATCAGTAAAACTGGCAAATGAGGCATGCTGGCTTGTAAATGCTTCAAAATCGACAACTAGTTGGAATAGAATAGAATAGAATCGTAATTTACTGTCACTTGAATTCATGAAAATGCAGTGGAAAGTGTATAAATCACCATATTCTGACACCATCTTTATTCCAGAAATTATAAAAATAAGTAATTGAGACAAAGTTAAGAGAAAGTTCATCGCTTTCTCCCTCCACACTTCCTCATTTTTAAAGTTGCTACAGGAGGCCACCGTCGAAGCTGCCCCTGAGGCCACTAAAGCAAGGATATTTGGACCAAGGATATCCCACCATGCTGGCACTGCTGGGGCCAACACTCAAAGCATTGCATCACCACCATATCTCGGAGAAACAGACTGGACCCATCACGATCATTTCCAAACTTTACTACATTTGATGTACTGTTTTGGACCCCTCTGGGTTATCTTAGTGATATGAGCTTTTTGAATGTTGGAGTCATGCACACCCAGGCAAGTGCAGAGTGTTCCACCTCACTCCAAACCTGTGTCTTGTAAATAGTGAATAGACTTTGCAGAATCAGGAAGTAATTTCTGTGTTGTAATCACAGATTTTATTATTCTACTCAGTCTTTGGTCAATGATAACAGTTACAAGCTCACAGGACAACAGTCATGCTTATACTTTGTCTTAAAGTTAACCACTGTGTACATACATATTGTCATGTATTAGCAGATCATTACTCTCATCAGTCCCTATATTTGCATTGCAGGTATAGTCTTTAAACAAACAGTGCCTCAATACAATATGTGCATGTTGCAGTTGGCTGGATGATGTTTCTTCTCTGGAGAGTGTCATTCCTGTGTGACTTGTTGCTACAGTAACTGTAGTTGATCCATTTCCCCTGCTGTTGTGCTGTGATGTCTGGGGCCGGTGCTTAATCTGAGGTCAGTGCAAAAATCAGTTCTCATTTTCCTGATCAGTGTCTGCAGTGAAGGAGCAACTTCTCCAGTTTTACGCATGTGTCTACAGTTGCAACAGTACAACTTGTCAGTCACATTCACCTCATATGATCGAGGTGATAAATGCTGTGCACAGTCCTAAGGTGACACTGGCATGACATTTATGGAGAACTTTGAAGATTTGTACAATAACTTGGTCTCCAGTGGTTAATGCTAGCAATAACAGGTCAGTCTTGATGAAATGAAATTTGACTTTCTGCCATTTCAACTCAATTTTGTCACTTGTGTGACAACAGTGTGCCTTTAAGAGTGCCCTGTAGTTAGTGAAAAGCCTTTGCAGAATCAGGAAGTAATTTCCAGCAACTTGAGATGCTTTTTAGTCACACTATTTATGTGGCTGATTCCATGAAGTCTTTGATCAAAGTTAACTGTTAAAAGCTCATAGGACTACAGTCAGTCTTTGAGTTCTGTGCTGGTTCTCTTACAGCACAGGCATTGTGACAGTGGTGAGGGGCATTGTCACAGTGGTGAGGGGCATTGTCACAGTGGTGACGGGCATTGTCACAGTGGTGACAGGCATTGTCACAGTGGTGAGGGGCATTGTCACAGTGGTGAGGGGCATTGTCACAGTGGTGACAGGCATTGTGACAGTGGTGAGGGGCATTGTCACAGTGGTGAGGGGCATTGTCACAGTGGTGACGGGCATTGTGACAGTGGTGAGGGGCATTGTCACAGTGGTGAGGGGCATTGTCACAGTGGTGACGGGCATTGTGACAGTGGTGAGGGGCATTGTCACAGTGGTGACGGGCATTGTGACAGTGGTGACGGGCATTGTGACAGTGGTGACAGGCATTGTCACAGTGGTGAGTGGCATTGTCACAGTGGTGAGAAAATGTCTTCTTCAGAAAGGTTAACAGCAACAAAAACAAAGCTGCTGGAAAAACTCAGCAGGTCTGGCAGCATCTGTGAAGTAAAAAAAGAGTTAACGTTTTGGGTCCGGTGACCCTTCCTCAGAACAGTTGATCAACAGGTTTGAGTTCCCCTTAGTATTTTACTTCAAAGAATCATGAGGCGGGTGGTAGGATCATGCCTCATGCAGACCCAGGAAGGATTTTTTTTCTTTCAGTTACAGAGAAGCTGGTTAATGAGCTAAAACCTTGAGTTGTCAGCTGCTACAGTGAAGGCTTAAACAGTGAGGTTTCCTCTTAAAATTCGAAAGGGGCATATTGTTTCTTTCTTCGGGACTGGAGAGACACAGTGGATGAGAATCGGAGATAATAGGTACTGCAGATGCTGGAGAATCCGAGATGACAAGGTGTGGAGCTGGATGAACACAGCAGGCCAAGCAGCATCACAGGAGCAGGAAAGTTTGACGTTTTGGGCCTAGACCCTTCATCAGAAATGGGGGAGGGGAAGAGGGTTCTGAAATAAATAGGGAGAGAGGGGGAGGCAGATAGAGGATGGATAGAGGAGAGGAAAGGTGGAGAGGAGGCAGACAAGTCAAAGAGGCGGGGATGGAGCGAGTAAAGGTGAGTGTAGGTGGGGGTGTAAGGAGGAGATAGGTCAGTCCAGGGAGGACGGACAGGTCAAGGGGGCGGGATGAGGTTAGTAGATAGGAGATGGGGGTGGGGCTTGAGGTGGGAGGAGGGAATAGGTGAGAGGAAGGACAGGTTAGGGAGGCAGGGACGAGCTGGGCTGGTTTTGGGATGCGGTTGGGGGAGGGGAGATTTTGAAGGTTGTGAAATCCACATTGATACCATTGGGCTGCAGGGTTCCCAGGCTGAATTTGATTTGCTGTTCCTGCAGCCTTCGGGTGGCATCATTGTGGCATTGCAGGAGCGGAGGGCCTTTAGGACATCTGCATGGGGAAGACAGGTATATAGGGACTGGACGTCCATAGTAAAAATGAGGTGTTGAGGACCGGGGAATTGGAAGTTCTGGAGGAGGTGGAGGGCATGGGTGGTGTCACGGATGTAGGTAGGGAGTTCCTGGACCAAGGGGGTGAAAATGGAGTCTAGGTAGGTGGAGATGAGTTCGGTGGGGCAGGAGCAGGCGGAGACAATGGGTCGACCAGGGCATTCAGGTTTGTGGATTTTGGGAGGAGATAGAAGCGGGCGGTGCGGGGTTGGGGAACGATGAGGTTGGAGGCGGTGGGTGGGAGGTCCCCTGAGGTGATGAGGTTGTGGATGGTTTGGGAGATGATGGTTTGGTGCTCGGGGGTGGGGTCATGATCCAGGGGGCGGTAGGAGGAGGTGTCGGAGAGTTGGCGCCTGGCCTCAGCAATGTAGAGGTCAGTGCGCCATACTACGACTGCCCCTCCCTTGTCCCCGGATTTTATGGTGAGGTTGGGATTGGAGCAGAGGGAGCAGAGGGCTGCACATTCTGTGGGGCTCTCCGCTTCTTCCTGTCCGGCAGAACTGACCAATCCCCCTCCACCGACACCCTCATCCACTTAGCCGAACTCGTCCTCACCCTCAACAACTTCTCTTTCAATTCCTCCCACTTCCTACAGGCAAAGGGGGTGGCCATGGGTACCCGCATGGGCCCAAGCTATGCCTGCCTCTTTGTAGGTTACGTGGAACAATCCCTCATCCGTACCTACACTGGCCCTAAACCCCACCTCTTCCTCCGTTACATTGATGACTGTATCGGCGCCGCCTCGTGCTCCCACAAGGAGCTCGAACAGTTCATCCACTTCACCAACACCTTCCACCCCAACCTGAAGTTCACCTGGACCATCTCCAACACATCTCTCTCCTTCCTGGACCTCTCTGTCTCTATCTCAGGGAACCACCTAGAAACCGATATCCATTTCAAGTCCACTGACTTCCACAGCTACCTGGAATACACCTCCTCCCACCCAACTTCCTGCAAAAATGCCATCCCCTATTCCCAATTCCTTCGCCTCTGCCGCATCTGCTCCCAGGATGAGGCATTCCACTCCCGTACATCTCAGATGTCCTCATTCTTCAAGGACCGCAACTTCCCCCCTAAAGTGGTCGAGAACGCCCTCGACCGTATCTCCCGCATTTCCCGCAACTCATCCCTGACACCCCGTCCCCGCAATAATAACCAAAAAAGAATCCCCCTTGTCCTCACGTACCACCCCACCAACCTCCGGATCCAACGCATCATCCTCCGACACTTCTGCCATCTGCAATCCGACCCCACCACCAAAGACAATTTTCCCACCCCACCCTTATCTGCTTTCCGGAGGGACCATTCCCTCTGCGACTCCCTTGTCTGCTCCACACTCCCCTCCAGCCCCACCACACCCGGCACTTTTCCCTGCAACCGCAGGAAGTGCTACACCTGCCTCCACACCTCCTTCCTCACCCCAATCCCAGGCCCCAAGAAGACTTTCCACATCAAGCAGATGTTCACCTGCACATCTGCCAATGTGGTATACTGCATCCGCTGTATCCGTTGTGGCCTCCTCTACATCGGGGAAACCAAGCGGAGGCTTGGGGATCGCTTTGCAGAACACCTGCGCTCAGTTTGCAACAAACAACTGCACCTCCCAGTCGCGAACCATTTCAACACCCCCTCTCATTTCTCAGATGACATGTCCATCCTGGGCCTCCTGCAATGCCACCCAAAGGCTGCAGGAACAGCAAATCATATTCAGCTTGGGAACCCTGCAGCCCAATGGTATCAATGTGGATTTCACAAGCTTCAAAATCTCCCCTCCCCCAACCGCATCCCAAAACCAGCCCAGCTCATCTCCACCTCCCTAACCTGTTTTTCCTCTCACCTATCCCCTCCTCCCACCTCAAGCCTCACCCCCATCTCCTATCTACTAACATCATCCCGCCCCCTGGACCTGTCTGTCCTCCCTGGACTGACCTATCTCCTCCTTACACCCCCACCTACACTCACCTTTACTCGCTTCATCCCCGCCTCTTTGACTTGTCTGCCTCCTCTCCACCTATCTTCTCCTCTGTCCATCTTCTATCCGCCTCCCCTTCTCTCCCTATTTATTTCAGAACCCTCTTCCCCTCCCCCATTTCTGATGAAGGGTCTAGGCCCAAAACGTCAAGCTTTCCTGCTCCTGTGATGCTGCTTGGCCTGCTGTGTTCATCCAGCTCCACACCTTGTTATCGCAGATGAGAATCATAGCTGTTTTGCTGAAATGCAGTTTTTTGCCAAAGAGTTTTCTTTTATTCATTCACAGGATGAGAGTGTCAGTGGCTAGACCAGCTTTTATTACCCATTCCTAATTGCCCAGAGGGCAGTTAAGAGTCAACCCCATTGCTGTGGGTCTGGAGTCACATGTAGGCCAGACCAGGTAAGGATGTCGGTTTCCTTCCTTAAAGGACATGAGTAAACCAGATGCGTTTTTCCTGATAATTGGCAATGGATTCATGGTGAGCTTTCGACTTTTAATTTCAGATTTTTATTGAATTCAAATTCAACATATGCCATCGTGAGATTCAAATACGGGTCTCCAGGACATTAGTTTGGTCTCTGGTTTAACAGTCCTGTGATAAAACTATTAGGCCATTGCCTCCCCAGTTTTTATAGGTTGCTGCCTGCATTGGAACAGTTGATGCTCAATGGTTAAATAATACATAAAAATCAAAAGAACTGTGGATGCTGTAAATCAGGAACAAAAACAAAGTTGCTGGAAATGCTCAGCAGGTCTGGCAGCATCTGTGGAGGAGAAAACAGAGTTAACTTTTCGGGTCCGGTGACCCTTCCTCAGGTTAGATAATACATTGTCTTTTTCAGTATTTCAGTAGAGTAAAGTTATGCCAACCCCACTTTTTGTTCTATTTTAACAGTGTTAAAGGAATGAAGTGTGCTTTGATTAAACCTTAATGGTGGATAAATCAAATCATATCTCGAACTAAGTGCCTTGCATTTGCCTTTTTAAAAGTATAACCGTTAGGGTCTAAGGTATCTCTATAATAAAATTAGGAGGTTTGGTCTGGTCCATGATACTCACTCCTGTTACCAATTTTGGCTTCAGTATCTTTTTTGCCACTGGAAAAGTAGTTGCAGTGTGAAATTAGTTTATGCGCAATGGCAGATAGGTAATGGTTAATATTTAAGGAACATTGCCGTAGTTATACATTCTTTTTCACAAGGGAAAGATTTTGTCAGAGGGAATAATTGAAGGAAATTAGCACTATTAAAAACAAAGTGCTAGAGAAATTAATGATGCCGTTATTTGACAAATCCCCAGCGTCTCATAAACCTAGAGACCTGGATATTAAAGGAGGTGGTCAATGAATAGTGAATGCGTTGGTTGTCATCTTGCAACATTCTATAGATTCTGGAGTAGTCCTTGTTGACTGGAGGTTTGCAAATGTAACCTCACTAATTAAAATAAAAGAGAGAGGGATAGAATACAAAGAATCACAAACCTAACATCTCAAATAGGTAAAAAGTGAGCATTTAATACAAAAGGTATAATAAACAGTGACTTAGAAAATTTCGCTAGGATTGGAGAGAACAGTTCTGAAGGACCACAGAACCTGAAACGTTCACTCTGGATTTCTCTCTACAGATGTTGCCAGGCCTACTGAGATTTTCCAGGAATTTCTGTTCTTGTTTCCTTATTAAGATTTTTTTTAGATTGATACACACTCTCAGCTTTGGAAGCTGTTTCACTGATACCATGATTCTGGAGTTGTCACTCGTTTGTCTTCAAACTCCAGTATCTTGTCTTTCAGATTAGAGCTGAGAGCAGCTAGAACTTTCCTGGGCAATTACTGATTTGGTCTCACGCTCCCATTAGCTTGAAGATAATGTTCTCGAGAAAGATGTCCTAACCCTGTAAACACACTGTGTGGCTCTTCGAGTGTCTGTTTCGCAGCTTATGACTTATTGCTGCAACACATTGTAAATCTCTATTGGCACATTGAGGGTTACCTATTTTTAGACTTGCTCCAGCTGAGATGAATGCTTTTGCTTGCCAACAGTGATCTGGCACTGCAAAATTTCATCTTTTGCATTGATTTTTATTGTATTGATCCTACAGGGTAACCTGCCTTCGCAAAATGAGGATGACACCATCATAGAGACTCAACCATACTTTTGAGCGCTTCATTTTGGGATTGCCTTGTTGAGCTCCTTTGCACATGTCTATGAATAATATGATGAAGCACAATGCACCGGTGTTTATAAGAAACTGACTTGATTATTCCCTTCTGCAGTCATTAGTCCAACAGGGACAAATAATTTGTCACCTATCAAGCTGATTGAACTAACTTGCTGTATGGTGTACAGTGATTCATCAAAATCTTGAACTGATACTTCTCCAGTGGCATGTATGCCTACTTGTTGTACTTCCCCTGAGCCATTCTTTTATTTGCAAAATAATCCCGTTTTTAGAGTGAGAACACTGCCTTCTTTTCCTTTGTGTTATGTCCATCACAATACTGGAACCCTTCCCTTTATCCATGATTTTTCTTCACTTCAGGCCTGGAAAGTGCATCAGCTATAAATACATTCTATCTACTGATTTGTAACCTCAATCTTTTGCACACATCAATTGTTTTCCTGAGAGTAAGTTTCTCCTCTTTCAGTAATTGTGCTGTCACTGTAGGATTGCTAAAACTAATTGGATCCGGTCTTTAATTGAATCATCTTTCAGTTACACAAATTCAAAGGAGGAAATTCACTACCCAATGGGTTGTGAATCTGTGGAATTCCCTGCCCAGTGAAGCAGTTGAGGCTACCTTGTTGAATGTTTTTAAGGTAATGATAGATTTTTGAACACAAAAGGAATTGAGGGTTTGTGAGTGGCTGGGTAAGTGGAGCTGAGTCCATGAAAAGATCAAGCATGATCTTATTGAATAGTGAGCAGGCTTGAAGGTCTAGATGGGCTATTCCTGCTCACTATTTCTAATGTTCTTATGTTCTAAAGGATTCAGTGACTTGAGTTAGTGCTTTCACAAATTAACCATTAATCAATTTTTCACACTGGACCCTAATATTAGGGCACATGACACTCATATCTTAAATTCACTTGGATTCAAAGTACACCTTCAAGGCTTTCTAAATTGCTGCCTTTTTTTCTGTTTTTTGGAGATAGTTATGGAGAAATCTCACCCGAACAATGAGAAAGGTTTGCCTACAAGTAGCTGCTCTCCTTTCCTAATTAAACCTGTCACAATTTTTCAGTTCTGCCTAATAACACCATTAAATTCAACTGATACTGGGAAAGGAAAACTTGCTGCCATTGTGTCTTACCCCAGATGTTTTCAGCTGTAGTTTGTTTCATAACTCCTTTTCTCTGGCCTCCTCTGCCTCTCAGGAGCTCTGTACATTCCTGTAACTCTTTTAGTAGCTGCAATTCTACAGGTCTTCCACGCTCAATTTTAGTATCCCTGTTTTGTTTCTACAATCTCTCTATTGAATTGGTTGTTAGCTGGATGCCCTCATTGAGGGAGAGGTCACATGACCAAGAGAAACCAGCAAGTGTATTGGTTCAGTATTGTGCTTCTAAACCAGACAGTAAACTCCCAGGATATAGGTGACAGTGTTTCATCATTGAATGTAATACCATTGAAGACCAAGGGGAGATGGCTTGATTCTACTTTGTTAAAGATAGTATTTTCTGGCACTCGTGCAGTTTGAATGCTATTCACCATTGATCAGCCCTGTGTATTGGCCAGGTATTGCTAAATATAGACATATACTACTTCAGTATCTGACAGTTGGAAATGATACCAAACATTACTAATCAGTAATCATCCACACTTCCTGACTTATGGTAAATCGGTAGCCATTGTTGAACAACTGCAGGGAATTAAGCCAAAATTGGGATGGGAAACCTGTGATCATGTCCCAGGTTTATGTTCTGTCTAGTCCACTTTCTACTGGGATTAGTGTAGGTGGTGTGTGTTCGTGGGAGGATGGGGTTGCCATACAGTTAGCAAATGCTGATGACATAATACTGGGTGGGAATGTACATTGTGAAGAGAATACATGAAGATTTCTAGAGACCTTGAGCAAGGGGGCTCAGTGGTTAGCACTGCTGCCTCACAGCACCAGGGACCCAGATTCAATTCCACCCTCGGGCAACTGTCTGTGTGGAGTTTGCACATTCTCCCCATGTCTGCATGGGTTTCCTCCGGGTGCTCTGTTTTTCTTCCACAGTCCAAAGATGTGCAGGCTGGGTGGATTGGCCATGCTAAATTGCCCATAGTGTCCAGGGATGTTTAGGTTAGGTAGGTTACAGGGGGATGGGTTTGGGTCTGTGCTCCGAGGATTGGTGTGGACTGTTGGACCGAAGGGCCTGTTTCTACACTGTTGGCTTTCTGTGACTGTCAGTTTTCTTCCCCAGTTTGGCCTATGTAATGTTGCTCACAGTCCTTGCATGGTATTTTGTAAATTACATTAGTTTTATTAGTTGTGGGAATGGGATCCTTTACGTTCATCAGTAGCTGTCGCAGGGTAGTTGTTGGTTTGTGGGCAACCCTGATACCTAGGGGTCTGAGTAGTCTTATGGTCATCTCTGATATGACTCTGATGTACGGTAGGGGGACTGGTGTGGCTGGTCAAGTTGCGTCTTCTTGTTGTGGTCTGTCACAGAGGTAATGGCGAATTGTGCCATTTGGGTATCCATTCCTTTTAAAAACTCCACATAAGTTCTCCTGTGCTGCTTTGCACAATTCTGGGTTGCTGCAGTGTGTTGTGGTTTGTCTGAATAATGTCCTGATGCAGCTCTATTGATGGGTGTCAGGGTTGTTGCTGGAATAATTGGTGCATATCTGTGGTCTTTCTGTATACACTGACCTAGAGTATCCCATTATTCTTATGTTCTACCATTACGTTTAGGAAGGGTAGTCAGTTATTGTTCTCTTCTTCTTTTGTGAATTTTATTCTGGTGAGGATGTTGTTTATGTATCGATGGGTTTCTTCTAGCTTTGTGCATTTGATAATAATGAAGGTGTCATCTTCACAGCGACACAGAGTTTGGGTTGTATAGTGGGGACCGCTGTCCATTCTAACTGTTGCATTACCACTTCTGCAATCAGCCCTGATATTGGGGATCCCATCGGTGTTCCCTTGATTTGTTTGAATATGTGGCCGTTGAAGGTGAAGTGGATTGTGAGGCACAGATCCAGCAGTTTCAGGGTGCTGTCCTTGTTTAAGCTGTTGGTGTCACGGGGTGCCTGCCTTCCTAATTAATCTAGCAGCGTGGCAATTGTCTCTTGGGCTAGGCCAATGTTTATTGATGTAAATAGTGCTGTTACATCAAAGGATGTCATTATCTGGTCCTCTTCTATTCTGGTTTCCTTGACAATGTTGAAGAACTCTTGGAAGGACTGGATTGAGTGGGTAGTGTTGTCAACTAAGTATTTCAGTTTCCTTTGTAGTTCTTTGACTAGTCTTTATGTTGGCGTGCCCGGTAGCAAGACAGTCATTCTGAGGGGGACCCCTGGCTTGTGTACCTTAGGGAATCCATAGATGCGGGGTTTGTGGATTCCTCTGGCTTCACTTTTTGGTAGTCTGTCTTTCTGATATTTCCTGAGTTGTGTAATTTCTTCAGGGTTGTTGTAATCCAGTTTTCTAACTGTGGTGTTGGGCCTATCACCATCTGCTGATAGGTGTCGGTACCTGCTAGTAGTGCGTTAGCTTTCTAGACGCATTGGGCTCTATTGAGGATTACTGTCATGCGTCCTTTGTCTGCCAGTAAGATTACAATGTTTCTGTCTTTCTTGAGTCTTTCCAGGGCTTTCTTCTCTTCTGTGTTGAACGTGTTCCTCTTAGCTTTTCTGCTCAGTATTGGGACTATCGTCTGTCTGATGGTTGTATTTCTTCTGTGAGTCCGTTGCTCTTTAGTGTCAATTCCAATGCAGCCAAGAGATCAGGGTTTTTGCTGTCTCTGTAGGTAGAATTCAGTCCGTGTACTAGGAATGTCTTCTCAGTGTCTGTTGGTCTGAGATGCTCTTGATCTATGTTTCTGTGTTGTCCGTTTCGTTGTTGTGGGTGATTTTGAATGGTATTTTTCTTGAAAGGCTATTATTTTCTTTGTTATGATCTTTTGTTGTTGTGTGGTGATGGATTGTTCCAGTGTGGTGACCCAATCTTGGTCGGTCGCATTGGAGTACAAAGTTATTTGGTGCGCAATTTCCGACTCATGTTTGTGGAGGCGGTTGTGGGCATTGTTGATCTTAACCCTTATCATTCTGCGGCTGTTCTGTGCAGCTGTTTTCCATGCCGGTGGATTGTTGATAGGTGGTTTATGTTTTAAGCTTTGTGGTAGTACCTGTTTTCTGAGGCATTCATGCAGGAAGTATCGTTGTTCGCGAGTCGCACTCGAACAGATAGCATTTGTCTCCCACCTGCTGGCCAGTTTGAGGGTGTTGCGCCCATAAGTGTTTGAAGATTTGCAGCTCGGGTTGTGGATGAGGTTGTAGACATGCTCGCCAAGCCGGTGTGTTTGATTGCAGGTGTTTCGTCATCTTGCTAGGGAACATCATTATTTTGGTTCCCTTATCCAAAGACAGATGTATTTGACATTGAGGGAGTCTAATGCAGATTCAACAGATCAATTTCTAGAATAGTAGGATGTTCTTATGAAAAGGGATTGAGAAGACTGGGTCTCTATTTTCCAAAGTTTTGAAGAATAAGTGGTGAGCTCACAGAAAGTGACCCTTTGATCTTTTACTTATAAATTCTGTGTCTGATACTATCTCCTTCTGAAACACCTGAAGGAGGAGTAAGGCTCTGAAAGCTTGTGATTCCATATAAACCTGTTGGACTATAACCTGGTGCCATGTGATTTCTGGCAAAATTCTTAAAGAGCATGACAGTGTCAATGTGGATGAGATGTTTCCCTGGTTGGAGATTCAAAAACAAAGTGACATAATCTCAGGATAAGGGGTCGGCTATTTAAGAACAAAAACAAAGTTGCTGGAAAAGCTCAGCAGGTCTGGCAGCATCTGTGGAGGAGAAAACAGAGTTACTGTTTCGGATCCGGTGACCCTTCCACAGAATGGCTATTTAACATTGGGATGGAGAGGAATTTCTTCACTCAGAGGATGTTGAGTCTTTAGAGCTCTCTACTGTTAAGAATAATGTATAACTTTAAATTTAATGTGTTTTGTATGCTTTTATGTCAAGAAAAGGAAATATGGTTTTGGTTTCATTTTTAGAGTTGCTCCTGTGAGCATGGTTTGGAGGTGTGTGTCTGTGTGTGTGTGTCTTTCTATCAGAACATGGAAGCAGGAGTGTTAAACACTCTAGTATGAAATCCTACAAGACTGCTAGGAACTGAGATTAGGGAGTTCATGTAAACTTCATTCTGATGTTTATGCGAGTTTGCGTTCTGTTCTTTTCAGACATCTCAAAAAGACAGAGCAGCCGAAAGACATCTACAGCATGCACAAAAATACATTAGAATGACAATAGTTGTTTCAGCCTAGCAAGAAGCCTCAGTGTGCAGGCAGTGGTGAGTGTTCACTAGGTTTTATTCTGCGTTTGTGAAGGTGCTGGGATAGGAGGAATTGGGTGAATTTGAAACCTCTTCTCATCTTGGTGTAAAATTATTTAGTAATCATTTTATTCTTTGTTTTAAAAGTACACTGGTAGACTCTTACTAAACACATTCACAACTGACCTCAGTAGTTAAATAAAACTAGGGCCTATCAAGAATATATTTCACTCTGGACTCTGACCTGTTCAGTATTCATACGAGCTGGGTTCATAATGCTGTTCCAGAGGGTTCAGAAGTTCAATCCCATGTTTAAGACAGGATCTTGTTCGATTTCCGGAGTTCACCGATACTAATGGATATGAGAGTAGCACAGAAGAATAGCATTGAGGTAGATGATGAGCCATGATGTAATTACATTTTGGAACATGTTTGCTGAACTGAATGGTTTACTCTTGCTCTTGAGAATGATTTGAGAAATGTAGCAAAAAGATGGATAGGTAGGAGTGGTCTAGGAAATGGGCGGAGGGGGTGGTGTTGTCCCAAATGGCTTTGTCATGGTCTGAAACAAAAATAAAATTCTTTCTCGAATAAATTTTTTAAAAAGGAGCATTTTCAATTTCTGGCATCCTGAGTGAGACATACTCAAATCTCTTAGAAAATGAACAGCCACGAGCAAAACATCTGGAAAGATGAAATTCCAATTTTCCTTTGTTCCTGGACAACAAACCTAATCAAGGAACACTGCCAGAACAACAATACAGCCTGCATTGGTCAGCATTCATTAGACAAGTGCAGTCTTAGGTTGCCAATGAGACAGGAACTACCAGCAGTGTAAGAAAGCACAGCACAATGCCATCAATCAAGTGGTCCGCGATCACACGAGACAACCTGTATTCCTGTTGGTAATAAATATAACAGGTATTCATTACCAACAGTGCAAATGCTAGCAAAGTTTTGATGATCACTGAAAAACTGACAGATGGTATTACACTGAGCCGTGTAGTATTGTACAGCAAAACCTCCAGTCTTGTGGGGGCCATAGAGGGTCACTTGCAGAATGCAACCATTTAATTAAAGGTTGTATAATACACTGGAAGCCAGTGATTCAGGATTGTGCAGCACAGATGGATGTGCTTTGGTCCACTGTGTTTTGCCAGCTACTTGAAGGAGAGCATCCAATTAGTTCTGCTTCCAAATTCTTTCCCTACAGTCCAATATACATTTGTTTTTCAAATATTTATCTAATTCCCATTTTAATAGTTGTTGAATCTGCCTTCACTGCCCCTCCAGGCATTATATTCCAGATCGTAACATCCCATTGAGTGAAATAAAAGTCTCCTCATTTAAGGTTTTAGCAAAGATGTGTAGCTTGGGTTGTGGGTGAGGTTGTTGACTTGCTTGCCGAGCTGGCTTGTTTTTGTTCAGACGTTTCGTCACCGTGCTAGATGACATCATCAGCACAGCCTCCAATGAAGCGCTGTTGTTTTACTCCACTTGGAATTTATACTAGAGATAACAAGGTGTGGAGCTGGATGAACACAGCAGGCCAAGCAGCATCAGAGGAGCAGGAAAGCTGACGTTTCAGGCTCAAATCCTTCTTCAGAATTTATACTGTCTGGTCTGGTACAACTCACCTGATGATGTCACCTAGCATTCTGACGAAATACCTGAACAAAAACAAGCCAGCATGGCGAGCAAGTCAACAACCTCAAATCTCATCTCCAATCTCGTTCTTTTGCCAATTGTTTTAATTCTGTATCCTACGCATCAAGACCATTTTGCTGTGGAAACAGTTTCTCATTATTTAACCTTCAAAACCTTTTAACTTTTATCTTCCCTGCTTTGAAGATAATAATTTGAGCTTTTACAGTCCCCCGTTTACCTGAGCGCCTGTACATTCCTAAGCCCCATTTTATAATATTCACTTCAGAACTGAGCAGTGTATTTTGTGATTCAGAGAAACCTTGAACTGGGACATTCAGTATTCACACAATCGGCACAATTTCTAACTGGACTATTACTTTTTATGGGTTATAATACCCTTCAAAAAACTTGTTATCATTGATAATCCTCGCAGTGAGTGAGAGAGGGAGCTTAGCTGCACCCCCCAAACCTGTAACTCATCTGAAGCTGAGCAATGTGCACCTAAAAATTGTCAGCATTGAACAGAAGCCCAGAATTGGAATCCTTGGTGATTCACATGTTTACTTACCCCAGAGACGTAGAAACCATTTGTTGTGCTTTAATGCTGGTCAGCTGAACTCAACACACTAAGAGATCAAATTTGTTTGGTCTGCCTGTCTTTATTTTGCATTGAGTTGTGACTGTTCTGAAGACAATGCAAAAACGTCTGCATCCCTTTTGTCACAGGAGTATACAAACATAGCAACAATCATAGGCCATTCAGCCCTCAAGCCTGTTCTGCCATTCAATTAAATTGTCTCAACTTTACTCCAACTTCATTTAATTACTTCTGTTCCACATCCTTTGATGCTCTCACCTCTAGCAAAAATCTCTTGATCTCAAGCTTGAAAGTTTCAACCGATCCAAAGCTTAGAGCTTTCTGGAGAAAAGGTTCGGCTGCATGTAGCTTAGCCTTGTGTTTTAACCCTTTAAACTCTGGTGTTATTCTGATGAAACTGCACTGCTTCCAAGGCCTTGTGTTTATTTAAGGGCTATAGATCAATACTGAGACACTGTTGCAGATGAGGTCAACGTAAGAGTCCATATTAGTGAAACATCAATTCCTCCACACCACGTCATCCCCTGTGAAATTGGAGTAAATCTGTACAGTGATGTTAAAGGCATTGCATGAAAACATTTCTTCTAGTCATCATTATGTTGCAATTTGTGGGATCTTGCTTTGTGCACAATTACTGGCATTGCTCCTTTAATAGAATAACCACATTCAAAAGTGTTTCTTTTGGCTGTGAAGTGCTTTGGAACATTCTGAAGGTGCTATACAAATGCAACTCTCTGTTCTCTCATTCAAATCCAAAACACGTTATGGTCACTATTTACAAACTGTACCCTTCTCCATCAGATTATTATTATTGATGATTCATTGTTTTGCTCCATTCGTTCTAAAATATGAAGTTATTCTGTAATAGTTATACTTTAAGTTGGATTTGTGCTTCAAATCACTTGTATTTCTTAGTTACATTTTTGTACAGAGCACTTCTCTGATTAGCTGTCTCAAATCGCAACTTTTCAGCACAATATTTGTTTTCTGCTCCTGTATACCTGACTACTGTAGATCTTACTGTACTGCAGGACTTACTCTTTACTAAAGAAGATGGATCTTTATTTAAGGTGAAGACCATTCCTTCTTCACAGTCTTGCCTAACACTGCCTGGGATCAGTGTCACTGGAAAATGAAATCATTCCTTTAACAAAATCCCTTCGACCATGTATTAACAATTTTTGAGGGATGCTAATTTGGGTTAGCTGGTAAAGTGGAGGGCCCAGCCAAAGTTTCAAGAGTTCATCTCCCGCTTTAGCTGTTGGAGGAATTTAAATTCAATTAATTAATAAATCTGAGACAAAGCACAGTTTCTTTAACAGTGATGTTAAACAACTGAATAGTTGTAACAAACTACCTGGTTCACTGCTCCTGTTTGGACTTAGAAGTTTGCCTTCCTTGTTTAGCCTGGTCTATGATTCACAGCAATATGGTTGTTTGTTAACTTTCCAACTGAACTGGCCCAACGATAGGGACATGGTCCATAGGTAATGAGGGAAGTCCAGGAAGATAATGCAAGAAGACTCACTACGGAGAGGAACCTTCCATGAAATTCACCAAATTAACACACTGTTGATGTCTGGAAAGATCTAGACCTATGTTATCAAAGCAAATCCATTCCAGGCCCAAATGTATTTTTCCTGTCTTCCCCCATACAATACACCCTTTAACCCATTCTCCCTTACCAACTTCCTTAGTCTTAGCTCCCTGTGGCTAACCAACCTCTGACCCAGCTACCCAGTAACCAACTTCCTCTTGAAGGCTGCAGATTGAGTTGACTTCCAAGCTGTGCAACATTGAATGGAAGGAGTGTAACCTTAATCTAGTGTGAACAAAAACACTTTTTTTTAAACTGGCCCTGTTTGTGAATCTAAATGACTGAAGGTGTGTCCATGGCAGAAGACAGTATTCTCCCTAAAATCCTCAGATCCTTTTGAAATAGACGAAAGGAGTATTCTCATTATTGCTGTACAATGTGCTGTTAGTCTGTCCTTCCAAAGTTCTCATTGATCCTGTTGGTTCCATAAACTTCGAAGTAGTAGAGGGTGAACTATATTCTTATCGCTTCACATCTCACTGCGTTGTGTTCCGAAGTGGGTTCAAAACATGTTCATCATCATCAGAGCTCATTTGAATCTTTGTTGAAAGTGACCAGGCCTAGCCAACAACAGTTCTGTCTGCGTATATTCTCCAGTACAAAGTGGAAAGAACTAGAAGTTTGCTTGTGAATATTAAAGAGCACTGGGTTTTTTAAAAATATTATTTTACTCTCAAATATTGACGTTTTTAACTGACAAGTTTAATCTAATAAAACATCAAAGCAATGCGGAAATGTTACATTAACATGAATACCCAGTGCGACCAAGTCATGTTGAACAAGGATATCTGGCATGCACATATGGCATTTGTGTTATAAGACATCAATGCATTTAAAATTAACTTGGGTTACAGGCAGCATTCCTTTAATCTGCTTGTGTTGATATTGTACGTCAGAGGTAGTGGAGCAAACCTTTCTAAAATCCTTCGTAATGTATTGCAATATTCAACAGGTTGTTGCATTAAATGTGCCCTTCAATCTAATACAAGTCATGGATTTTCACCATTTCGTTCTCACCCAGCACTCTCCTGCAAATGCCTGAATATTGTTTATTCTGAAGCAAACCAATTTCACTTTAAAATCTTCCCCTTGCCTGAAGGAATGCATTGCATATAGAACATAGAACATAGAACATTACAGCGCAGTACAGGCATTTCGGCCCTCGATGTTGCGCCGATCTGTGAAACCAATCTGAAGCCCACCTAACCTACACTATTCCATTATCATCCATATGTTTATCCAATGACCATTTAAATGCCCTTAAAGTTGGTGAGTCTAATACTGTTGCAGGCAGGGCATTCCACGCCCTTACTACTCTCTGAGTAAAGAACCTACCTCTGACATCTGTCCTATACCTATCACCCCTCAATTTAAAGCTATGTCCCTCATGCTAGCCGTCACCATCTGAGGAAAAAGGCTGTCACTGTCCACGCTATCTAATCCTCTGATCACCTTGTGTGTCTCTAAGTCCCCTTTTAACCTCCTTCTCTCTGATGAAAACAGCCTCAAGTCCCTCAGCCTTTCCTCATAAAACCTTCCCTCCATACCAGGCAACATCCTGGTAAATCTCCTCTGCACCCTTTCCAATGCTTCCACATCCTTCCTATAATGCGGTGACCAGAACTGCACGCAATACTCCAAGTGCGGCCGCACCAGGGTTTTGTACAGCTGAAACATGACCTCACGGCTCCGAAACTCAATCCCTCTACCAATAAAACCTAACACGCCGTATGCCTTCTTAACAATCCTATCAACCTGGGTGGCAACTTTCAGGGATCTATGCACATGGACACCGAGATCCCTCTGCTCGTCCACACTACCAAGAATCTTACCATTAACCCAGTACTCTGTATTCCTGTTACTCCTTCCAAAGTGAATCACCTCATACTTTTCTACATTAAACTCCATTTGCCATCTCTCAGCCCAGCTCTGCAGCTTATCTATGTACTGATTATGGATTCTTAATGCTCAGTGGAAAAATGTGTTAAGACCAATCTATGGGGAATGTGGAAGATTGGATCGCTTTTTAAATGAGCTATGGCATGGTGGGCTGACTGGACTTCTCTTGTGCTGTACGATTCAGATCAACACAGCTGGAGTCACCTAAGAATACAATGGTTACAACACAATTTCAGCAGGAAGTTCTTTTCATAGGTAAGAGACGAATGACTGTTACTCGTGTCTCTTTGTTTTGTCAACACCATCTATTTCCAATTGTAAGATACCCTCAGAAATTCAGTTATCTTTTCCCTTGAAACTCTGTGGTAATCCAGCATTTTACGCAGTTAGTAAGGCAGGCCATTAAACAGGTGAATTGAAAGAATAGCAGTACGTGTCAAAATCAGAACGGCATGTAAATTGGAGGTGTCCCCATTACTTTACTGCTCTCCTTCTTAGCAGAGAAGGTCATGAGGGAGGAAGGGCCTTTCAAAATACATTTGGTCAAATGTTGCTCTGTAGCCAGTGGATCACACTGAAACAACACCGTGCCAGCAGAGAAGGAGAGACTGCTGAATCTGAATGCTGCGTCCTGGATTCTCTCAAGATTGTTGAGAGTTGTTGCCACTGTATCCATCTAGGAAAGTAATTATTTTATCCTCATACTCCAAACTTGAGATAAAGTCATAGAGCCACACAGCACAAAACAACCCTTTGGTCTAACCAGTCCATGCCAACCACGTTCCCAAACTAAACTAATCCCACCAACCCGTGCTTGGTCTATAACCCTTGAAATCTTTCCTATTCATCTGTTTATCCAAATATCTTTTACATGTTTTTAAAGTAATGCATTGTTCACACTCACATGATTCAAAGTGAGTGATATAATTGTGCTTTTATTTCTTTCATATTCATGAATATAATTTGATTGTACTAGGCTTTTGTGCACTGAGCTTTTCTCATGGCAATGGAATGGAACATGGAAAAGGAGAAACTGTTATCCTGACTGAAGAATTATATTGAGGGATTAAGAACAGGAAGACAGGGTGGAAAGCATAGGATGACTGTTTGCATTTATTCAAGCCGAACCTTGAAAAGTGGTCCAGACAATATATACCCAGGGAGAGCTTTGAATAGGACAGTTATGTCAATAAGAAGCAATTATATTAGCCAAAAGCAGATATTACCTTCAACAGTCAGAGTAAGGAAGGGATATAAAGAAATAATTCAAAAGTAACTCATGTCTACAACCAGGTAACAGTAGTTTGGTCTCCTGCTCTGAAGATGCACTAGGAGATCAGTTGACTGACTGATAATCTCAAAAAGACCCTGAATTGTGCAACTCCAGAAGCAAAAATGGTGGAGGGATCAGAGAGGAAAACATCTCACAGGGTTGTTGAAGATATGAGTTTAAGGAGCCCACGACCAGTGGTAAAAGTGTGCTGAGTTAGCAGCTTATTTAAAGATCTCGGGGAGAAACATTAATTGAAGCATTGAATGAATGCACAGAACTTACTAAGGAAAACCAATTTCAGCAGTTGTCTTTGAACAGAAGCTTTTACTGCAGAGATAGTGTCACCCCTTTGCAGAGATTTGTGTGTCTTAAGGTTATTAAGAGGGCAATAGAAATTTTTTGATATTTGTATATAGCTAATTCTAAAATTCACCTGACACTGGAGCAGTGCTCCAAAAGCTTATGATTTCAAATAAATCTGTTGGACTATAACCTGGTGTCATGTGAATTCTGATTTAACTCCAATAGTTTTGTATTGTGTAACCTAATTGGTGATTGTTTTATTTTCTGTGGTTTCTAAAACCCACTCCTTTAAAGGTTTGCATGATCCCACAATAATTGTCATACAGCATTCAAAACTGAAAATATTTCTCTTTGTAGCACCTCAGTGGTTTAATTTGACTCTATTTCCAGTCTTGAAAATCTAGTAGCTTCTTCTTGCAGTTATATTACACCTTAGTTTAAATATTCTCTGCTTCAAATAACCTCTTCGTGGTTTTATCCTAACACTTCTGGTCTGGGATTATCATTAACTCCTCTCTCCAAGGTAACCCAATGGCACAAACTTAATTATCTTCTCCTTTTCTCAGGAGTAACCTTGTACGTGAAAACTTTTACAAAATTGTCCGTAACTAAAAGTAAAGCTGAAAAAGGCCTCTCTCTTTCCATCTAAGCTATGTGTGTTCTCGTAAACTTTAAGAAAACAAGTCCAGAAATTTCTAACAGAAACCTTGAGGCATAATTGTTTACTTCATTAGGTCATATTCTAGTTATGCAAATTAGTCTTAGCAAACCGTTACAGAGATAGTCGGAATTGCCGATGCTGGAGAATCTGAAGGAGGGTTTCGACCTGAAATGCCAGCTTTCCTGCTCCTCTGATACTGCTTGGCCTGCTGTGTTCATCCAGCTCTACACCTTGTTATCTCAGCCTTAGCAAACTGTTTGTTTTAAAAATCACTATGAATATAAAAACACTCACAAGATCATTGCTAATTCATTCAGACAGAAGAAAACCCATGTGTCACTACTCCAAAATTCAAAGTTAACAAATGAAATTTAAAAAAAAATCACAGAGTCTGCATCACAACAGGAGTACATAAGCTGACCTTGCTTCCCAGTACCCTCGTGTGTAAGGAATTCACTGGTGCAAGAACAACAACCAGCTCTGATTAAAGGCCTCCAACTCTGAGTTCCTTTCAAAGCCATGACTGGAAACAACAGTGGAAGAGTTGGTTAAGGCCCCTCCCATCTCATTGCCACAGGAACATTGAGGCTAGAAAGTTTTATTTTCCACATTATGGAAATACATGAAGCTAGATAGACCGATGATGAAGTTGCAAATGGAATGCTTAATTTTACCCTCATTGTGTACATAAGGGACATTCCCAGCAAGACCCAAATCAGCTTTGCAGAAGTGTTTCAGATAGTTGTAAATTCAGGCATCATTGCAAAAGCTGAGTTTGAGTCCAGCTGCTAAAGTTTTGAGGGGAATCTGTACTGTAGAAGATTCCTTTTTTCAGAAGTTAGGCACCGACAGTGACTTGTGGTAAATTAAAAGACGCCTCGCAATTATCTTACAAATGAAAGGCAGATTCCTTGTTCGTTTGCTGTTTACAGGATGCAGCTGTTCACAAATTTTGGTTGTTTTGTTTAAGAACAAGCAATAGCAATTCAACTTCAAAGCTAATTAATCAGCACTGAAGTACTTTACAAGGTAAACAGCTGTACAAAAATTCCAAGTCTCCATTTTGAGCCTTATTCCAAGCACTTCACAAGACAAGGTTCCCTTTTTCAAACTGCTGCAAACAGAACAATGAAACAAAGCAGTAAGTGCTTCTTCTCATGCCATAGCCTGGGGCCATGATAGAAATATTCATGTGATATGCTGTGATTTGATCGTTAGCAGTGTTACTTTCTTGGTTAAAAACTTTCTGGGTTCAAATCCCAGTCCAGTAGATCTAAGCATAAAATCTACACTGACACAACAGAGCTGCACTTTCAGAAGAGCGTTTTTTTCTGATTGAGATGTTGAACCAAGGCTTTATTTGCTCTTTCAGATCATCGTACAAGAGCCCATGATGCCACTTCAGGGGAGCAGCAAAGGTCTTTGAAATGTCACTACAAAACTTTACCCAGTCTCTATCATTTTGTGAATTGTGAAAATCTGCTGCACGCAAATTTGCTGCAATGTTTCCTACACTATACAAGCTATAGTTCAAAAATATGCCTTTGGCAGTAATGTGCTTAAAGGCATAAGGAAAGGTGCTTTTTCAAAGCAAGTAAAGTGAGAATGGCTGTACTTGACATCAAGGCTGCATTTGGCATTGAGGAGCTCGAGCAATACTGCAGTGAATAGGAATCAAGGGCAAACTCTCCACTGGTTGGAGTCATACCTGACACATAGGAAGATGGTTACGGTTGTTGGAGGCCAGTCATCTCAGCTCCAGGACATCTCTGCAGGAGTTCCTCAGTGGAGTGCCCTCGGCCCAACCATCTTCAGTTGCTTCATCAATGAGCTTCCCTCCATCATAAGATCAGAAGTGGGATGTTGGCTGATGGTTGCACAATGCTCAGCACCATTTGTAGAGTCATAGAGGTAGACAGCACAGAATAAGGCCTTTTGGCCCATGATGTCTGCACTGGTCAAAAACTATTCTAATCTTGATTTCTAGCACACAGCCCATAACCAACATCACAGGGCACAGCTAAATACACCTTAAATGTTGTGAGGGTTTTTACCGCTACCACCCTTACAGATAATGAACTCCCTATTCCCACCAGCATCTGGGTTAAAAGTATTTTCCACACATATCCTCTAAACATTCAGCTCCTTAACTTAAATCTAGACCCCACAGCTACTGAAACATAGAAAATAGGTGCAGGAGTAGGCCATTCAGCCCTTTGAGTCTGCACCAATATTCACTAGGGTCATGGCTGATCATGCAGTCTCAGTATCCTATTCCTGCCCTCTCCCCATACCTCTTGATCCCTTTAGTCGCAAGGGCCATGTCTAGGTCTCTTTTGAATATACCTAATGAACTGGCTTCAACAGCTTCCAGTGGGAGAGAATTCCACAGGTTTACAACTCTCTGAGTGAAGAAATTCTTCCTCATCTCAATCCTGAATGGCTTACCCCTTTTTCTTAGACTGTAGCTCCTAATTCTGCACTTCCCCAACATCGGGAACATTTTCTCTGCATCTAGCCTGTCTAGTCCCATCAGGAATTTACATGTTTCGATGAGATTCCCCCCTCATTCTTCTAAATTCCAGTGAGCACAAGCCCAGTCGATCCAGTCTTTCCTCATCTGTCAGCCCTGCCATCCCGGGAATCCGTCTGAACCTCCATTGGTTTCCATCAATGGTAAGAATATCCTACCTCAGACTGCACACAATATTCAAGGTGTGACCTCCCCAAGACCCTGTATAACTGCAGCAAGGCATCCTTACTCCGATACTCAAATCCTCTCACTATGAAGGCCTGCATGCCATTAGGTTTCCTCACAGCCTGCTGCACCTGCACGCCAACCTTCAGTGACTGTTCCACCATGACAGCCAGGTCTCGTTGCACCGCACCTTCTCCTAAACTGCCACCATTCAGAAATAATTGATCCCTCCAGCAAGGGAAAACATTCCTTCCTGTGTACTCTATCTATGCCTCTCATAATTTTATATATCTCAAAAATGTCCCCTCTCAATCTCTTCAGTTCTAAGGAAAACAACCCTAACCTGTCCAATCTCTCTTCATAACTGAAACTCTCTAGCCCAGGCAACATCCTGACAAAACCCCTCTGTACCCTCTCCAGTGTTATCACACGCCTCTCATAATGTGAATACAAATCAGAGTTCAATGGCATTATCATCACCAAATCACCCACTATCAACACTCTGGGAGTTACCATTAACCAGGAATTTAATTAGATCAACGATTTAAATAACATGGCGACAAAAGTAGATCAAATATGTGAAATTTTGCAGTGAGTTACTCACTCATTGATTCGTAAAAGCCTATCCATATCTACAAGTCAGGAGTGTGATGGAATACTTGCCTGGATAAGTGCAGCTCCAACAACACTCAAGAATCTTGGCACCATTCAGGACAAAGCAGCCCACTTGATTGGCACCACATCCAACACCTGTAACATTAATTTCCTCCATGACAGACATTACAGTGTGAACTGCAGCAAGGATTCTTAGACAGCACAACTGGAGATGAGGAGAATTATTTTTCTATCAGAGGAACTCTTCCCCAGAAAGCACTGCAGGCAGAATAACTGAACAGCTTTGAAGTGAGGGTAAATAAGTCTTTGATTAAGAAAAGATTTATCATCAGTAAGCAGGAATTTGGAGTTGAGACATTCATCAGATCAGCCATGATCTCCTGGAACAGTGGAACAGGTATGAGGGGCCAACGTAGGCACAGTAGGCCGAATGACCTCCCTTTTACTGTGTTTCTATATCAATTGTGCTAACATTCCACAAATGTACAGACAGAAAACTACTGCCATCTAGAAAGACAAATGCAACAGATACATGTGACTATCTCCAGCTGCAGGTTCTCTTCCAAGTGACTCGCCACCCTGAAATGAAATTCATCGTCAAGTGTTCACTATCACTGGGATAAAATCCTGGAACTCTTTCCCCAACTGCATTGTGGGTGGACTTAATGCAAAGTGATGTAGCAGTTCAAGAAGACAGCTCACCAACACCTTCTTGAATGCAATTAAGGATGGGCAATAAATTCTGGTGTGGCCGGTGTTGCCCGTATCCTGAGAAGGAGTAAAAATAAGTTAGCAAAAGATAAGAATATCCAAATCAGCTCTCAAAGTACATATTCTCCAATTAGAGCAACAAGCCTTGCTAATATTTGCTGCCACTCCTGAGCCTGGCAGAAATATTCCAATCATATCACCCTTTTGACTGCAGGAATTTGTCTTCTAATCTCTTTTTAAATCCATGATTTAATTGATTCCCAGTCAGCATTACCATGGGATCTAACATACAAATGTAAAATCGTCTAATTAAATTTCATGTTTTAAATTTCAAAAGGTATTTGTTCTACTCTTACTCTGCATTTCTTCAAGCACTATAATTGATGGTCGATTATTACTATAAAGAACCATTGGCATAAGGCTAACAATATTTTCAGAGTGGATCACTTCCAGTGTCTGATGGCATCCAAGAAAGATCAATCATTTTGACAGAAAACAAATATGGGGTGGAATTCTAAAGGGGGTGCAGGAGCAGAGGTACCTGGGTGTAAATATGCACAGATGATTGTAAGTGGCAGGATACATAGAAAGAGCAATTAATAAAGCATACAGTCTTCTCAGCTTTATTATTTGGGGCATAGAGTTCAACAGTAAGGAGGTAAATTGTTGGAGGTCAGCCAGAATTTATTGCCCCTCCATAAATACCTTTGAGAAGGCGGTGATGAGCTGCCTTCTTGATTCGCTGCAGTCACTTTGGAATATGTCCACCCACAATGCTGTTAGAGAGACAGTTCCAGGGTTTTATCCCAATGACAGCCAACAAATGGCGATATATTTCCAAGTCAAGGTGGTGAGCTGAGGAACGCTTAGGAATATTATGTACAGTTGTGGCTGCCATGTTATAGGAAAGATGTGAATGCAACGGGGAAAATACAGCAGTGATTTACAAGAATGTTTCTAGGAATAAGACACTCCAGTTATGAGGATAGATTGAAAAGGTGAGCATTTTCTGCTTGGAGCAAAGAAGGCTGAGAGGAGATTTGGTATAGGTTTTCAAAATCATGCGTGGGCTGCATAGGGTAGATAGAGAGAAGTTGTTCTCACTCCTTAACAAAAGAGAACAATAGGGCACAGATTTAACATGATGTGCAAACAAAGCAAGGGTGCTATGAGGATAAAAGCGTTTTCATTCAGAGAGTAGTTGAATGTGGACTGCACTGCCTGGAAATGTAGTGGAGGTGGGTTCAATCGAGGTATTAAAGAGGGCTTTGGATGATTATGTGGTTAGAAGTGGTGTGCAGGAGATTGGCACTAAGTAACAGGTACAGGTACAACGGACTGAATGGCGTCTTTCTGTGATTCAAAACACTAGGTGGGAATTTGAGTTGTGAAAAGAGTTTCAAGGAGACTTAGACAAATTGAGTGAGTGGGTAAACACATGACAAATGCCGTGCTACCCAGTTAAATGTGAAGATATACACTTCAGTGTGAAAAACAGAAAGGAAGAGTGTTAAGTAAATGGCAATATATTAAGAAGTGTGGATATACAAAGGGTGTCCTTATACATCAGTCAATGTCTGTAGATTGGTAGGTGCAGCATACAATTAGGAAGGCAAATGGTATATTGACCTTCATAGCCAGATGATTTGAATTCAGAAATAGGGATGTCTTACTGAAGTCATACAGGGCCCTGGTAAGACCACAGGTAGAGTATTGTCTGCAGTTTGTGACTCCGTATCTAAGAAAGGATGTACTTACCACAGAGGGAGTGCAGTGGGAGTTCACTAGGCTAATTCTGGGGATGGGAGAACTGTCATATGAGAAGAGATTGGTTCACCTAGGTCTGTATTCACTAGCATTTAGAAGGATGAGAGGGAATCTGATTAAGAGGTATCAAATTCTAACAGGGCAAGAAAGACTATATGCTAGGATTATCTTTTTCTCTGATTGAGTCATTCAAGATTGAGATAATGAAAAATATCTTCACTCAATTGAGACTGAACCTGTGGAACTGTCTACCAAACAGAAATCTGTGGAGGACCAATCACTGACAAATCTAAAAAAATTAAGAGATAAACATTTAATTTTAACTGCTTCAAGGGACATGGGGAGAAAGCAGGAAATTAGCACTGAGATAGAGGATCAACCATTATCATTTTGAATCGTGGAGCAGGTTTGAAGGGCTGAATGGTCTACTCTGCTCCTAGCCTCTATGCTTCTATTTCAACCTTAACAATCTCACCAAAAACACAAGTACAGAGAAAAATTTCACATGTACTGGAATTTGTGGTTAACATGGAAACTTAAAATGCTAAAATGGAACAGGTGTTTAATTCTTATCTGAATAGGATTGCGAGTTCAATTGACATCAAGTCACAGAAACACAGTATAGAAGAAGTCCATTTGTTTTTTGATTTATGATTTTATTTTACAGTGAGAAAAGCAGCGAAATACGGTGAAAAACTTTTCTACTGTCGCCATAATCTGGGGCCATTTTCAATAGTTTTTAGAATGAGTAAAAAAGAAAGATATAGCTAAAAGAGAATCCATCAGTCTTGAGAAAAGGGTTTAGGCCCGAAATGTCAACTTTTCCTGCTCCTATGATGCTGCTTGACCTGCTGTGTTCATCCAGCCCCATGCTTGTTATCTCGGATTCTCCAGCATCCGCAGTACCTTTTATCTCCATCAGTCTTGAGCCAGCTTGTCATCAACAGTGCCTGTGCCACCAGCCCTCCTCCACTGTCTCACTGCCGTCTACACTGGACCCAAACAATGTTGAAGTTGCCGATGCTCAGGTGCCATCTTTCACCGCTAGGCCGACACTCCTCTGCCGCTGACTTGCCGCCACCTGCACCGGACCTACCAACATCAGAGTCACTTTTCTCGCTGCTGGGCCTATCTCGATGATGTCGCTGTGGTGCCCTTCCGCCACTACTTTGCCTCTGCCAGCGCTGGGCCCAACCAACCATGAAATCACTGGTCCTTGGTGGCCATCTTTCACAGCTGGGCCTACCTCGCTGACGTCGCCTTTGCCAACGTAGCAGCTGCCGATTTCGATGCCAAGTCCTGTGCTCACCCTGGAAAGATAAGTTGGGGCTTACTCACGGTCACCATGAGGTCCATGCTGGGCTCACCCTTCACCACCACAAGGTCTATGCTGAGATTCCTCACTGCTGTCAATGGTAAGTAAAGGGAAGTAAGTAATGAAAAAAAAAGTAAAGAGAAAAACAAAGAAAAGAAAAGCAGTCAGAGGGCACAGGAGCCCTACTCCACCACCATCTTGAGAACATGAACATGGTCTTATCATGCCTGTGTCAGCCTCTCATGCTTGCTTCAGCTGTTAATACATTCATGGCTGATTTGATGGAGGTCTCAATGACACACTCCTGCTTTTGTTTTTTCCTTTATTCGTTAAAGGGATGAGGGTATTACTTTTGGGCAGCATTTATTGCCCTTCCCCTAATTGCCCAGAGACAGCCACATAGCTGTGGGTCTGGAGACATGTGTAGGCCAGACCAGGTGAGGAAGGCAGTTTCCTTCCCTAAAGCACATGAGTGAACCAGATGGGTTTCTCCCTGACAATTGGCAACAGATTCATGATTATCATTAGATTCTTAATTCGACATATTTTTTTCCTTGAATTCAAATTCCACCATCTGCTATGGCAGGATTTGAACCCAGAACGTTATCTTGGTCTCTGGATTAACACTCCTGTAATAATACCACTAGGCCATTGCCTCCCTCAATAAACTTTAAATCTCTTGTTATTGATAGATTTATCTCTCTCCACCTTAAAGATGTTCAGTGACTCTACTTGCACAGCACTCCAGGGAAAAGAGTTACTCTGAACAAAAAAGAATTCTCCTTATCTCCGTCTTAAATGGAAGGCCCTTATCTTTTAAACTGCATCCCTCTAGTTCTATCTCATTGGGTTCAGTTTGTTGTGTTCTGCTTGTTCTCTCCTCACAGCTCTGCAAGCCTTTCTGAAGGAAGTGTTATTCTAAGTGATAACTGAAGGACAGTGCTAGGTTAATATGGGTTGTGATGATAACATTGACCCCCATCTTTCTTTTCCAGATACTGACTGACCTGAATCACATTTCTGACTTGCAAGAATTGCATCTTCATTTAACAAGCTGGTTAAGTTAAACAATTCCCACAGTCTCTTGCTGCCTATGTACAATATGCATTCAGGAATGAAATAATTACCTCCAACAAAAGCATAATCAAATCTGATATTCAGTCCAGATGTTTAACACATCAACATTAAGTCAAGTGATAGATAATAAAGTATGTTTATTTTTAATACCTCAGCATCAAATTTACTGAAATTATTTCCTTTACCAACACAATGAAGTGACAAGTCCTCCTCTCTCAATTTAGTCCGTTCAATGTAAGGAACCTATTTGAAATGAAACTCACAGCTGCTCACAGCTGTTGGTTATTGTTGCTTAAACTCAGCTGGGCCTCTAAAAATAACAACCACCCAAAGCATTAACTACCAGCTGGTCACAGAGCCATTTTAACATTACATGTCTTCAAGCCCCGATTAAAATTAATGGAAAATGGCTCTGCATGGTGTCAACTTGTCTCTGCCGACTGGGCCCTTTATTGTGAGGATAATGGGCTGTGGATTTCAACCATGACTCAGGATTCGAATAGAGAAATGTTTCATAAGATTTTGAATGTGCAACCTATGCATTTATAACAGTAAATATGCTTTCCATAGTGCAGTACTTGGTTGGACAAAGAAATATGGCTCATTCCTAGAATATTGTGGTAACAGATGTGTGTACATCCATTATTACCAACACACCTTTGCTATAAAACTTCCACTGTCTAGCTCAGTGGAAGGAGTAGATTTCGACCAACCTGTAGTTCCTCATTTAATGATCGTGTATTTTAAAATGTTACGTGAATTAAATCTTTACATCTAATACTACATACAAATTAAATATCTTATGTTAATAACGAGTAATTAGTTGGCTATAAAGAGCTTTGGGAAGAACTGAGATATTGGAGCATCACTGATTTTAATGTGTATCATCATGTCTTCAGTTGCTTAGCCCTAACCTCTGGAACTATCTTTTGAATATCCCTCACTACCTCTTTACCTCACTTACATTCTTCAAGACACTCCTTAAAATTTATCTCTTTGACCAAGCTTTTGGTCACCTGTTCTAATATCTCCTTTTGAGACTCAGTGTCTAGCTTTACCTTACAACACTCCAGTGATATGTTTTTCATGTTGTTATAAATAGTCAGAATTTAATTTTTGCTGATTGAGTCGAAGGATTAGGAGAAAGGTCTACACAGAATTGTCACAGTAACATAAAAGGAAGACAAGGATAATACTGAAAGATCCAATAGATGGTTATTATGACTCATTGTATCTACATATAATATTAAACATAGACACTGCCATGTTTGGGTTAGTACTGAGCAGTTCAGTCACAAATTGTTGCATTCTTCCTTCAGCATAATGCTGCAAGTGGTCCCAGTAAGATGGAGGCTGAGACCTTTATACCTTCAGTTTGCATGTTTTGATATGGAAATGGTATCCTGAGTACATATCTTCAAGAGTTATTTCATACTATTTGGGAGACACAACACAAAGACAACCTGTTTCCAGTTTTCTGACATTGCCCATTTCCTCTTACCTGCAATCTGATCCTCATCTATGCTTTTATTACCGGAGATTATCCAGAATTCTGTTGTCCATATCCTAACTCATGCCAGGTCACATTCATCTATCACACCTGTGCTTCCTGATGTAAATTGGCTCCTGAGCACAATGCATTAATTTTAAAATTCTCACCCTCACGTTTAAAATACAGCAAGTTTAACCATCCTGATCTCTGTTATCTCCTCCAGCGCTGCAACCCTCCAGGATCTCACACCGTTTCAATTCCAGCTTTGTGCATATCCCTGAACCATTGGTAGCATGCCTTCAGTTGCTGAGACTCTGAACCTGCTCACCTCATTCTTGTCATCTCAAATGGTCTTCATAATCCACTCTAACCAAGCCCTCAGTCTGTTGATTTAAAAACCAAAAGAACTGCGGATGCTGAAAATCAGGAACAAAAACAAAGTTGCTGGAAAAGCTCAGCAGGTCTGGCAGCATCTGTGGAGGAGAGAACAGAGTTAAAGTTTCGGGTCCGGTGACTCTTCCTCAGGTTTTTGTTCCTGTTGATTTAACATCTGTCTATCAGATTTCATTTGGTGACTCCTCTATGAAACGCCTCAAGATGAGTTGCAAATGAGGCACTATATAAATGCAAATGGTTGCTCTTTCTCTGCTGCCACTTAAAAGTTGGATGCTGAGAGTGAAGAAACTCTCTCCTGCATGACACAAGCCCTGGTGCTTTCACTTAGGACGTTAACCTAATTGGTGAATCAACTTTCACAAGAACAAAGGCAACTAAACCAACATAGGGAAGCAAATGTCCTTGTTACTGAATTCAAAATATTAACTCTTTTTTTTTCCCCACAGATACTGCCAGACCTGCTGAATTTCTCCAACAATTTCTGTTTTTGTTTGGCTCTGATTCCAGCTGCAGTTTGGAAGCATAACGTTCGTGCCTTTTAGATGCACTAAAAATAGACACAAAATGTCGTAGTCTGGGGCAGTAGGGGTGCTAAATGCATGTCATTAAATAGGATTTATTATTGCCCACTGAGTGTAAATTTTCATTATTTTAACATAAATATTAATTCACTCTTAGACAGATAACCATAGGGCATCATTACCCTTCAGGATCATGCAATACCCAATACATTATTAGCTTATAATCACTGCTTTATTTCTTTGCAAGGATTGACCTTATTATGGCTTTGGATACACTGATGTTTCATTTCAATAATAGGATTGCTCATGCACTACTGTGGTCATTAATTTGCAATTGAATTGATGGCAGCTGATCTGTCAAACATCCAGAACTTTGAAAAGGAGGGATTCCAATTAGAACAGGATCACAGATTAAAACACTTCAGAAAGGGGTGAGTTTCACACAGGGAAGAGTGAAACTGAGCAACAGCCAACATTAATGGCATCTACAGTGTCACGGTGTAATCATTTCCAATCCACAATATCCCCATCATCATGGTTCAACATCAAAGTACCGTAAGTAATTGGGAAATTAATGGAATGTTATTGTTTACTGAAAGGGCATTGAATACAAAAGTAAGAAGGTTATGTTTTGGCTATACAAGGCAGTGGTGAGAACATATAGAGAGTACTCTGTCCAGCAATTATTCACTCATATAAAATACAAAGAATTGCAGACTATGGAGATCTGAAACAAAAGCTATAATCACAAGTAAAACTCAAAAGGTCTAATAGCATCTTTAGGAAAAAAGTAGAGTTAGTGTTTCAGAACACATGTAGAAAATTCACTGGACTTAAAACATTAACTGCTTTCTTTCACGGATGCTGCCAAATCTGCTGAGTTTTGCCAGAAATTTCTGTATTTGTCTACGCATTTATGTTTTGTTATTCACTTGTGGATGTTGCTAGTTGGCCAGCATTTATTGTCCATCCCTTGAGAAGATGGCGGTGAGCTGCCTTCCTGAGCTTCAGCAGTCGGTGTACTGTGGGCTGACACACAATTCCCTCAGGGAGAGAATTCTACAATTTTGACCCAGTGACATTGAAGAAACCACAATATACTTAACAAGTCAGGAGTCAGGATGGTGAGTGGACTTGAAGGAGATCTTGCATGTGGTAGTGTTTCCATGTATCTGCTGCCCTTCTAGATGGAAGTAGTAGTGAGTTTGGATGGTGCTGTCTATGGATGTTTGGTGAATTTCTGCAGTGCATCTTGTAGATAGCACAGACTGCTGCTACTGAGCATCGGTGGTGCAAGGAGTGAACGCTTGGGATGCGGTGCCAATCAAATGTGCTGCTTTGTCCTGGATGGTATCAAGCTACTTGAGTGTTGTTGGGACAGCACTCACCCAGGCAAGTGGGGAGTATTCCATTACAGCCCTGACGTATGCCATGTGGATGGTGGACAGGCTTTGGAGTGTCAGGAGGTGAGTTACTCGATACAGTATTCCAAGCCTCTGACCTGCTACTGTAGCCATTGTGTTTATGTGACAAATCTAGTTGAATTTCTGGTCAATGGTGGCTCCCAGCATATTGTTATTGGGGATTCAGTCTTAGTACACCATTGAATGCCATGGAGTGGTGGTTAGTTATCTCCTATTGGAGATGGTCGTTGTCCAGAATTAGTGTTGCGTGAATTTTACCTGCCATTTCTTAGCCCAAGCTTGTTTATTGCCAGATCTTGCTGCATTTGAACACGGGTTGCTTCAATACCTGATGAGTGGCGAATGGTGCTGAATATTGTGCAAGAATTAGTGAATGTCTCCACATATGACCTTATGATGGACGGAACTGAAGATGATTGGGCCTAGGACACTATCCTGAGGAAGTCTTGCAGAGATGTCCTGAAGCTGAGTTGACTGATCTCCAACAACCACAACCCTCTCCCTATATGTCAGGTATGATTCCAACCATCTAAGAAGGGTGAGCTGCTCTCTCCACTGTTGAGAGAATAGTTCTTGGGCACATTGCATGGCAATGTTGGTCAAAACAAGTGAATGTCAGGAACATTGATCCCAAGACCTTGCTAAAATGGCAGAAGGCACTCACAGGAGCTTAGGAGGTTAAGGCGTGACCTTATAGAGGTTTATAAAATCATGAACCACAGGCGCCTTTTCTCTAGGGTGGGGAAGTTCAAAACTAGGGGTATATTTTTAATTTGAGAGGAGAAAGATATAAAAGGGACATTTAGGGTGGTTCTTGTGTGGAATGAACTGCCAGAGGAAGCGGTAGATGTGGGTAAGGTTACAACATTTAACTGACATTCAGACAGGTACATGAATAAGAAAGAGTTAAAGGGATATGGGCCAAATGCAGGCAAGTGGGACTGGTTGAGTTTGGGATTATGGTCTGCAAGGACGAATATGGACCGAAAGGTCTGTTTCCGTGTTGTATGACTATGACTGTAAGAATTGTTTGGGTAAGACTGCACACACATCACACCTGTGTAGAATTGAATTGTCATTTGGCAACATTAAAGCAAGGTCCTGTATGGGTTATCAGATGGACTACACAGACTAGATGGCCAAATGGCATCCTAGTGTTCATTAATCACTCTATGAATGAAATTTCCCATAGTACCATTTTGAAGAAGAGCAGAGTCACCCCAGTGTCCTGGCCAATTCTTAAGGCACTATATAAATGTATATAAGCATAAGTATACACTATATAAGTGTATCTGTCACTTTCTTAACCCTGCATCATCTTTAGGCCAAGCATTCACGCGTCCATTTGTCGCCAATCTCCTCCAATAGAAGCACCAAACTTCCCTCAACTTCATTTTTTATATGTTAGGCCAGCATTCACTGACTATCCCTAATTACCCATAAGGAGATGGTGGTGAAAGGGTTCTGCTGCTTTTTAATACTCTTGTACCTACCCCGACCTCATGATTCCACCCTTCATTTCCTCTCCTCCTCCATTGCTCACTTTCTCTAACAGGGAGGCAGGGATAAGTGCTGGGACCTCAAACAATTACAATTTTAGACAATGATTTGGATGTGGTGACCAAATATTCAGTAGCTAAGTTAGCGAAAGACACCAAAGTATGAAGCTAATCTTAGTGATGCTTACCATGAAGCTATCATTTTGGAGTAAACACCCATCTGCTTCATAATTGCCATCTCAGGAAGGAAATCTGCCATCCTTACCTGGCCTGTGCTACCTGTGACTCCAGGCACATAACAATGTGTTGTTAGATTCTTAACTTACCCCTTCTAAAATGGCTCAGCAAGCTATTCAGTTCAAGGGACAATTGGGAACAACAAATAGCCAACAACACCTACATGTTATGAAAAAACTTCTCTTGCTTAACCTTGTGATGAATTTCTCATCCTTGTTGGTGGTTTTACAGGCAGCAAGAGGGGAAAGGAGTTTTGAATGACAGAGGGCACAGTTTTTGGCGACACAAGTGATGATGACAGTTTAAAATGAAAGGAAAGGGGAAACAAACGAGGAAATGGTGTTACTGAGAACAGGGGGAAAAAAAATTTCAGTGTCAAGTGGTTCTGCATGTCTAACTTCCAAAAACAATTGCAGTCAGCCATAGCACACACGGCCAAAGAATTCCACTTGAGAAGCCAATCTTATCAGCGTGCGCACACGTAGAACTGTGTCCTTTCTGATTTTAGGTCCCCTATACTCTAAACTTCAACTGGTTTCTCCCCTGAACCTGCATTCTTGCTTTGGCCTGTTGAATGCACCCTTACTTTCTTCACTTTCTCAGTATAGCAAAGGGACTCCCACCCAAAATCTTATTTCATATTTTCTCTTGTATATGGTAACGGATACACAGTACATTCAAAGATTTTGTTTTTGTTTCTTATTAGATCCCATGGGTCATACTCTTATCTTTCATTCTGTTGAACCAGGGTCGCCTATAACATGCATCTGCTCGCATCCCAGCTGCTATTTGCACCTCTTCACGGCTATTAAAAGAACATCTGTATTTCTCACTTCATGTGCTTCTACCTGCAATTTAACCAGTGTCAAGTCTTCAACTTAAAGATTAAAGCAGGCTTGTATATCATAGGGAGGATAGACTAGGAGGGTACGTTCATCACCCATTCTTCCTAATAGATCCTGACTGGCTGCCAGTGCACATTTATCACTTTGTTGAGTTTGTTCGCCTCTGATTTATGATAAAAGCAGAAAATGAGAGTCTTGTCAGGTTTAAGCATTGTGAAGCTGCCTTTGTAAAATCAGACACATGGTTCACCTCTTTAAGTACAGGCTGCTGATTACATTCATGTAAAAACACTTAGTCTTAGTTTCATGAGTAAATACGGTTATCAAAGTAAGCGTTCTATTTAGATTCATCCTTCAACTTTTGCACACCTCAGGTTGGGGTTAGTTTCACGGACTGCTGTTTAGAAAAAGACAATATTGATAGTTTATTTTTGCAATAAGGAGATTAACAATTTGCATTTGCATAACTCCATTCGGATAGTGGAATGTTATGAAACAAAATTAGATGCTGACATTATGTACCAAGGGAAGGTAGTTGAAGTTGGATCATTGATCATAAATAAATGGCAGAAGAGGGTCAAGAGGCAGAAGATCCTTCACTTCTTCCTCTCTACCCCCATTGTCCAGTCTCAAATCAGATCGGATTGTAACAGAAAAGGCACAAATGTCATTCATGCCTCATCATGAACTTCACTCTCAATGTTCTGCACACACTGGGTCTTTACCATATTGCCACCAGTAAATACTGGTACAAAAGTAGGACCCCCATCGATTATTTTACTCCTATCGACCCCTTGAACCCCTGACCGTCAGTTGAAGTCTTTGGGACAGAACTTTGGGCTCAGAGCAAGATGTTTGCGATAAAAGGAGAGCCTTCGTGCTTTTGTACATTTACTCAATATTCCATCAATTGCAGCATTTTGAGGACCCCATGGTGGTGCTCCGGCTGTGCTGCCTGGTTTTCTGCAGTCCCATTGAGTGGAAAGGTGGTACATCACGGAGGGCTTGAGATTCCTGGGACACTGGGTCTGGCTCTGGAGAAAGCAACATCTATAAAAGCTGTTTCAGAGATAGTAGGAACTGCAGATGCTGGAGAATCCGAGATAACAAGCAGTAGAGCTGGATGAACACAGCAGGCCAAGCAGCATCAGAGGAGCAGGAAAACTAATGTTTCAGGCTTAGATCCTTCTTCAGAAGACATTTGTAAAAGCTGCACATGTTTCACCTGGACAGAACTGGAATTGAATTCCTTGCAGGACGTTTCTCTAGTGCTGTTGGGTGATCTTTGAACTAGTTTAGCAGGTATGTGGGATGAACTAAAAGATCTTGATCAATTGGGTAAATAGGCTGAAGAGCGGCAGGTGGAGTTTAATTTGGATAAATGCAAGGAAATGCATCTTGGTAAAACAAATAATGGCAGGACTTAGACAATTTTCAGTAGGGCCT
Source organism: Ginglymostoma cirratum (assembly GCA_024137785.1). Lineage (NCBI taxonomy): Eukaryota > Metazoa > Chordata > Chondrichthyes > Orectolobiformes > Ginglymostomatidae > Ginglymostoma > Ginglymostoma cirratum. The sequence goes on from JAHRHZ010000249.1 coordinate 12,191,670, forward strand.
TGAGTATTGTTGTAGAACAGAGAGACCTTGGGGTTCAGGTACTTAATTCTTTGAAGTTTGCATCACACGTAGACAGGGTGGCTGAGAAGACATTTAGCACACTTTTTCACTTAGAGGGTGATGTGTGTATGGAATGAGCTGCCAGAGGAAGTGGTGGAAGCCGGTACAATTACAACATTTAAAAGGCATCTGGATGGCTATATGAATAGGAAGGATTTTGAAGGATATGGGCCAAATGCTGGCAAATGGGACTAGATTTACATAGGATATCTGGTCGGCATTGACATGTTGGACCTAAGAGTCTGTTTCTGTGCTGTATATTTCTATGACTCTATGACCTATCTTCATTGCTCAGGCCTTTGGGTATGGGAGTTGGGATGTCATGTTGAGGTTGTACAGGACTTTGGTAAGGAAGGATATTATTAAACTGGAGGGCGCTCAGTAAAGATTTACCAGGACGTTGCTGGGAATAGAGGATTAATGTTATAAGGAGAGGCTGGATAGACTGGGATCTTTTTTCCCACGGGACCTTATAGAGATTTATAAAATCATGAGGGGCATAGATAATGTGAATGACAGATGTCTTTTCCCTTGGTTGGGGGATTTCAAGAAGGGGAGGCATATTTTCAAGGTGAGAGGAGAAAGATCTAAAAAAGATGCAAGGGGCTACTTTTTTACACTGTGTGGAATGAAAGTCCAGGTGAAATGGTGAATTTGGGCTCAGTTACAACATTTAAAAGACATTTGGAGAAGTAGATGAATAAGAAATGTTTGGAGGGATATGGGCCAAGCACAGGCAGGAGGGACTAGTTTAGTTTAGGATTATAGTCAGCATGGACTGGTTGGGCCAAAGAGACTGTTTCCGTGCTATATGATTCTCTGACTCCATCACTCTCCTCACAGACAATAGTAGGGTTTGCAAAAAACTTGAAGACACAGTCAACACCAGCATAGATTAATTGGTAAATGTGGAGAAAGGAAGAAAGAGATGAAATCTAATGCAGAATTAATATGTACATATTTTTGTCTTATGAAAAGAGATTGAACCGTGTAGGCCTATACTCTGGGATTGAGCAGAATGAGACAAAATCTAAATGAGGTACGGAAGATGACAAACAGGATTGGCAAAGTAGACGTAAAGAGAATATTTCCTCATGTGAGACAATCTTAAATAAGAGATCATTGTTTTAGTCAAAGGTGTAGCAGATTCAAAACAGAAATGAAGAGAAATGATTTAGAGTCATAGCTTCATAGGGATATACAGCATAGAAACTAGCCTTTCGGTCCAACTTGCCCATGCCGACCAGATATTCCAGGTAAAACCTAGTCCCATCTGCCAGCATTAGGCCCATATCCCTCTAAACCCTTCCTATTCATAAACCCATCCAAATGCCTTTTGTATGTTGTAATGGTACCAGCCTTCACCACTTCCTCTGGCAGCTCATTCCATATACGCACCACCTTCCGCATGAAAAAGTTGCACCTTACCTCCATTTTAAATCTTTCCCCTCTTTCACCTTAAATCTGAGCCCTCCAGCTTTGGACTCACCCACCCCGGGGAAAAGACCTTTGCCTATTTACCCTGTCCATGCCCCTTATGATTTTATAAACCTCAACAAGGTCACCCCTCACTTCAGCACTCCAGGGAAAATAACCCTAGCCTATTCAGCCTCTCTCTATAACTCAAACGCTCCAATCCTGGCAAATCCTTGTAAATCCTTTCTGGTTTCACAACATCCTTCCTATACGAGGGAGACCAGAATTCTCTCACAGCGTCATGAATCTGTGGAATTCACAGCCCTTGGGCTTGGTGGATGCTATGAGTAAATTTAAGGAGGTTCTAGGCAGATTTTTAATTAGCGATGGGTTGAAGAGCGAATGAGAAGGGGAAGGAAAATGGTTTTGAGGTCAAGATGAGATCAACCATGATGGTATTAAATGGCAGAGCAGGCTCAAGGGGCTGAATTTGCTTACTCCTGCTCCTTGCTCTTATCTTTTTATGAACGTTAGTTGTCTACTTGAAGCGACAGTTTTGCGGTTGCAAATTAGGAGGTTTGTGCTCCCAGTATTCAGTGAATTTTAATCCCATTTAAAATAGGGATTATAACTGTAAAGGGGATGCAGGAGCAGAGGGGCCTGTGTGAATGTTTGCACAAATCATTCATGGTGGCAGCACAGAGATCAGTGAATAAAATATTCTCAGCTTTAACAAGAAAAACATAGAATACAAGAGCAAAGAGGTGATGTTGAACCTGAAATGGAGGGGAGGTAATGACCTAATGGTATTATCACTGGACTGTTAATCCAGAGACCCACATAGCATTCTGGGGACCTGGGTTCAAATCCTGCCATGGCAGATGGTGAAATTTGAATTCAATAAAATATCTGGACCTAAGAATCTAATGATGACCATGAGTCAATTATCAGGGGAAAAACCCATCTGGTTCAATAGTGCCTTTTAGGGAAGGAAACGGACATCCTTCCACCAACCTCCAGATCCAAATCATCATCCTCCAACACTTCTGCCATCTGCAATCTGACCCCACCACCAAAGACATTTTTTCCTCCCCACCCTTGTCTGCTTTCCGGAGGGACCACTGTCTCCGGGACTCCCTTGTCCACTCCACACTCCCCTCCAGCCCCACCACACCCAGCACTTTTCCCTGCAACTTCAGGAAGTGCTACACCTGCCTCTACACCTCCTCCCTCACCCTCATCCCAGGCCCCAAGAAGACTTTCCACATCAAGCTGATGTTCACCTGCACATCTGCCAATGTGGTATACTGCATCTGCTGTACCCGTTGTGGCCTCCTCTACATCGGGGAAACCAAGCGGAGGCTTGGAGACCGATTTGTGGAACACCTACGCTCGGTTCGCACTGAATAACTGCACCTCCCAGTCGCGAACTATTTCAACTCCCCCTTCCATTCCTCAGATGACGTGCCCATCCTGGGCCTCCTGCAGTGCCACAACGATGCCACCCGAAGGTTGCAGGAACCGCAACTCGTATTCCGCTTGGGAATCCTGCAGCCCAATGATATCAATGTGGACGTCACAAGCTTCAAAATCTCCCCTCCCCCTACTGCCACCCAAAACCAGCCCAGTTCGTCCCCGCCTCCCTAACCTGTCCTTCTACTTATCCCCTCCTCCCACCTCAAGCCCCACCCCCATCTCCTACCTACTAACCTCATCCCGCCCCCTTGACCTGTCCATCCTCCCTGGACTGACCTATCCCCTCCCTACCTCCCAACCTACACTCACCTTTACCGGCTCCATCTCCCCCTCTTTGACCGGTCTGACTCCTCTCCACCTATCTTCTCCTCTATCTATCTTCTATCCGCCTCCCCCCCTCTCCCTATTTATTTCAGAACCCCCTTCCCCTCTCCCATTTCTGAAGAAGGGTCTAGGCCCGAAATGCCAGCCTTCCTGCTCCTCTGATGCTGCCTGGCCGGCTGTGTTCATCCATCTCTACACCTTGTTATCTCAGATTCTCCAGCATCTGCAGTTCCTGCTATCTCCTTCTCTGGTCTGGCCGACTTGTGACTCCAGACCCACAGCAATGTGGTTGACTCTTAACTGCCTGCTGGGTAATTAGGGATGGGCAATAAATGCTGCCTAGCCAGCAATACCCTCATCTCGTGAATGAATAAAAGAAAATGAAATGGATACATTTTAGACCTCAGCTGAAATATTGTGTAAAATTCTGGGGATGAATGCATTGGGGGGAGTACAGAAACAATGGTTTCAGATATGTGACATTTCAGTTATGAGGATAGGCTGAAGAGGTTAGGACTATTCTCCTTAAGGAGAAGAAGGTCAAAGGTGAGATTTGATGGAAGTTTTCAAAATTAGGTAGTGGCTGCATAGAATAGACGAAGAGAGACAGTAACTGTATGTAAAAAGGATCAAGAGTCAGAGGACACAAATTTTGTAACATTCAAATGAAGCAAATGCAAGGTGTGGTAAAGGCATGTTCAATTAAGGTATCCAAGGGAGTATTGGATAATTATTTAGACAGAAACAACGTGCAATGGTACAGAGTAAATACCGGGGGATGAGCAGACAGTAATGATGTTTATTTGAAAAGCTGATGTAGGCATGATAGGCTGCTTCTACGTCACTAGGACATTCAATATCATTTGCAAATTAAAGTCTAATGAAACATTTTTCATTTCTATTTTTCCAATCTGTAGTTCATTTATGTTTTGAATCATTGAGATCCAGCATTTCTTTGGTCACTTAATCTGTTCACACATCTAGAGCAAGAAGATTAATATGCTTTCATAGGAAAAGTTTCACTGACCTTGCCACTAAAATAAACTCATCTTCATTTGCTTCTCTGTTTCTATTTTAATAAAAGTGACACTCAGTGGTTGAGGAAGATTGTGTATCTGCACCTTGTAATTATTGCATTTTTCACAGAAATTAACTTCGGACAAAGCCACGCCATCCCGACAAACCTGTCCTATTCAATTTGCAGGGCAGCAATTCCAGCATTTTGAAATCAACACTAGCATTACAACTTCACTGGGGACTATGGGTGCCACCATTATAAAAGATAATCAGTTCATTAAACTTAAGAATCTAAAATTGTTCCAGCTGTTGTAAAATGATTAAACCATATTTGACTCTCACATAGAGTTACATCGGCCTGAACTTTAATGTGTAGGTGACTTATCTGTGATGAGCAATTGCTGTTGTGAGATGGGAAAATCCGGAAGAATGGGATTCCTGAATGTCCAGCAGGATTTAACTGGGGAAAACCTTTAAAGGGAGTTGCCAGACTGTAAGCTCATCAGACATCGGAGCAGAAATAGACCATTCAGCCCATCGAATCTGCTCCAGCATTCAATATGAAATCACAGCTGCTCTGATAATCATCCATTTTGCTTCCTTTTCCCCATAGCCCTTGATTAACTTACTGATTAAAAATCTGCCTATCCCAATCTTGAATGAAGTCAATGGCTCAGCCCCAACAGCCCTCTGCAATTAAGAATTCCAAAGGTTTACAACTCTTTGAGAGAAGAAATTCCTCCTCATCTCTGCCTTAAATGTGCGGCCTCTTCATCTGAGATTATGCTCTCGGGTCCTAGACTCTCCCACAAGGGGAAACCACATTTCCACATCTACCAAGTCTGCTAAGGATCTTATGTTTCAATAAGATTGCCTCTACACATGCATTGAAAGTTTCAAGAACAGGTTCTTCCCTACCATTATTCGGCTGATGAATGGACTCCCTAACTTCAAATAATGTTGATCTTGTTAATGTTATTCTTGCCTTGTGGGTGTCATGTGTGGTATAACCTGCAAGCCTCACTCTGTCCAAGTTTTTTCACCCTATAATCTGTATGTCATTGCTTACTATAGTCTGCCTGTACTGCTCGCAAATAAAACTTTTCACTGTAGTTAGGTATACGGGACAATAATTCAAGTCAATCAATCAATCAACTAATTTGTATTTTTCTATATTCCAATGAGTACAGGTCCAAACAATTCAACGTTTCCTCGTAAGACATTCACTCCATACCAGTTATCTGAACGTAACCTGATTGATCAGCTTCAAGCCATTCTGCTGAGAAATCTGCATCACAGGCTGGACAGCTGTAGGGGTGATCAGTACCTGGCTATGTAAGGTGACCTGTACCTGACCACACTAAGTGGCCCATGGCTGCTTACAAGATGGCAGAAAGAAGCTAAGCAAAACTAAGCAGCCTGTTCACACAATGAAATACAATGGTACCTTTGAACCAAATTGACAGAAGGTCAGAAAAAGAACACTGTCTGTTCCCATCCGAGACAGTTTTGATAAAAGGATGCCTTAGGAGAGATAAATGACCAATTCTAGCTTTATTAATGAAAGGATGATTGTCCCAGTAAATGAATAACATCAGGTGCTGGATTAAGTCCTTAAGCAGCTGCAAGGATAACAGCTAAAGTTATTTTGTAGTAAATAGTTGTGTCTTTGAAGCTACCTGCAATATTAAATATTTCCTAGCTAAAAATACTCCAATCATAGAAGTTGGTTTCAAAACATGATCAGAATATAATACAAGCCTTAAAAAAACATTTAAGCTTAGATGTGAAGGTTACCTAGCTTTAGGAGATGCCTTCTCTCATGCACTGAACAAGACATATTGCTCACAGCCCATAAATTACAAAATGCTGACAGTGGAAATAGTTGTATAATGTTACATTTATAATTAACTTTATAACAGAAGTTAACCTTATAGCAATTAGTTAAGACAAGCTGACTTTATTTTTACAATATGTAATTGGGACAGAGGGAAAATAAAAAGAGTAATTGAAAGTAATAAAAGACAGCACCAAAATACAATGGATGATGGAATTTGAGCTGTCCTTACAGATAAACAAGCCTGAGAAAGACCCCAAGGAGTATAGCCATTAAATGTTTGGAATGCAAATGAATAGGATGCATAGAAAGATCCCAAGGCCGAGAGATTACAATGTTAGCTAATACCATATGACCATGGAAACCTGGGGTTGTCCATGGAAGTGCCCATCATTGATTAGGTATCCCACGGGATTGGGTATTTTGAATTAAGGAGAAGGTGTGATTATGTTGCATTTGATTACTGTAACACAAAATGTATAAAAATGCTGTATTTCTTTGTAAAGGGCAGAGGGTGTGTCATTGACCTATCCTCCGAAGACAGTTTTGGGAAGATCCTTTGGCCTTCTCCTCGCATAAACAGGTTTCTGATTGAATAAACATCTTCCACTTGCCTGAATCCTGCCTGTATCCTGAGTCTTTGTCCCTGATCAGGAAAAAAAAATCCCAAACTGGCAAAGAGGCGATGGCCTAATGGTATGATCACTGCACTGTTAATCCAGAGATTCAGATAACATTCTGAAGATGTGGGTTCAAATCCTACCATGGTAAATGGTGGAATTTGAATTCAATAAAAATATCTGGAATGATGACCATGAATCCATTGCCAATTGTCTGGAAAAACCCATATGGTTCACTAATGTCCTTTAGGGGATGAAACTGCCATCCCTGCCTGGACTGGCCTACATGTGACTCCTGATAGAGTGGATAGTCAGAGACTTTTTCCCACGAGAATTATATAATTATAATTTATATATAAATTATAATTTTATAATTACGAGAAAATAAAATTATAAAATGACGATTACGAGGGGACAGAATTATAAAGTGATTGGAGGAAGGTACAGGGGAGATGTCAGAGGTAGGTTCTTCACACGCAGTGTGGTGGGTGTGTGGAATGCGCTGCCGGCAGTGGGAGTGGAGTCAGATAGTTTAGAGACTTTTACACTACTCTTGAATAGGCACATGGAGGATAGTAAAATGTAGGGTATGCAGGGTAGATTGATCTTAGTAGGATAATAGGTCGGCACAACATCATGGGCCGAAGGGTCTGTGGTGGGCTGTGCTGTTCTATGTTCTATGAACTGGCAGTAGTCAGAAATTGGTAGCGTTTGGGCTGCTGATTGTCACTGACATTTTCTTTTCTTCCTTCATTCATGGGATGTGTGCATCGCTGGCTAGGCCAACATTTATGGCAATGGAGTAGGATGCTCCAGTTGGAGCTCGTTCACTCAGCTCATTCTTCTCCTTCTTTTCTTCTTTTTCTTCCCATCAGTGCTTCCCTTCTTGTTTACTCTTTGACTCTCGGTCTCTGGTGATCGATGATTCCTGGCCTCCAATGACAATTCCCAGCCTCCATTGGCACAGTGGCCTCCTGTAGTGGTGTCACAGCCTGGCATGCCATTATCCCAGCCTCCTGCAGCAGCATCCCGTGGTAGCATGTCACTGGCATGGTATGGAGCCAGAGCCTGGTGCAGACTGGAAGCTCGGTGCCAGCTTGGTCTGCTGCACTGAACTTTTATTTCTGTAATGCTGGGCATTTTATTTTCTATTTTGTCTAAATCTTGAAACTAAAGAAGGTCTGCCCAGGTACTTTTGTATCTAAGTCTGCAATATAATTGACACCGTATAAACTTTTGACTCTACTCACTGAGAATGTGTGACAATGAAGGTTATTCTTTGATTCTAATTGTCCAATTCCAGGCCTCCGGCAAGTAACGATTCCCGACCTCCAATGACGAGTCAAGAGTCGTCAAACACATTGCTGTAGGTCTGGAGTCACATGCAGGCCAAACCAGGTGAGGATGGCAGATATCCTTCCCCAAAGGACATTGGTGAACCAGATGGGTTTTTCTAACAATCGAAAATGGATTCATGGTCATCAGTAGACCCATAATTCCAGATTCTTTACTGAAATCAAATTCCACCATCTGAAATGGTGGGATTTGAACCGCAGTCTAATTCAAGTCTGATTTGGATACATATCCATGAAGCCTTCTGCTGTTTCCAATGAAGGTTGTGCATATTGCCTTCAGACTGTCAACTACCCAGTAGCCCAGCAACCTGAGTTCTGAGGACAATTCACATTGGACTAGAAACATTAACGCTGTTTCTCTCTTCACAGATGGTGCCAGACCTAGTGAGTTCCTCCAGCATTCTCTGTTTGTTTTGGAAAGTAGCCCTGACGTGTGAATCAAAAGATAAGAAATTCAAACACCAGCATAGATTGAAGGCTTTCACCCAGGGAGTATTTGGGCCATGCTGCACAACCAAAGATATTTGCTATAAAAAGGTGTAGAGCTGGATGAACACAGCAGGCCAGGCAGCATCAGAGGAGCAGGAAAGCTGACTTTTCAGGTCTAGAGATAAAAGGTACTGCAGATGCTGGAGAATCCGAGATAACAAGCATACATTTCTGATGAAGGGTTTAGGCCCGAAACGTCAAGTTTTCCTGCTCCTATGATGCTGCTTGGCCTGCTGTGTTCATCCAGCCCCATGCTTGTTTTCAGGTCTAGACCCTTCTTCAGAAATAGGGGAGGGGAAGGGGCTTCTGAAATAAATAGGGAGGGAGGGGGAGGCGGATAGAAGGTGAATAAAGGAGAAGATAGGTGAAGAGGGGACAGACAGGTCAAAGAGGTGGGGGTGGAGCCAGTAAAGGTGAGTGTAGGTGGGGAGTTAGGGAGGGGATAGGTCAGTCCAGGGAGGACGGACAGGTCAAGGGGGCGGGATGATGTTAGTAGATAGGAGATGGGGGTGGGGCTTGAGGTGGGAGGAGGGAATAGGTGGGAGGAAGGACAGGTTAGGGAGGCGGGGACAAGCTGGGCTGGTTTTGGGATGCGGTGGGGGAGGGGAGATTTTGAAGCTTCTGAAGTCCACATTGATACCATTGGGCTGCAGGGTTCCCAAGCGAAATGAGGTGCTGTTCCTGCAGCCTTCGGGTGGCATCGCTGGGGCACTGCAGGAGGCCCAGGATGGGCAAGTCATCCGAGGAATGAGAGGGGTGCTGAAATGGTTCACGACTGGGAGGTGCAGTTATTTAGTGCGAACTGAGCGTAGGTGTTCTGCATAGCGGTCCCCCAGCCCCCGCTTGGTTTCCCCGATGTAGAGGAGGCCACAACGGGTACAGCGGATGCAGTGTACCACATTAGCTGATGTGCAGGTGAACATCTGCTTGATGTGGAAGGTCTTCTTGGAGCCTGGGATGGGGGTGAGGGGGTAGGTGTAGGGGCAAGTGTAGCACTTTCTGCGGTTGCGGGGAAAAGTGCCGGATGTGGTGGAGCTGGAGGGGAGTGTGGAGCGTACAAGGGAGTCGCGGAGGGAGTGGTTCCTCCGGAAAGCAGATAAGGGTGGGGAGGGAAAAATGTCTTTGGTGGTGGGGTCATATTGCAGATGGCGGAAGTGTCAGAGGATGATGATTTGGATCCAGAGGTTGGTGGGGTGGTACGTGAGGACTAGGAGGATTCTGTTTTGGTTGTTATTGCGGGAAGGGGGTGTGACGGATGAGTTGCGGGAAACGTGGGAGACACGGTCAAGGGCATTCTTGGCAACTGAGGGGTGAGGTTGTAGTCCTCGTAAAACGAGAACATCTGAGATGTTCAGGAGTGGAATGCCTCATTTGGGAGCAGATGTGGCGGAGACAAAGGAATTGGGAATAGGGAATGGCATTTTTGCAGGAAGGTGGGTGGGAGGAGGTGTAATCTAGGTAGCTGTGGGAGTCAGTGAGCTTGAAATGGGTATTGGTTTCTAGGTGACTGCCAGAGATGTAAACAGAGAGGTCCAGGAAGGAGAGAGAGGTATCAGAGGTGGTCCAGGTGAACTTAAGGTTGGGGTGGAAGGTGTTGGTGAAGTGGATGAACTATTCGAGCTCCTCATGGGATCACGAGGCGGCGCCTATACAGTCATCGATGTAACGGAGGAAGGGGTGGGGTTTAGGGCCAGTGTAGCTTCGGAAGAGGGATTGTTCCACATAACCTACAAAGAGGCAGACATAGCTTGGGCCCATGCGGGTACCCATGGCCACCCCCTTTGTCTGTAGGAAGTGGGAGGAATTGAAAGAGAAGTTGTTGAAGGTGAGGGCGAGTTCGGCTAAGCGGATGAGGGTGTCACTGGAGGGGGACTGGTCCGGCCTGCGGGACAAGAAAAAGTGAGGGCCTATAGGCCATCTGAATGGGGAATGCAGGTGTATAGGGACTGGATGTCCATGGTAAAGATGAGGTGTTGGGACCTGGGAATCGGACGTTTTGGAGGAAGTAGAGGGCGTGGGTGGTGTCACGGACGTAGGTAGGGAGTTCCTGGACCAAGGGTATGAAATGGAGTCGAGGTAAGTTGAGATAAGTTCGGTGGGGCAGGAGCAGGTGGAGACAATGGGTCGACCAGGGCATTCAGGTTTGTGGATTTTGGGAAGGAGATAGAAGCGGGCGGTGCTGGGCTGGGGAACGATGAGGTTGGAGGCTGTGGGTGGGAGGTCACCTGAAGTGATGAAGTTGTGGATGGTCGGGGAGATGATGTTTTGGTGGTCGGGGGTGGGGTCATGATCAATGGGGCGGTAGGAGGAGGTGTCAGAGAGCTGGCGCCTGGCCTCGGTAATGTAGAGGTCAGTGTGCCATACTACAATTGCACCTCCCTTGTCCGCGGGTTTTATGGTGAGGTTGGGATTGGAGTGGAGGGAGCAGAGGTCTGCACGTTCTGTGGGGGAGAGGTTGGAGTGGGTGAGATGGTTGGAGAGTTTGAGACGATTGATGTCTCGACAGCAGTTGGAGATGAAGAGGTCAAGGGAGGGTAGGAGGCCTTGGGGTGGTGTCCAGAAGGAGGGGGTGTGTTGGAGGCGGGAGGAGGGGTCAGTAGATGGAGGGTTAAGCTCACGATTGAAGAAGTCAGCGCGGAGGCAGAGGCAGCGGAAAAATTGTTCAACTTCCAAGCGTGAGCAGTATTCGTTGATATGTGGGTGGAGGGGGGCAAAGGTGAGCCCTTTACTGAGGACTGATCATTTGTCCTCTGTAAGGGGGATGTCTGGGGGGATGGTCAAGACCCGGCAGGGCTGGGTGCTATTGTCTCCTCTGGAGCTGTTGGCTGTGGACGTGGTGGGCGGATCAACTTTGGCGTCGGTGGTGGACGGAGTGGCGTCGGCGTTGGTGGTGGGCAGAGCGATGTTGGCGTCAGCGATGGACAAAGGGAGGTAGGCGATGGGTGGAGCGGAGTCGGTCGGTAAGCCCTGGATGTTGGTTGCGGCGGCTGCAGCGGTGTCGGCAGGTGCGTCCTCGGTGTCTGTGGTGTTGGCCTCAGAAACGGAGGCGGTGGCATCAGCAGCGGTGTCAATGGCGTTCGCTGTCCTGGAAGTGGTGTAGCCGGTGGAGGCGGATGTGATGTCATCCGTGGGTGCTCCGATAGTGGCCACACGGCCAATGGCGGCGGGTACATTTTGGGGAAGGTCCTGGGTAGGGTTGGGGATTTGGGATGTGGAAGAAGCCCGTTTTGGGTGGTATGCACCAGTAAGTTAACTGTACTTATGGTATTTAGTGTCCAATAAAGCTGAGTAGAATTGTGAGTTCAGGTTGTAGATCCTGCAAAGAATGAAAAACAGGAGACGTCCTTTGCAGACCTGGGAGAGGGAGGATCTGAGCTGGGTAGTACCAGGAGATGCCGGCGCATTGCTGCGAGTGTGTGTTTCAAGAGTCGCAGGGAGAAACGTTTTTGAAGGATCTCAATGTTCTGAATGTAGCAGTTGTCACGGTTGGGGCCAAATTGGGAAGGCCTAAATGTGGACTATAGTCTATTGGGTATGATGCGGTTCCGTAGACAAGATCTTTTCCCCTCATTCAGGTGGGCATAAAGCACCAAAATAACCAGTTTTTAAAAAGTGGCAATTGATTCAATGGTGCTTTTTGAGGGCCTAAAGTTAGCTACCCTGTTTGGCTGCAAGAAGCAGCCATCTAAAATAGACATTAGCACACTTTAAGGCACTATCTTTCTCTCTTGAAACCTTGTCCATCCAGTAGACTTGAACAAATTGGTATCCATTTATACTTTGAAACACCTCAATACATCTGCCTGTGTTACCTTAGTCAGTAGATTATTATATACATAATCATTGTTTGAGCACAGGAGTTAGTTAGATTTCTATTCATGATGTCTTGTTTTTATTTCTTCACCCAATACAGGCATTATTGACACGGCCAGCATTCATTGTCCACCTCTAATTGCCCTGGAGAAAGTGGTGGTGAGATTCCTTTTTGGAACACTGCAGTCTGTGTTTTGAAGATACCACCATGGTGTTGCTAAGGTGGGAATTCCAGGATTTTGATCCAGCATTAGTAAAAGTAAAGTGATATCATTGCAAGCCAGGCTGGTCTGTGATTTGAAGGGCTGGTGTTCCAAAGTGCTTCCTATGTCCTTCTGGGTGGTAGAGCTTGTGGGTCTCAGAGGTGCTGTCTAAACTTGGCAAGTTGCTGCAGTGCTTCTTGTAGATGGTGCAATGTGTCCACCATGTGCCTGGGAGTGCATGTTGATGATGGTAGATGAAATGCCAGTCACGAGGTCTTTTTATGCTGGATGGTGTCAAGTTTCAGGTGTGACATTGAAGCTCCACTCAACCAGGCAAGTAGAGAGTATTCCTTTATACACCTGAGTTGTGCCTGTGGACAGATTTTGGGGATTCAGGTTGTGAATTCACTGCAGAATTCCTGCCTCTGATCTGCTCTTGTAGGCACAGCATTGATATAACTGGCCCAGTGAAGCTTTCTTCAGGGTAATGAAACATGTGTAACAAACATTGGCTTTGCCAGCAATATCACATCTATGAAAAAATATAAGGAAAGACGCAAGCTTTGATAGCTTTTTGATGCAGTGTGTTACATATTTCCACTACTGAATGACTGAACTGTAAGTTAATATTAGAGTTGTTAACATCAATGCCCTATGCCTGAGCCTTCCTCCACAGAGAAAATAATTTTTTTGCTATCTAACCTCTCAGTTCCTTTATGATCATAGCCTTTGATGATAACACAGCTATCAAACGCAGTTTTCAAAATTATATTAGCATAAGTTGAAGAGTTATCAGTGCAATGGGAATGAGTGAACTAACTACAGTAATTAACATGGAGTGAATATCTATCAATATCGACTCTATGAAACAAAAGTTAAACCAGGAAGGATAAAACCTTATTAATCCAATAGAATTGTCATGTGACATAAAAACAGTCAGTCAAATGCCAGGGCTGCTCAAAATGGACTGCAGCGCTTCAAGCTGGCAGCTCACCACTGCCTTCACTGGAGTAGCTAGGGATGGGGGATAAACATGGGCCAGGCACAACCCATGCATGATTTAAAAAAATCACAGCAACAAGCAACTCAAGTCAATAGCACAGAAACAGACTTTCCTGCTCCTCTAACGCTGCCTGGCCTGCTGTGTTCCTCCAGCTCCATACTGTTTTAACTACAGAAACAGACTTACACTGGTCTTTACCAGGCTATATACTCCATGCAACTCTGCCACTCTAGTCACCACTTCCTAATATTTATCCATCTACATTATGGGGAGGTGATGGCCTTGTGGTATTATCGCTAGGCTGTTAATCTAGAGGCCCAGATAATGTTCCGGGGATCCAGGTGCGAATTCTGCGATGGCAGATGGTGGAATTTGAATTCAATAAAATATGGGGATTTAAGAATGTAATAATGACCACAAATCCATTGTCAATTGTTGAAAAAACCCATGTGACTCACTAATGTCCTTTAGGCAAGGAAACTGCCTTCCTTACCTAGTCTGGCCTACAAGTGACTCCAGGCCCACAGCAATGTAGTTGACTCTGGGCAATTGGGGATGGGCAATAAATGCTGCCTAGCCAGTGACACCCTCAGCTCGTCAATGAATTAATAAAAAATCAACAGTCAACATCCTTGTCGAGAGAGAAGTAGGGCTGTAGGTAGCCAGGGCCTGGAAGGTGGACCCTGGTGATGGGGTGGGGGTAGGGTTGCAGTGGGTATGGGTGTCCTTGGTGGGGTTGAAGGCAGGAAAGAGGGGTTCTTTTTCATGGGGCACTGGCATCAGTATTGGAACAAAAGGGATCTGTACCACTGGGGTGGTCTCCACCTGAATCGAGCTGGGACAAATGTTCTGGCGAAAGGTAAGGTCCTGGGTGGGGTTGAGGAGTTCACTGGAACAGCTTGAACAATTGCCAAGAGGGCAGCTGTTGCCCCTGGGATGGCAATCCTGTTGGGTGGGGGTTGGGGAAGTGTCAGTGGACCCTTTTCCTGGTACCTGCAGCATGCCAGATTTTACTGGACAATCATCTCCACATGGCAGCGAGGACTATAGCTGCTGGTGAAGAACCCTAGGCCAAGGAAGGAGGGTGATGGCTCTCAGTTGGCAATTACCAAATGCCATGATGGCAGAAGCACAAAGCACTCCAGCTGTGGTTAACCCACAGATCCCCTTGTAAAGTTCAAGAATTATTGAAAACCATTTCATCCCAAGCTATTTGTGACATGGGGCAATCACCACAAAATTGTTATTTTCCTGCGGTTTACATTGTTTTAAGCCTGAGTGCAGAATAATAAAATGGATGGGGATTAAATTACCAAGGCAAAGCAAGTAAAATGCCACTCAAGATACTGGATATCTGAATTAAAAACAGAAAATTTTGGAAGCATTCTGGAAGAGTTAATGTTTCAGATCCACAACTCTATATTGGAATCGAATCACTATGATTTTGACCAACAAATGCTAAATGCATTGATGCACGACATTTTACACATTGCCAGGTTATCTGCCTCACTCTCAAAACAATTGTGATGAACATGCCCCACCCCCCTCCCACTACCCCTTATGTACTGGCTGGCCCACAGCTATTGAATTGTTCACGGGCTGTCAAGTGGCACAGGGGATGATTTCTACCTACTTTAGAGGAGTGGGTCCCATCCCTGAGGGCTAAATGGCCAACCACTTTCTGGTTCCAGGAGTGCCCCCAGGAGCAGTGGCCACTGCTAGGATTGTATTCAGTCACCAGTGGAGATCCTCACTGGATAGGGAGGTAAGTGGAGGTGTGTTCTCACTGGGACCAAACTAGGAGGCTTCTTCAAAGGGATTGAGGGTGTTGATGGGTAAGGAGGTGGAGGACAGGGTGCACAGTCTGAGGGGAAGGGGAAACATGGGGATGGGGTCAGATTTTTAGGGTGTGACCAGCTGTCCCTTAAAGGTGTATTCCCTTTCTTTGGCAGTAATGAGAGTGGGACATGACAAATTTCACACACCCTAAAAGGTATTTTATCAACTGTAAAGCAAGGGCGGACCATGTGAGGCCATGAAAATCACCTTGTGATTTATAAATGTAAGCCTGTGCTTTCTCTATTTCTTCTTTTTCCAAAGGATCTTGATACACCTCACCAGTTTGTTCCTTTTGCCAGGATTGAGAAAGAGCAATATTTCATCTGTCTTCTGCATCCTCACTGAGCGGGTAATGAGATAATGAGGACTGGGTGAAGAGTGACTACAGCATTCTGACATGTCAATGTTGATAACATGGACAAAGTAAATAAATGCAGGTTTTACATGGCACACTCATCAAACAAGGCTGCTTTGTGTAATAATAAAATTCATGATCATAATTTGGTTTACAGATATGTGAAATTTGAAACCTTACATCTGTAACACATATAGAACTCTTTTTACACACCTTCTTCAGCAACACAAAAGTGCCATATCTGCAATGAATTAGTCCAAAATTCAATGCTGGCCGTTGTGTCTGAGAGAATGCAGTACATCAGCAGGTTCATTTTCATCCATAAGATATGATTTCAGTTGTTAAGATTTAAAGAAGTCCCACCCAATTAAGAGCCTACAATTAAAACTAAACCTAGAGATTAATACTTCCACTTTAACTCCAAGATACTTGGTACTTAGAATCGTAGAATCCCTACAGTGTGGGAGCGGGCCATTCAGCCCATACCATCTGAAGTAACTGCACAGAGGCAGGAATCCCTCACCAAGTCACGCTTTATTGATTCGAGCAGCAGGAGCGGAGAGAGTGCGAGCCAGGGGGCAGCCGGGAAGGTAAGGTTTTGCTATAAAAACGTACCTCGTGATTCAAACGACATACTTGATTCGAACGGCAGCGTGGAGAGAGCACGAGCCAGGAAGTGAACTATTATATTTGGGACAGCAGGGAGTGACTGTAAGTGAGGCAGATAGAGGGATCCTGCAGTCAGGAACAGAGGAGCTTCAGCTCTTGATCTTGTCCAACAGGTACGAGGTACTTGCTCCCTGTGTGGATGAGGAAAAAGGCTGCAGGGAGAATGACCCAACTGACCACTGCACCGTGGTATGGGAGGCCATTCAAGAGGGGGGAAGCAAAAAGACAGGTGGTAGATGTAGGGGATTCTATAATTAGGGGGATAAATAGTATCTTTTGTAAGCAGGATCAAGAGTCCCGCACGGTGTGTTGCCTGCCCGGTTCCAGGGTAAGGGATATCTCTGACTGGCTTGAAAGGTTATTGGAGCAGGAGGGGGAGGATCCAGTTGTTGTGGTCCATGCTGGAACAAACTACATAGGCAAGACTAGGAAAGAGGACCTGTTCAGAGATTATCAGGAGCTAGGAACCAAATTAAAGAACAGGTCCTCAAGGGTAATAATCTCTGGATTGCTGCCTGAACCATGTGCTACTTGGCATAGGACATGAGAATAAGGGAAGTAAACACATGGCTAAAAGCGTGGCGCAGGAAAGAGGGGTTCTTTTTCATGGGGCACTGGCATCAGTATTGGAACAAAAGGGATCTGTACCACTGGGGCGGTCTCCACCTGAATCGAGCTGGGACAAATGTTCTGGCGAAAAGGGTAAATAGGCTGGTCAACAGGACTTGGTTAAACTTGCCCTGGTGGGAAACAAAGCAGCAGGTTAACATCAGTTGTGGTGGATTCAAATAAGCGGAAAAATATGAAAGAAATGACAGGGTAGGGAAGTTTGGGAGAGGTTATTAAAGTCTCCAGCATAGATACAAATAGGACAGAGTGTTTGGAAAAGGCTAGCAATCAAACGCTGGAAAAACGAATGAAAATGAAAAGAGGGAGGGTTAGTACAGGACTGACAGTGTTATATCTGAATGCACGCAGTATAAGGAATAAGGTAAATTAGCTTGTGGCACAGATCAGAACTGGCAGGTATGACGTGGTAAGCATCACGGAGACATGGCTGCAAGGGAATCAGGATTGGGAACTGAATATCAAAGGATATACATCCTATCGAAAAGATAGGCAGGTGGGCTGAGGGGGTGGGGTTGCCTTATTAGTGAGAAATTAAATTAAATCAATAGGAAGAAACAAGGTAGGGTCAGATGGTGTAGAATCTGAGTGGGTAGAATTGAGGAACCGCAAAGGTAAAAAAACCACAGTTGGAGTTGTGTACAGGCCTCCTAACAGTAGTCAGGAGCTGGGGCGCAAGATTCACCAAGAGATTAAAAAGGTGTGTAAGAAAGGCAAAGTTACGGTGATCATGGGGGATTTCAATATGCAGGTGGCCTGGGAAAATCATATTGGTAGTGGATTGTAAGAAAAGGAGTTTGTGGAATGTCGATGAGATGACTTTTTGGAGCAGCTCACGGTGGAGCCCACAAAGGAACAGGCAATACTGGATTTAGTGTTGTGCAATGAGGCAGACTTGATAAGGGAGCTTAAAGTAAAGGAACCATTAGGAGGCAGTGATCATAAGATGATAGAATTTACTCTGCAATTTGAGAGGGAGAAGATAGAATCAGAGATAACGGTATTACAGCTGAATAAATGCGACTACAGAGGTATAAGGGAGGGGCTGGGCAGAATTGAGTGGAAGAGGAGCCGAGCAGGAAAGACAACGGAACAACAATGGCAGGAGTTTCTGGGAGTAATTCAGGAGATGCAGCAAAAATTCATCCCTTGGTAAAAGAAGTATGCTACAGGGAAGATGAGGCAACCATGGCTGACTAAGGAAGTCAGGGATAGCACAAAAGCTAAAGAGAAAGCATATAATGTGGTGAAGGGCAGTGGGAGACCAGAGAACTGGGAAGCTTACGAAGACCAGCAGAGGGCAACAAAAAAAGAAATAAGGAGGGAGAAGGTTAAATCTGAGGGTAAGCTAGCTAGTAATATATATGAAGACTGTAAGAGCTTCTTTAGGTATATAAAGGGCAAAAGAGAGGCAAAAGTGGACATTGGACTACTGGAAACTGACGGTGGAGAGATAGTAGTGGAAGACAACAAAATGGCTGAGGAACTGAATAATTACTTTGCACCAGTCTTTCACGGTGGAAGACACGAGTAGTATCCCAAAAATTCAAGAGAGTCAGGGGGCAGAGCTGAGTACAGGGGCCATCACCAAGGAAAAGGCGCTAGTAAAACTGATTGGCCTGAAGATGGACACATCACCTGGACCAGATGGACTACACCCCAAAGTTCTAAAGGAGATAGCTGAAGAGATAGTGAAAGTGTTAGTGGTGATCTTTCAGTAATCACTAGAGTCAGGGAGGGCCCCAGAGGACTGGAAAATCATAACTTGACACCCCTGTTTGAAAAGGGAGTAAGGCAAAAGACGGAAAATTACAAGCCGATTAATCTAACCACGGTCATGGGTAAGATTTTGGAGCCCATTGTCAGGGATGAGATTGCTGAATATTTCGAAGTGTATAGTAAAATAGGACAAAGTCAGCATGGTTTCATCAAGGGGAGGTCATGCCTGACAAATCTGCTAGAATTCTTTGAGAGAGTAACAAGCAGGGTAGACTAAGGAGACCCAATGGATGTTATCTACCTGGACTTCAAAAAGGATGTTGATAAGGTGCCACACAGGAGGCTGCTGAGTGAGATAAGGATCTATGATGTTAGAGGCAAGGTGCTAGGATGGATAGAAGATCAGCTGTCTGGCAGAAAGCAGAGAGTCGGGATAATGGGGTCTTTCTCAGGATGGCAGCTGATGACAAATGGTGTTCCACAAGGGTCATTGCTAGGACCACAACTTTTCACTTTGTACATTAACGATCTAGATGAAGGAACTGTGGGCATTCTGGCTAAGCTTGCAGATGATACAAAGATAGGTGGAGGGACAGGCAGTATTGAGGAGGTGGGGAAGATTCAGAAGGATTTGGACAAGTTAGGAGAATGGGCAAAGAAGTGGCAGATGGAGTATAACAGGGGAAAGTGTGAGATCATGCACTTTGGTAAGAAGAATAAAAGCATGGACTATTTTTTTAAATGCTGAGAAAATTCAGAAGTCTGTATTGCAAAGAGACTTGGGAGTTCTCGGCCAGGATTCTCTCAAGGTAAACTTGCAGGTTAAGTCAGAAGTCAGGAAGGCAAATGCAATGTTGGCATTTATTTTGAGAGGACTTGAATATAAAAGCAGAGATGTACTTCTGAGGCTTTAGAAGGCTCTGGTCAGGCCACATTTGGAGGATTCTGTGCAGTTTTGGGCCCCATATTTCAGGAAGGATGTATTGACCCTGGAGTGGGTTAAGAGGTGGTTCAGGACAATGGTCCCAGGAATGTTTGAGGACTCTGGGACTATACTCGTTGGAGTTTAGGTGAATGATGGGGGAATCTAATTGAAACTTACAGAATACTGAATGTCCTGGACAAAGTAGATTTTGGGAAGATGCTTCCATTGTTAGGAGAGTTTAGGATCCAAGGGCACAGCCTTAGAGTAAAGGGTAGATCTTTTAGAATGGAGAGAAGGAGAAACTAACTCAGCCAGAGAGTGGTGAATCTATGGAATTTACTGCCAAAGAAGGCTGTGGAGGCCAGGAATTTGACAGAGATAGATTGGTTCTTGATTATCAAGGGGATCAAGGTGATGGGGAGAAAGCAGGAGAATGGGTTGAGGACCTTATCAGCCATGATTGAATGGTAGAGCAGACTCAATGGGTCGAACAGCCTAATTTCTGCACCTATGTCTTATGGTCTTATGATTTTATGATCTTTATTTAATTGTGCACAATACAGTGGCTGTAGCCAGCCAGCTCAGAGTCAATCTTTAGAACATAGAACATTACAGCGCAGTACAGGCCCTTCGGCCCTCGCTGTTGCGCTGACCTGTGAAACCAATCTAAAGCCCATCTAACCTATACTATTCCATTATCATCCATATGTTTATCCAATGACCATTTAAATGCCCTTAAAGATGGCGAGCCTACAACTGCTGCAGGCAAGGCATTCCATGCCTTGACTACTCGGAGTAAAGAATCTACCTCTGACATCTGTCCTATATCTATCACCCCTCAATTTAAAGCTACATCCCCTTGTGCTAGCCATCACCATCCAAGGAAAAAGGCTCTCAGTCCAGTCCACCCTATCCAGTCCTCTGATCATCTTGTATGTCTATTAAGTCACCTCTTAACCTTCTCTCTAACAAAAACAGCCACAAGTCCCTCCACTTTTCCTCATAAGGCCTTCCCTTCATACCAGGCAACATCCTGGTAAATCTCCTCTGCACCCTTTCCGATGCTTCCACATCCTTCCTATAATGCGGCGACCAGAACTGTACGCAATACTCCAAGCGCAGCCACACCAGAGTGTTGTACAGCTGCAACATGACCTCATGGCTCCAAAACTCAATCCCTCTACCAATAAAACCTAACACACCGTATGCCTTCTTAACAACCTTATCAACCTGGGTGGCAACTTTCAGGGATCTATGCACATGGACACCGAGATCTCTCTGCTCGTCCACACTACCAAGAATCTTACCATTAACTCAGTACTGTGTATTCCTGTTACTCCTTCCAAAGTGAATCACCTCACACTTTTCCGCATTAAACTCCATTTGCCACCTCTCAGCCCAGCTCTGCAGCTTATCTATGTCCCTCTGTAACCTGCAACATCCTTCCGCACTATCCACAACTCCACTGACTTTAGCATCATCCGCAAATCCAGGACATTTATAAAAATGACAAACAGCAGTGGCCCCAAAACAGATCCTTGCAGTATACCACTAGTAACTGAACTCCAGGATGAACTTTTCCCACTTAACTGAGGTGATTCTTATCTCCTGGTTATATTTCTTTCCTCCTGGTTCTATTGGTCAGCCAAGGCTTTTCTGATTGGCCCAGGTTAACAACCCCGATCAAGAACCTCACAGTTAACAAGGTCCACCTGGTTTCAATCACCAGACTGTTCCTCTGAGGAGCATCCCACCCAGAAGACCTCATCCCTGTAACAATGCATTTCTCATGGCTAATCAAACTGGCCTCGACACTATGTACGATTTAGCATGGCCAACACACCTAACCTGAACATCTTTGTACTGTGGGAAGGAACCAGAGCCCCTAGAAGAGACCCACACAAGCACAGGGAGAATGTGCAAATTCCACATAGACAATCACAGGGTGGGTGGAATCGAGCCCGGGTCCCTGGCACAGTGAGCCAGCAGTGCTAACCACTGAGCCACCGTGCTGCCCTGATATATATATATATATATATATATATATATATTTATATCCAATTTATGCCACCATAATATTTAGTCATGCCTCCGGCACCATTTACTCATTGACGTCAGAAAGAAAGAGAGATTGTTCAAAGAGGGGTTTGATTATTTGTAGCAGTGTGCAGAAATTCAAATAAAGCTTTTGTTTCATGAATTATTGAACTTCACGGGTTAGTAGTTTCTGTCATAGCTGAGTGAATATATTTAGAAATGAGGGATCCTATTTTAATTGAAAATCTGACACAGTGGTTCTCGCAAAAACAGATCAGTTTGACTCACAGAATCATGGAATCGTTAAGGCAAAGAAGAAGGCTATTCACACTATCATACCTGTGCAAGTTTATTACCAAGGGGCAATCTCCTGCCATTTTCTGCACACCATCCAATTGAAATAATCATCCAGCACACTCTCGAACTCCCCATCTGAACCTGCTTCCACCTCACTTAAAGGCAGTGCATTCCAGACCCTAACCACTCTCTGTATGAAAATGTTTTTCTCACATCACCCTTGCGCATCAATTTAAATCTGCGTTCTCTCTTTTTCTTTGTCTTTTACAATCCGAAAGGACTTCTCCCTACTGAATCTATACAGTGGCTCATGGTTTTGGATAAAGGTAGATGTTTTTGAGTCTCGTCTACAGAATGTGGCATCATCAGAACGGATACAATGGAGATGGAGAAACCGAGAAAATGGGATATAGTCTTTAAAGGAGGAGGGGCGTGGAAATGTGAAGATGGAGGCTGTGGGGTGTGATTCCCAATAAAGATGAGATGTGATTGCCCTGGAGACAACAGCCTCGTGTTCAGTGCTGTGGTCGTGATCCAGGGGGAGATAGGAGGAGGTATCTGAGAGCTGGCACTCGGCTTTCATAGTTTATAAGTCATTACGGCAACAAACACCAAGATTGTCAGCACAGAATGCAAGCAGTGCAGAGGAATATAGATTTGAATGCATGAAGGAGTGGTGCAGAGCAATTAAGATGACTGACGTCATGTCAACAGTGCTCAATGAAAGAGGCCAGATGGAGGGGTCCAGGTGGAGGGAGAGTGATGGAGGTGGTTGAAGGAGTCTGTGAGACTGGTAAAGGACTCTTGTACAAACAAATGGGCACAGAGGTGAAGGCGATGGAAGAAGATTTCAATGTCATGTCTTGCCCAAAATTCATTGACGTGAGGACACAGGGGATTAAACTAAGACCTTTGCTGAGTACGAAACATTCAGCATCAGAGAGCGGAAGATCAGAATGGCTAGTAAATACGTGACAAGAGCTGGGGTTGAAGGAGAGGATGAAGTCAGAAAGTCAGGGGGAGGAAGGTTCCAGAAGTGTGTCAGCTTATACTCCTTACTGTCTGAAAGGAAAATAAAAGGTTTCTTTTTGGAACATTGAATCAGCCAGAGGTAGTAGTGAAACTGGGGAGCAGTGCAGTTCTAAGCCAGTGTGAGGCGCTGCTGATAAAGACAAAGGTTGAAAATGTGCATGTAGCGATCCAAGGAACTGAGCATGGATCTCAGGATGCGGCGAGAACAGCTGTCTGCAGAGTGTCGTACAGCACAGAAATACCTATGACCCTGGATGGATTCAAAACAGGTGGATATGTTATTTTTTTAACAGAGAAATAAAGATTTTTCATGTTCACTCATCAGGCATGAGCTGGCTGGCCAACATTTATTACCCTTGTATCAGAGATAATAGGAACTGCAGATGCTGGAGAATCCAAGATAACAAGGTGTAGAGCTGGATGAACACAGCAGGCCGAGCAGCATCATAGGAGCAGGAAGGCTGACATTTCGGGCCTAGACCCTTCATCAGAAATGGGGGAGGGGAAGGGAGTTCTGAAATAAATAGGGAGAGAGGGGGAGGCAGATAGAAGATGGATAGTGGAGAAGAGACAGACAAGTCAAAAAGGCGGGGATGGAACCAGTAAAGGTGAGTGTAGGTGGGGAGGTAGGGAGGAGACAGGTGAGTCCAGGGAGGACGGGCATGTCAAGGGGGCAGGATGAGGTTAGTAGGTAGCAAATGGGGGTGCGGCTTAAGGTGGGAGGAGCGGATAGGTGAGAGGAAGCAGAGGTTAGGGAGGTGGGGACGAGCTGG
Organism: Ginglymostoma cirratum; assembly: GCA_024137785.1. NCBI lineage: Eukaryota > Metazoa > Chordata > Chondrichthyes > Orectolobiformes > Ginglymostomatidae > Ginglymostoma > Ginglymostoma cirratum. The sequence goes on from JAHRHZ010000249.1 coordinate 12,215,556, forward strand.
GCTGGTTTTGAGATGCGGTAGGGGGAGGGGAGATTTTGAAGCTTGTGAAATCCACATTGATACCATTGGGCTGCAGGGTCCCCAAGCGGAATATGATTTGCTGTTCCTGCAGCCTTCGGGTGGCATCGTTGTGGCACTGCAGGAGGCCCAGGATGGACATGTCGTCTCAGGTATGGGAGGGGGAGTTGAAATGGTTCGCGACTGGGAGGTGCAGTTGTTTATTGCAAACTGAGCGCAGGTGTTCTGCAAAGCAGTCCCCAAATCCTCCGCTTGGTTTCCCCGATGTAGAGGAGGCCATAATGGGAACCGTGGATGCAGTATACCACGTTAGCAGATGAACATCTGCTTGATGTGGCAGGTCATCTTGGGGCCGAGGGGGCAGGTGTAGCACTTCCTGTGGTTGCAGGGAAAAGTGCCAGGTGTCCAGCTCTACACCTTATTTATTACCCTTCCCTGGTTGCCCTTGAGAAGGTAGTGATGAGCTGCCTTCTTAAACCACTGCAGTCCTCTTTTTATATATTTGCTGACAGGGTATGGGTCTCTCAGGCTATGACAACATTTTTTGTCTGTTCTTAATTGCCCAGAAGGCAATTAAGAGTCAGTTAAGAGACCCATTGCTGTGTGTCTGGAATCACGTACCATCCAGACCAGGTAAGGATAACCTAATTCCTTCCCCTAAAGGATATTAGTGAACCAGATGGGGTTTTCCTGACAATCGACAATGATTTTATAATTTTCATTCGACCTTTAAGTTTATATCAGTTACTGAATTCAAATTTCACTGTCTGCCATAGCAGGATTTGAACACAAATCCCCACGACATTAGCTGAGGTTCTGGATTAATAGTCTAGTGATAATACCACTAGGCCATTGCCTTCCCCATTTTTAATTCAGTCTATGTGCCCACATTACAGTTAGAGCTGGAATTTGGGATTTTGAGACAGGATTGTGATTGTTGCCCCAATATTGGTGAAATATCTCATTGCAAGAACAGAATATAAATCATAGTGATAAAATACTGCATTTGCTAAAAATCTGAAACAAACACAAAGAGTGCTGGAAAACTCAGCATCTGGGGAGAGAGAAACAGAGTTAATGTTTCAATACCAGTATGACTTTTCTTCAGAACTGGTCTCAAAACATTAACTCTGTTTCCCTCTCCAAAGATGCTACCAGACCTGCTGAATTTCTCCAGAGTAGTTAGCACTGCTGCCTCATAGTGCCAGGGACCTGGGTTGGATTCCACCCTCAGGCGACTGTCTGTGCGGAGTTTGCACATTCTCCCCGTGTCTGCGTGGGTTTCCTTCGGGTGCTCCGGTTTCCTTCCACAGTCCAAAGATGTTCAGGCGAGGTGGATTGGCCGTGCTAAATTGCCCGTAGTGTTCAGCAATGTGTAGATTAGGTGGGTTATGGGTGGACGGATCTGGGTGGGTTGCTGTGAAGGTCGGTGTGGACTTGTTGGGCCGAAGGGCCTGCTTCCGCACTGTAGGGGTTCTATGATCTATGATTTCGCTGTGCTTGTTTCACATCATATTGGGTCACCGGAGATCTGATCCTAGAAAACCGCAACTCATTAATATTCAATTATTTCTATTTTCAAAGAAAATCCAAAAGCCTGGCTAAATAAAAAGGAACAATCTTAATCGTGTGCAATGAAAGTAAATGCAGGTGTTGTCATCACTGATCCACTGGCCTTTTATATTCTGAAAACCAGCCATTCTCAAGTCTGTACAAAGGGAAATTAAATGGATAGGGTTGGAGGAGTTCAGGATTTAAATTCATAAGACAGATGTCAGAATGAGAACATTGGTCAATGTTCCACAGAAAACATTAAAGCTAGACTTTCTGTCCCATTTATCTGTGATTTTTCCTTTCTTCAGATGCTTATATATAAGTGCACCCAACTCTCGCCTAAATAAATGACGAAATGTATTTTCTGTAGCTCTTTTCAATTAAACTTGCTGCTTTGACTGTGTAGGAGTAAAGGCCCACCATTTTTCCAGAGAAAAGTACAAGAAATTATTTATTTTCCCAACAGCAGGTCTACTTTGAGCAGTTTAAATGTACAATTGTCATGGAAGGCACAAATACGTCAAACCTAATGGAGCAACAATAACGTTATTTTGTGACGAATTAATTACACAACATAATTTAATTTTAATGAATATTCTTCATGCGCCATTAAGAAACCGTTTCTCCTCAGCCCCTCTGCGCCCATATTTCATCATGGTTACCTTTATTCTGAGCCTTGTAGACGTTACATCAAGCTTTGGAAATAATAAAGAAAACTTGATCAGAGGAAAAGACAAAGGTCTACAAAGATCCCCACTGCGAAAGAGAAAATCAACCTTAATTATAGTGGTGGAGGAGCTGATTGAACATTTACTTACTGCAGTTGAACCTCATTAGCACAGATTACGATCATCAATTTGCTCTGAGTAGGTCTGGTTCCCAAAATCTAGCGAAAAAAAAAATGTTTTAGTGAATTCAGAGTGTGATCTGTAATTTGGGACATCAACAAAACGGGAAACAGAATTAAAAGGGAAAATGAGGTGAGACAATAATTATTAGGCAATATCAATTATTGGGTTTCAAACACCAGAAGAGAGCAGGAAAGATGACTAAGTTGGAAAGGTAAGGAACTTCAGCATTCTGAAGTCCTGGGAGTGGCTGAATTTAAAAGGCAGACTCTCTGACTTTCAGCAATGAGAGGATGCAGTAAGGAAGAAGAGTAAAAAGGTGCCTTTACAGCTTAGGAAGAACAGAGGTGCACGGGCTGTTTAGTGGAATGACAAGAGTTGGAGGGGGAACCAAATGACCGAAAAGGTGAATAATCAAAATATGGTAAGATAGCACAACTCACCCATCACAAACTTAATCCACCTGTAAACAGACGGAAGTCAGTTTGAAAAGAACAAAGAAAGTCAAGTGCAGTCATTGTTAATTAGCTATGTTACTAGTTTTCAAATTAGTTTTTTTTATCAAAAAGATGAATATTTATCACTCAATGCTCAAAATACATTCACAACCATAGCCACTTGCACTTTCGTGTAATCTTGCACACTCACAGACCAGAAAAGAAAGTGATTATAAAAGCGATAGCGTGGATTTAAAAATCCTAATTATTGCCATCATACATGTTTCAAGTTACAGAGTCAGGGAGCATAGAAGAGACCCTTCAGTCCATCAAGTTTCTATGCTAATCCCACATTCCAACTTCTCTTGAGCTGGAGATTTAGGAGATGTGATGGCTTCATGGTATTACCACCAGGCTATTAATCCCGAGACCCAGAGTAACATTCTAGGGACCTGAGTTTGAATCCAGCAATGGTAGATGGTCGGTTTCAAGACAAAAAATCTGGAATTAAGAGTCTAATGATGACCATGAAGCCATAGAGATATGTAACACAGACCCTTCAATCCAACTCGTCTATGCTGACCAGATATCCTAAACAAATATAGTCACATTTGGCTCATATCCCTCTAAACCCTTCCTATTCATATACCCATCCAGTTACCTTCTAAATGTTGTAATTGTGTCAGCCTCCATCACTTCCTCTGGCAGCTGATTTGACACTTGCACCACCCTCTGTGGGAAAATGTGGCCCGTTAGATCCCTTTTAAATCTTTCCCCTCTCACCATCAGCAGAGGCAATGGCCTAGTGGTGTTCTCGCTGGTCTGCTAATCCAGACACCTAGATAATATTCCAGGAGCCTAGCTTCAAACCCTGCCATAGCAGATGGTGGAATTTGAATTCAATAAAATATCTGGAATTAAGAATCTACTGATGACCATGAAACAATGTAAGGGGGTGGAGGGAAAGAAAACATCTGGTTCACTAAAGCCCTTCATGTAGGGAAACTGCCTATATGACACTCCAGTCCCACAGCAATGTGGTTGACTTTGAGCTGCCCTCTGGGCAATAAATGCTGCCTAACCAGTGACACCCTTGTCCCATTAATGAATAAAAATAAACCTATGCCCTTTAGTTTTGGACTCCCTTACCCTGGGAAAATCACCTCTTCATTTTATAAACCTCTATAAGGTCACCCCTCAGCCTCCAATGCTCCATCAAAAATAACCCCAGTCTATTCAGCTTCTCCTTATAGCCCAAACCCTCCAAAATTGACAACACCTTTGTAAATCTTTTCTGAACCTTTTCAAGTTTCACAACATGCTTCCTATAGCAGGGAGGCCAGAATTGCATGCAGTATTCCAAAAGTGGCCTCACCAATGTCCTGTACAACTGCAACATGACCTCCCAACTCCTTTACTCAATGCACTGACCATTAAAGGCAAACATACCAAACATAGATAACAAGGTGTGGAGCTGGATGAACACAGCAGGCCAAGCAGCATCATAGGAGCAGGAAAGCTTGAC
>JAHRHZ010000249.1:12220337-12287777 GCA_024137785.1 Ginglymostoma cirratum
TTACCATCCTATCTGCCTGCGACTCCACTTTCAAGGAACTATGAACCTGCACTCCAAGGTCTTTTTGTTCAGCAACACTCCCCAGGACCTTACCATTAAGTGTATAAGTCCTGCCTTGATTTGCCTTTCCAAAATGCAGCACCTCACATTAATCTGAATTAAACTCCATCTGCCATTTCTTGCCCAATTGGCTCATCTGAACAAGATCACGTTGTACTCTGAGGTTACCTTCTTCACAGTCCACTATGCCTCCAATTTTGGTATCATCTGCAAACTTACTAACCATATCTCCTACATTCACATCTAAATCATTTATATAAATGATGAAAAGTAGTGGACCCAGCACCAATCCTTATGGCGCACTATTGGTCACAGGCCTCCAGTCTGAAAAGCAACCCTCCACCAACACCCTCTGCCTTCTGCATTTGAGCCAGTTCTGTATCCAAATGGCTAGTTCACCCTGTATTCCATGGGAACTAACCTTGCTAACCAGTCTACCATGAGGAACCTTGTTGAATGCCATACTGAATTTCATATAGATCACATCCATCACTTTGCTCTTATCAATCCTCTTTGATACTTCTTTAAAAAACTCAACTAAGTTAGTGAGATACGATTTCCCACTCACAGAGCCATGTTGACTATCCCTAATCAGTCCTTGCCATTCCAAATGCATGTAAATCCTGTCCCTCAGGATTCTTTCCAATAATGCGCTCACCATAGATGTCAGGCTCACTGGTCTATAGTTTTCCTATAGGAAAAGTCCTTACCATCTTTCTTAAATAGTGACACGATGTTAGCCAACCTCCAGTCTTCCATCATTGTTGATTATTGGAAAAACACTTCGGGTTTACTAATCCCTGTCTGTTCTGGTCTTGACTACATGTGACTCCAGACTCATAGCTTTAGGGTTGACTCTTAACTGCTCTCTAGGCAACTCAAGATATACAATAAACGCTGGCTGATCCTGCAATGCCCACATACTGTAAATGAATTAAAAATTACATTGAAACATCACAAATAGATCCACTGAAGAAATACAGCATTGAAACTTGCAGAATTCTAAGAGGCCTAAATAGTGGAACATGGAATGGAGAAGATGTTTCCATTAGAAGGAGTAACTAGGACCTGAGAGCATAGCGTCAGAGTAAAGGAATGACCCTTTAGAGTTGAGATGAGGAGGAATTTATTCAGCCAGAGTGTGGTGAATCTGTGGAACTCATTGTCACAGTAGACTGTGGATGTCAAATCTTTGAGTCTATTTAAGACAGGTACAGACATGTTCCTGATTAATAAAGGGATCGCAGGTTATGGGAGAAGACAGAAGAGCGAGGGTGAGAAATATACTAACCATGATTGAATGGTGGCGCAGACTTAATGGGCCTAATGGCCAGTTCTGCTCCTGTACGTTTTTTTTCTTTATTCATTCACAGGATGAGGATGTCACTGGCCAGGCAGCGTTTATTGCCCACCCCTAATTACCCAGAGGGCACTTAAGAGTCAACCACATTGGTCTGGATCTGGAGCCACATGTAGGTCAGACCAGGTAAGGATGGCAGTTTCCTTCCCTAAAGGACATCAGTGAACCAGATGGGTTTTTCCAACAATTGACAATGGATTCATGGTCATCGTTAGACTCTTAATTCCAGGTATTTGTTGAATTCAAATTCTACCATCTGCCACGGAGGGATTTGAACCTGGGTCCCCAGAACATTATCTGAGTCTCTGGATTAAGCGTCTAGCGATAATACCACGAGGCCTTTGCCTCCCCATCACCATATTCAACTAAATGAGCATGTCATAAACTGAGTGGGGGCTAGTTCCCACTCCAGTCAAATGTGGGGGTTGGTGTCAATTAGGGGCACAGTCCACACAGTAGTCAACTTGGGCTACTGACTATCTGGGGATCTGTCTGACTAGAGGGTGAGGATTGGGCAATTATCTGTGGGCCAGCATCTGCAGTCAGGACAACTGTGTATTGCTAGTCTGGGAACTGAAATCCTTCAAAAGTCTATGGTGAATATGGTCCTAAATGTTAGTCTGTCGATTATTGGGAGGGGGCTGGGTGACGCAGGGGGCAGCAGGGAGGTCACTGCCAAAAGGCATTGAAAACCAGGTCCAAGGTGGGGGGAGGCAGAGGTGGGATAAAGGATGGTGATGGAATCAAGGATGGGGGAGTTATATGGGGGCATGCAGACAGCATCAGGGGGCATTGTCAGCCAGGGAGAGGTCTCCACTGCGGAGAGGGAAGGGTGTGTTGCATAGAGGACAAGGGTGGGCATCATTATGGAGTAATGTTTGGGTTCAAGGGCAGAGAGGACAGTTGGAGGCTAAGTTCAATGAGGTGAGTCTCCACATGGGAGCACAGGGAATCGTTGGAAATGGGCCTTCAGGGTAGTGAAAGATAAAGGGATCATGTCGACACCAGTGGGAGAGCACCTGGTGGCTAGGCAGGGTTCAGAGCTGATGATGTCCATCGTGAGCTGCATTCCCTGTCATCACTTGCTGTTCTCTAGATATGTGAAGCTAAGGACAGTTAAGGCATGTGACTTGTAACACAGCAATCGGGGCGAGAGATTGGAGATGTGTGTACACTGGTATGTCAGTCCTCTCGGCTGTGTGCCGTGAGCCATGTGGTTATGTAACTGCTGGACCATCATGTTGCTGGTGAAGGGCAATACTGGGTTACCAATGATAAGAGATAAAAGGTACTGCAGATGCTGGAGAATCAAAGATAACAAGCATGGGGCTGGATGAACACAGCAGGTCAAGCAGCATCATAGGAGCAGGAAAACTTGACGTTTCGGGCCTAGACCCTTCATCAGAAATGGGGGAGGGGAAGAGGGTTCTGAAATAAATAGGGAGAGAGGGGGAGGCGGATAGAGGATGGATAGAGGAGAGGTATGGTTGTGATAACATCATGACGTGAAACCTGAGGGTATGAATCTCTCATATTCCATCTTACCCAAGAACACTTCAAGCACAACATGGTACTATTCTTTACTCTGCAACCTATTAACTTAATGTTAGTCCAACCGCTTAAGTGCCTGACAAATGTAATATTTCTATATAACAGTGACTGCATCCTTCCATGTTACAATATCCACATCTGGTTCCTTATATAGTGAGGGATAATATTAGCATTTTTGTATTGATGAAAATACCCTTTTTGAGGCAAAATAATCACATTACACAGAAATTTCATCAAGCTTGGAATGGATTTATTTTTATATGCTTCATTTGAGAAAATAAGGAACATAGAACTTTTTGACACACGTTTTGTAACTCCTAAAGGTGAGCTTGCGCAAGTACAAACAGCTGAAAAGTTTTCTCCAGAGAACATGACATGGTCCTCCCCAGCTCACTGACTCAGCATGCTGCATAATTGAATGGGAAATGGCACAAAAGATATATTTGAACATAATGGGTGTATTCAGCTCTAACAAGCATAACTGTTGTAATTACAAACAAAGGTTTCACGCTTGGCTGAAAATGAATAAAATAAGCAATGAGAATAAAGTAAATGTGTCCTCAGCATGTTAGAACCTGATGGTTTTGATGCAGTGCTCAGCCAGTTCTGTCCATGCAGCTTCGGTACTATGGACTGTCTCAAAAGTAATTACATTTGGAATTCCTGTAAGGCACTTCAAAGACTGCCATTGTATTGAAAATAGCATTCTGCTTAAGGAAACAGCTGTCAAGTGAGTTCTTTTCATTTTTTGTTTGTATTTCTGTATTGGATGTGGGCTAGGCCAATGTTTATTGCCCATCCCTAATTGCCTAGAGGGCAGTTAAGAGTCAACCACATTGGTGTGCATCTGGAGACACACATAGATCAGACTGGCTAAAGATGGCAGATTTCCTTCCTTAACGCACTTTGGAGAACAAAATGGATTTCATCGAACAACAAACAATATTGGTTCAACCAACAAACATGGTCACTATTGGATTAGCTTTTTAATTCCTGATTTCCACCGATTTCAAATTTCATTATCTACCATGATGGTTTTGCAAAAACATTCAGGAAAAGCATGAGAAGGGACAAGACAGAGCTTGGATCCACTGAGTCTTAAAACAGCAAAGGATTAGCAGGGCTGAAAAACTCACTGCCTGACTTCTCAAAGCCTGCCCACCATTTAGAAGGCACAAGTCAGGAGTGTGATGGAATACTCCCCACTTGCCTGGATGGGTGCAGCCCCAACAACACTCAAGGAACCTGACAACATCCAGGACAAAGCAGCCCGCTTGATTGACACTACATCCACAAGCATCCTCTCCCTCCACCACCAATGCTCAGTAGCAGCAGTGTATACCATCCAGAAGATGCACTGCCGAAATTCACCAAATATCCTTAGAAAGCACCTTCCAAACCCATGACCACTTCTATCTAGAAGGACAAGGACAGCAGATACAATGGAAGACGATCACCTGCAAGTTCCCCTCCAAGCTACTCACCGTCCTGACTTGGAGATACATTACCATTCCTTCACTGTGACTGGGTCAAGGCCCTTGAATTCCCTCCCTAAGAGCATTGTGGGCCAACCCACAGCATGTGGACTGCAGTGATTTAGGAAGGCAACTCACCACTACGTTCTCAAGGGCAACTAGGGACAAGCAATAAATGCTGGCCAGCCAGAACACCCACATCCCACAATTTCTACCCACTTTAACAAAGTATCTGAGTGCAGAGGATGATTAAGAGAATCAAGGGCGATGGGGAGAAGGCAGGAGAGTAGAGTTGAGAAGCATATCAACTATGATTGAAGGTAAATCAGACTTGATGAGCTGAATGGCCTAATTCTGCCCTTGTATATCTTATGGTCTGAAAATATCCTGCTGCCCCTGGTTTGAGACAATGCATTCTATATTGGATGAATATGGGGATTTTAACAACCTCTAATGCCTGACTAGCACTTTTTCCTCCTCATTCTGAAGATGTTGGCTTTGTTCCTATTAGACTGCTATTTCTCACCATCCCCTCAAGATGAAGGATGGAGAGAGATAAGAAAAAGAGCAAATTGATCTTAGGTAATTGGAGAAAATGGAGGAAATATGGAGTGGGCGGTGGAGACAAGCTGGTGAAATACAATATGTAATGTACACTTTGGTGGTTTCATATGGCTCTAAGAGCAAAGGTGAAAAGCTGCAGCAGAATGTTAATTGGTGCTGTGACCTTGATAAATGAGAATGATTAACAGCACCTTCATACAAATTTCTCCTAAGACTTAAACATAAATCTCCTGCGAAGTAATATTTCAAGTTGAATGTTGTTGCCTTTTTCTAATCATGGAGTAAACTGCTTTTCAGCCTTGTATTGATAGTTTACTTGTACACGTGAAAGAGATTTCCAGAATCTTCCCACCTGTATTTTACCATATACCAGACAGTTGCTGCTGACCTGATGTCTTTTTCAGATACTGTCTGAAAGCAGGCATGTGTGCTCATGTTAAAACATACTTGGGACATTTTTGGACTCAAAAAACCTGCCACTTTACGTGGGGAGTTCGTCATTCTGATTGCTTTAATAATATTGCTTTAATAATAATATAGTGGTAAATAGTCGATATAATATCTCTAACGTAGGTGTTTTTTAGCCTATTGAAGGCAGTTCATTTTTGACTTGTTTTGTTCTGCTGGCACACAGATGTTTTACGTTTTTTTCTGTATTAACTGTCGAGCTTGTTTGCATGTCACCTGTGGAATAGAGGCAGCAATGCTATCACTCAGTCAGACTGTCAGTGTTCACTGTACCTCTTCAGAGACACAAGCACAGAGCTTTGGCTGACATGCCAGTGCGGTACTAAGGGAGAGTTGCTCTGTAAGAGAAGCTCAGTGGATTGCTACAGTGCATCTATAAGGGTCGGATCTAAGCTGTCATTCCATCGAAGACCCATTCCTCATAGGCCCTGACATAGATTTTCATGAAAGCTGGTCCTAACATGAATGAACCAATGATTTTATTGTCACATTTATCGAGGAAGATACAATGAAAAGTGTTTTCTCGCTACAATGCAATGCTATTTTGAGTTGCAAAAAAAAAAGATTATTTACATAAGAACTCATTTTCTGTCCAACTTGGGTCTCAATTATAGCTCCAATATTTCTGCAAGGTATTTATGATCATCATTAGATTCTTAATTCCAAATATTTTATTGAATTCAAATTTCATCATCTGCCACGGCAGGATTCAAACCTGGGTCTGCAGAATGTTATCTGGGTTTGTGGATCAATAGTCCAGCATAATACCACTAGGCCATTCTTTCCCTTAGGTAGGAAGGCAGAACAATTGTCCATTGATGTAGAGAGATACATGGCAATCTTAAAGCCAACTGTGTATGGTGGGAATGAACTCCTTGGGCATGTTTCCTTTTACATTTTGCTTATTAAGTACTAGCTGGCACTGAGGCACTATATCTCATCAACTGAGAAAGATTTCATTTTACACTCATTTTTTTGCACTTAAGTCTACATACCTTTTTTTTACCTGCTCCCATTTTGAAGTAAGTTACTGCAAGTTTTAGGATCTAATTTTAAACTCAATATGCAATATTAATTTGTTAATTTGAGATTTTAACAAATAAGGAACACGAGATGGTACAGTACCTTAACTAAGAAAACTTTACTTAATATAAATAAAATGTATCAGAACAGGGCAGTAACTTTACAGACATGTTACAGGTCTTGCTTTCCAGTATAGATTTTGGCAAGTGATTGAAGTCTCTGGTGTATCTCTGTCATCTCAAGTGTTTTCTCCTGCCTCTTGTGCAGCAGGGTAACTTCAATTTCAAATATTATACAACCTTTGGTGACTGAGCACTATTTCCAAGTCAAAACCCACATCGTGATCAAAGCCAAATGCTGGCAAATGAGACTAGATTAACTTAGGATAGTGAAAACAAAAATTTCTGGTAAAAGCTCAGTAGGTCTGGCAGAATCTTTGGAGAGAAATCAGACTTAACGCCTCAGGTCCAATGACCTTTCCTCAACATAGGATATCTGGTTGGCGTGGACAAGTTGAACTGAATGGTCTGTTTCTGTGCTGCACAACCCCATGATATTCTCATCATCAAAGTTCCCATCAACCAGGCACTTGTGACTGACCTTCTGTTTTTCTTTACCTTAGAGGCAACTTGTTATGTGACTTTTTTTCTCTCTTATATTTCTATTGTCAAATGATTGGAAAGAGTTTCTAATTACAATGTTTCTTAAAGAAAGAATGATTATTGAATAAAGTTGCTTAGATACTTAAAACTATATAAAACCAATAAAAAAGATAACAATGTATCAGTTTAAACAAATCGTAATAGGGTATGTAAAATTTGAAGTAGGGAAATATGATTCAACACATAGCCTTGAGTGATATAAATCTAAAGGATTATCAAAGTTATGTTTAACAAACTGCTTCTCTTCTAAAACAAACCCAGTGTGATAGTGACCGTGATTTCTTGACAAAGGATAACAAGCTAGGACATACCCACTCTGTCTTATCCAAGCATGGAGTCTGCACATTAAATAGAAATAAGCCAAACAGCCATTCCTCAGATGACATGTCCATCCTGGGCCTCCTGCAATACCACAGTGATGCCACCCGAAGGCTGCAGGAACAGCAAATCATATTCAGCCTGGGAACCCTGCAGCCCAATGGTATCAATGTGGATTTCACAAGCTTCAAAATCTCCCCTCCCCCAACCGCATCCCAAAACCAGCCCAGCTCATCTCCACCTCCCTAACCTGTTTTTCCTCTCACCTATCCCCTCCTCCCACCTCAAGCCCCACCCCCATCTCCTATCTACTAACATCATCCCGCCCCCTTGACCTGTCCGTCCTCCCTGGACTGACCTATCTCCTCCCTATGCCCCCACCTACACTCACCTTTACTGGCTCCATCCCCGCCTCTTCGACTTGTCTGCCTCCTCTCCACCTATCCTGTCCTCTATCCATCCTCTATCCGCCTCCCCCTCTCTCCCTATTTATTTCAGAACCCTCTTCCCCTCCCCCATTTCTGATGAAGGGTCTGGGCCCAAAATGTCAAGCTTTCCTGCTCCTATGATGCTGCTTGGCCTGCTGTGTTCATCCAGCTCCACACCTTGTTATCTCGGATTCTCCAGTATCTGCAGTACCTTTTATCTCTTCAGCCTTGTAGCTGACTTTCAAACATTAGTGTATATTCTTCATTCCTTTCACAACCCCATCATGAATTTCTGTGTCAAATCAGGCTGAGCAGAGTCACACGGTGTTAACGTGCCAAAAACTTAGAGTTTAGCCGAACAATATGGTATTAATCAAGATTAATTAATGAATATTCATGGATTGTGTGATTATAACTAAGTTAAATCAATCGTGAAATATTAGTTTCCCTCTTAATTTGCTAAACTTTGGTTTTGCACTAACTGCACGCACTTGTAGCTGCCACGCAGAAGGTACTCCTGTGAACAGGGGCACACATATAGCTTCAGTAGAATGCTCTATATCTCCAGAAGACCATAAAATGTAGGAGCAGAGTCAGCCATTCAGCCCATCAATTTTGCTTTGTTCATTGAGACCATGGCTGACCTGATAATCCTCAATTCCAGCTTTGTGCCTTTTCCCCACTACTCTTGATTCGTTTACTGATTTAAAATCCATCTCTCTGCCTAAAATATGCTTAACAATGCAGCTTCTACAAGCTATGTGCAGTAAAGAATTCTACAGATTCATGAGCCAGCGAAGAAATTGTTCCTCATTTTAATCTTAAATGGGTGACCTTTTTGTTTCTAAACATTCTGACAAGGCAAAGCAACCTCTGCATATAACCTGTCAATCACCTAAGAATCCAAGATAACAAGCATGGGGCTGGATGAACACAGCAGGTCAAGCAGCATCATAGGAGCAGGGAAACTTGACGTTTCGGGCCCAAACCCTTCATCAGAAAATTACCTAAGAATCCAATATGTTTCAATAAGGCCTCCTATTATTCTTCGAAACTCCAGTGAGTACAGGTCCAACCTGCCGATCTCTCCTCGTGAGAAAATCCCTCCATATCCAAAAATTAGCCTAGTGAACCTTCTCGGGATTACATCCAATACAATATATCTTTCCTTTTATGAGGGGACAAAACTGTTCACACTATTCTAGGCATGGTCTAAATAGTGCTTGTATAGTTTCAGCAAGATTTCTCTATTTTTATACTTTATTGCCCCTATAATACCTTCACAATTACTCTCTAAACTTAGGTGCTAGCTTTAGTGCATAACCTTACCTTTTCTCACATTATATGCCTTTGCCAAGACTTTGTCCATTGATCTCTGTGGCACTTCTCTAGTTACAGGTTGCAGTTCTGAACATGCCTTTTATCCCAACTCTCTACCATTGAATCACAGACTCATAGACTCCAACAGCAGAGAAAAATGCCCATTGGCCCATCACACCCGTGCCAATCAAGAAGAAATAACTGATTATTCTGATCCCATTTTCCAGCACTTGGCATATAGACTTGTGTTTCTTGGCACATCCAAGCCAATATAAGTCAGTTAATCCTCTATCCGTGCTAATGTACTATGCCCAATATCATGGCTTTATCTTATTGAATATCTTACATGTAGGTTCTGAGGAAGGGTCACCGGACCCGAAATGTTAACTCTATTTTCTCCTTCACAGATGCTCCCAGACCTGCTGAGCTTTTCCAGCAACTTTGTTTTTGTTCCTGATTTACAGCATCCACAGTTCTTTTGGTTTTTATCTTACATGTAGTACCTTATTGACTCTTCTGAATTTCCAAATATATTATATTTTCCAGAATCTAAGTAACTACATTCTGTAATATCCAAGGATACATTCCTTCATGTCCAGAGGACCCATCACTCTTTTGCCTATTCACTTCCTGAGTGCTTTTTTCTCTTGTGATGTATTTTGCATTTATTTTGTCGCTCATCTCCCTCACAGCCCATTTAGCCTCACACATGAACAGGAAAGGTTTGGAGGGATATGGACCAAGAACAGGCAGGCAGGACTAGTTTAGTTTGGGATTATGTTTGGCATGAACTGGTTGGACTGAAGGATCTGTTTCTGTGCTGTTTGACTCTATGGAATAAATAATTAGTAATGGTTACTGTATCTATTATTCAGCTAAGTTTTCCAATAGTTAAGTTATCCTAAATTCCTCGTTCTTTTGTTTGTATTTTAATTGCAGTGTTTAACTAAATTGTGTTTTGCTTAAAGTTGAGTAGTTTGACAGGCTGGATTGCATCTGGCACATGGCACTTCACATCTACCTTTAGATTAAGAAAAAGTTACAGTCTCGGCTACCTTCTTAAAATATTTTGAGGTGGTCTGGTTTGGCCCATAACAGCAGGACAACCTCTTCCACAAGAAGAGGGAGTGAATCCAGACCAACTGAGGGATTTGAAAACCCTGCCATCCTCCTCCAGCCTACTATAATCAGCAGGCAGCACAGCTAGCTGGTGAACACCATGAAGACCACTGTGCTTGTGGAGAGCTTGGAAGTTCAGGAGAAGACAATGAGGAACATTGCAGCCTGCCCTTCTCAGATGGGTGCAAAGTCTTACACATATGCCTACATAAGGGATTGAGCACTTTCACCAACTTTTTCTTTCTTTACTCTTCTGCAGGTACGAGCAGCCAACACAGCCAAAAGACAAAGGCCGCAACCTCACCCCAGCAGCACTACATCTGAGGATGATGGCTCAGTACAAGAGCTGGTAAGACTTTCACCTGCCCACCACCAGTACAGAGACTGTCACTTCAGGCGCTGGTACTGCAGCGAGATTAGACTTTGGGGGGCACAATCTGGTGAGCTCATCCCTCACACACATCTGCAGCAGGTGGACTGAGAAACAGTGGCAAGGTTTCCAACACTCAGAGAACTGCCGTGGACCAGGCACCTACTCAGCCCCCGTGAAGATAGGCCCTTGTACGTGACATAGCCTACTTGTAATGGAGAGAGATCAGACAGACTCTGAGGAGGGGTCACTGGACCTGAAACATTAGCTTTGATTTCTCTCCACAGATGCTGCCAGGCCTTCTGAGCTTTTCCAGCAATTTTTGTCTCAGACAGGCTGGAGTTGTTTTCCTTGCAGCAGAAGACACTGAACTGGGGGAACATGATTGAGATGTATAAAATTAATAGGGGGGTAGACAGGGTGGACGAGAAGAAACGTTTCTCCTTGGTGGAGGGATCAATGACCAGGGGCATAGATTTAAGGTAATGGGCCGGAGATTTAGAAGTGATTTGAAGAAAAAAAATTTCACTCAGAGGGTGGTGGGAATCTTGAACTCACTGCCTGTTCGGGCAGTAGAGGCAGAAACCCCTATAACATTCACGAAATATCACAGGCAGGGAAAGATGAGACAGCGCGCCAAAGGCCTTCACTTGAGGTGAAAAATTTACGAGGGTTTGAATAAATTGGGCAGAAAAGACCAGATTCCTCTTGTGAAGCAGTCATTTGCCAGAGGCACAGATTCAAGGTGATTGGTAGAAGAATGAGAGTGAACATGAGAAAAAGCTTTTTCACCCAGAGAGTGGTGGATGTCTGGAGTTTGCTGGCCCAGTTCGTGGGATGAGGCGGATATCCTCACCTCATTTCAAAGGAAATGGATCTGAACTCGAAGTGCTGTCCCCTGCAAGGCTACAGATCAGGTGCTGGCAAGTGGGATCAGAACAGGCAGCTAGTTTATCCAGCCAACATAGGCATGGTGGGCTGAATGGTTTCTTTCTGCATTGTAACTTTTCTATGGTTCTGTGATTGACTAACTTATTCAGAAAATAACAAACAATGTGGACAAGGAGAAACTCATAGCTTTGGGTGGCCCAGTGGGTCAATGGTTAGCACTGCTGCCAGGGACCCCGGTTCAATTCTAACCTTGGGTGACTGTGTGTGCTTGTGTGTGCGTGTGTGCGTGTGTGCGTGCGTGTGTGTGTGTGCATGTGCGTGCATGTGTGCGTGCATGAGTGCGTGTGTGTGTGTATGTGTCATCCGGGTTCTCTGATTTCCTGCCACAGAACAAGGATGTGCAGGTTCGGTGAATTGGTCATTCTAAATGTGAGGTTATGGGAATTGCATTAAAATGCTCTTCATAGGGTTGGTGCACTCACAGGGCTGAATGGCCCATTTCTACGCTGCGGACTTCTATGTTCTTAGTCTTCTAGAAGGCACTTGACAATTGACAAGGCATTGCATCAAACATACAAAAGAAAAAGCTCATGGTGTATGATGTAGTCGGAGGAACGGAGGATTAGTTAACAAATAAGAAACAGAGATTAAGGATAATTTTTGGGTTTCCAAGCTGTAAGAGGTAGACTGCCATCGGGATCAGTGCTAGGACCTCAATTATTTACAGTTATGCATGAATGAATTGATAATTTACTGATTACACAATGATAGGTAGGAGGTCTAAATTCAGAAGAATCTGGGAATCCTAGTTCTAACTGAATGTTGGAGGCGTTAAATGGCTTATTCTTGCTCCTAATTCTCAGCAGCACAGGGGCAATAGGCCACATGGACTCTGTAAGTCTGTTGATGCCTGTTCGTTTCCTTGCATTCCGGTTAGCATAAACTCACACTAGGAATGAGCTCAAAATCACGGGATACGTGAATTTCTGAGTCTGTATTGAACTTCAAGTACTGAACACTTGATGCATTGTCTCCAAGGCAAGACAAGGCCAGATAAATAACTCAAGAGATGCAATTACCTCTTGAACATTTGAAACACAAAAGCTTTTCAGCTTAAGGATGCCTTGGCTCTTTGTATCCCAGGTTCACCTTTTTACTAGGCTGTCAACATTTACTGAGGAAAGACCTCTTGGCCCCACCAACCTCACAAAGCAAAGTTTTGCTCAGAAAACATTGGTGGGAATGTATGAGGTAATGAGCCCCTTCAGGAGTGGAGCTTTGGGCAAAAGTTGTTTAACAAGGTACATACTGGTCAGGAGAAAAAAAAACAAACACAACTTTTGATTTAGTTCAGATTGAAAGTTCTGAACTCAATACAGCAGAGAAATTATGATGGCTACTAATATATCAGGATTCACCATTATTTTTTAAATTCATTCATAGGACGTGGGTGCTTTTGGTTGAGGACCATTTATTGCCAAATGCTAACAGTCCTTAAGAAGACGAGATACCTCCTTGAATACAGACTTGTGCCTTGTTTACACTAATTTTGAAGGCAGGTAAGAGCCAACCATTGTTTTCAAGCACAAATGGGTCAATTTTTTGGTTGGCAACATATGGCCTGGTGCAGAGATCAGTGCTGCAGCCTCAACATTTCACAATTTATATCAATGACTTAGAAGATGATACCAAAGGCATGGGTGCTAAAGTTGTTGATGGCACAAAGATAGGTAAGAACATAATTTGTGAAGAGGACATCAGGAGACTGCAAAGGATTATTGATAAATTAAGAGAATGGGCAATAGAGTGTTATGTGGGAAAATGTAGAATTGTGATATGGGAAATTGCCAAGAAACAGTACATGGTTAAGAAAGCAAATAGAATATTATCTTTTAGAGCAAGAATAATTTAACACAAAACAATGGGTGCTCAGTTTCTCTTATACAGGACATTGGTGGGATTATGCCTGAAATATTGTGAACAGTACTACGTCAAAGGACATAGTGATAAGGATTAAGAAGAAGGAGAATCTTATGGCAGGCACCAAGGGTTCAGTGCAGCAAAATCTTTCAAAGTATATAAAAAGTGCCAGGAGGTAACTTAAAAAGGAAATTAGGAAATGTAACAGCACATGAGAAAATATTGGCTTCTGTAGAATAAAGGAGTTTTTTTAAATACGCAAAGTGCAAGAAAGCAACTAGAAAAAGAATAGGCAAGAAAAAAACCAAAGAACTGTGAATGCTAGAAATCGAAACAAAAATAGAAATTGCTGGGAAAAT
Source organism: Ginglymostoma cirratum (assembly GCA_024137785.1). Classification (NCBI taxonomy): domain Eukaryota; kingdom Metazoa; phylum Chordata; class Chondrichthyes; order Orectolobiformes; family Ginglymostomatidae; genus Ginglymostoma; species Ginglymostoma cirratum. Next base: position 12,234,226 of record JAHRHZ010000249.1, read on the forward strand.
CTCAGCAGGTCTGGTAGCATCTGTGGAGAGAAAGCAAAGTTAATGTTTCAGGGCCAGTGACCCTTCTTCAGAATTGAAACCTCTTTCTTGTGCACATAAGGAATAATGGCAGAATTTTGGTCATTTGATCAGAGCTGAAAAGCAATAGAGATCTCTTCTCAAAGGTAAAGTGGAGAGTAGTAGAAACAGAGATAAAAGGTACTGCAGATGCTGGAGAATCCGAGATAACAAGGCGTGGGGCTGGATGAACACAGCAGGCCAAGCAGCATCATAGGAGCAGGAAAACTTGACGTTTCGGGTCTAGACCCTTCATCAGAAACAGTTGGGCAGACATCACAGAGCAGTTACAACCTACCTATCCAACCTACAGTGGATAGACAATCACAAAATACCATAACAACTAGTATCAGCAGGAGTTAGAGTCAACCATCTTTAGATTGTGGAGGCAATGGCCTAGCAGTATTAACCCAGAGACCCAGGTAATGTTCTGGGGACCCGGGTTTGAATCCCGCCATGGCAGATGGTGGAATTTGAATTCAATAAATATCTGGAATTAAGAGTCTAATGATGACCGTGAATCCATCGTCAATTGTCAGGAAAAACCCATCTGGTTCACTAATGTCCTTTAGGGAAGGGAACCGTCCCCCTTACCTGGTCTGGCCTACATGTGACTCCAGACCCCCAGCAATGTGGTTGACTCTTAACTGCCCTCTGGGCAATTAGGAATGGGCAATAAATGCTGCCTAGCCAGCAAAACCCTCATCCTGTGAATGAATAAAGCATTACTTACAAACTAGATTAGGCAAGGTGGTGGCGATGTTTCTGAATCTAAGGAACGTTAGTAAATCAGTTAGGCTTCAACAACTAGAACAGAAATTGTCTGAAAAGCTCAGCAGGTCTGGCAGCATCTGTGGAGAGAAATCAGAGATAACATTTCGGGTCAAATAACTCTTCCTCAAAACTGTTCTGAGGAAAGGTCACAGGGGCCGAAATGTCAACTCTGATTTCTTTCACAGGATGCTGACAGACCTGTTGAACTTTTCCAGCAATTCCTGTTTTTGTTTCTGACTTTCAGAATCTGCAGTTCTTACGGCTTTGACTTAGATTGCAACAACAACCTCATATCTGTTCCTTCTTAGGTCTATTTTAGAACATCCAGTTACCAAATCTCCATTACACTGGTGCAGTCAAGATGTTGAGAACCTGCTGATATTTGATCACGTTAACTAATTTAATGAATGGGCAGCTCTATAGAGGTTACATTTATGAAGATTTGTGAAATAAGATATATATATATCCAGCTAGTGGAGTGACTTGAGACATTTAGTCTATATCATAATTGGAATATAAATCATATCAAACCAATTCCCCCCTGAGTCATCACAATTATTTCCATTTAAGCTATCAATAGGAGTAAATCAGCTACTGACAGCTAATTCCACAAAAAAACATATAGTTTGTCCATTGAGTTAGCTGAGAAAATCAGCTGAAAAAGGTTATCAGTTTACAGCATGTTAAACAGCAGTTTGCTTTTTTAGCACACCTTTAACAGGGTAAAGTGTCTCTTCACGGGAAAATCATCAAACAACTTTCATAGAATCATAGAATCATGGAAATTTACAATACAGGAGGAGGCCATTCAATCCATTGTACCTGTACCAGCTCCTGAAACAGGTACCCAACTCGTCCCACTCTCCAGCCCTATTTCTGTAGCCCTCTATTTTCATCCCTTTCCATTAACAACTTTCTTTTGAAATGTCCTACTGACATAATAAATAGTGGAAACAGAATACCTTTCTCTGCCATGTCAAAATTGTTCATAATTTGGAACACCTTAATAAGGTCACTTCTTAATTTTGTCTGCTGCAAGGAGAATAAGCCCAATCTCTCTAATCTTTACTTGTATCTAAAATCCCTCATTCCTGGGGTCATTCTAGTAAATCACCTTTAAATTTTTTCCAAGGCTTTAACATCCTTCCTTAAATAAGATGCCCAGATCTGAACACAGTACTCCAAATGTGGTCTAACCAATCATTTTTAAAAGTGTAACATCACTTCCTTGTTTTGATAATCTATGCCTCTATTTATAAACCCAACGATCCTACAAACCTTCTTAACAAATGTTTCAACTTGCCTGGCCTTCAGAGAATTATGCACATGAACCCCAAAGTCCCCCTGTACTCCCCTCAAAGCTGTACCATTGGCCTGCATTTTCTCTCCATGTTTCTTCTACCAAAATGCATTATCTCACATTTCTCTGCATTGAAATTCATCTGCCAAGTGTCTGCCCATATTGCCAACTTGTCAATGTCCCTTGAAGTCACTCAGCATCATCTTCGCAATCACTATTCTCTCTAGCTTAGTACCATAGTAAAGTTAGAGATTTTGCCCTTGATAACTATCTCCAAATCCTTCATATAAATCAGAAAAAAGCAAGGGTCCTGACACCAATCCCCTGGGAAGACCGCTTTCAATTCATCTCTAATCTGAGAAACATCTAGACCTACCCTCTGTTTAAGATCTTTTACCCAAATTTTAATCCATGCTGCCAAAGACCAATCAATCCCAAACATTTCTAATTTGCTAACCAACCTGCTATGTGGCACAGTATCAAACAATTTCTGAAAGTATAAATATACAAAATCCACAGCACTACCCTCATTCACTGCCTGTATTATCGTATCAAAGAGCTCATTTCAATTTGTTAGACTTGACCTGCCCTTGAAAAAGCCATGCTGACTGTTTAGTCTTAACTTATTTTTCTCGCAGTGCATGTTTATGTTATCCTGTATTATGGCCCCCATCAGTTTTCCACTACAAACTTCAAGTTATGGTTTTCTGGGTTATACTTTGTCCCTTTCTTAAACAATGGTATCACATTTACAATCGTCCAATCACCCGGGACTAATCATGTGTTCAGAGGGGTCTGGAAAATTTCTGTCAAATACTCCACGATTTACTCCCTTACCTCTCTCAGCAATCTAAGGTGCATTCCATTTGGGCCAGACAACTTCTGTACCTGGAGTGCTGCCAGCCTTTTTAACACCTTATCTTTATCTATCACTATACAATTCAGTTGCTCAACAACTACGTTTTCAATCGGGCCATTGTCACCATCTTCTGATTTGGTAAAGTCAGAAGCAAAATACTCATTTAGCCCCTCTGCTATATTCTTTTGTTTCAGTAAGCAGCTTCCCCTGCTGGTTCCTTATCACTAATCTCTCACTAATCTTTTACCACTAATGTGTTTGAAGAATATTTTACCATTTGTTTTAGCAGAGCCTGTCATCCTTTCCTCAAGCTTCCGCTTAGTCTTCCTTACTTCAGCATTAGCCTCCTCCTGCATTTCCTCCTGCTATTGTTATGCACCATTTGCCTTATTTTCCTTCCTTATTTTCTCTTTAACATCTTTAGTCATCCAGGGTACTCCAGCTTTGGATACCATGTATTTATTTCTCATGATTATTACCTACTTTGCACCCTATTCATCTTCCTTTCAGAATTTTAACATTTTTCAGCCATTGTTTTATCCACTGAAATGCATTTCCAATCAACATGTTCAACTTCAATTTTTAGATCCCTAAAACCTGCCCTTTTCCAATCTGTGATCTTAATCATTGACTGATTTTTATCCTTTTCCATCTTAATATTTAACCTTATTATGTTGTGATCGCTATTTTCTGAATAGTTCCCCTCCTCTGACTTTCTCCACTTGGCCTGCCTCATTTCCTACAACCAGATCCAGCACAGTTCCCTCTCTGGTAGGACTGGAAACGTACTGTCCCAGAAAGTTCTCCTGAGCACATCGCAGGAATTTCTCCCCTTCCGTGTCTCACACTCTAACTTTTTCCCCATCTACCCTCAGGTAATTGAAATCAATAACTATCACAACCCTACTTGTCCTGCAGATTTCCAATATCTGCCTACAAATGGTCTTTTCTATAATCCTAGCCATTATTTAGAGGCTTATAATAAATATCCAACAAGGTCGTTGCTCCCTTCCTGATTCTCACCTCCAACCATATAGATTCTATTTCAGGAACTGTATCTTGTTCAAGGGCAATGATATTATCTTTGTCCAAGATGGTTGCACCTCTTCCACTTCCACCCACCTTTGTTTCTACTAAAAACCTTTTAATCTAGTTCAAGTAAATTTCAAGTGAACTGATCCATATAATGAAATATTTCAAGACCAAAAGCATAGCCAGGCAGGTAGGTTATAAAGAAGAAGAGAACACAATATACAGTTGGAGATGAGGGAAGCCTAGAACTGAAGACTTAGGCACCTGAAGGCGTGTCTGCCAATAATAGAGGATTTCAAATCGAGAAGGATCAATAAGCCAGAATTAGAGAAGAACAGGTTTTCTTTTTCTCTTTTGTGCAATGTGAACATTGCTGCTAAAACCAACAATCATTCCTAAGTAGCCTTGTGAAGGTGGTAGTGGACCACTTTCTCCAACATTGCACTCTAAGCTGCACCCAGTGTGCTGTTAGGTAGGGGAAGTTCCCCTTATTCATCAGTGACAGTGAAGGAATGATGATATATTTCCAAGTCTGCATGGCATGTAGCTTGTACATGATGGTATTCTCATGTGGTGGACATTAAGCTACCTGGCCTGTCATTTCAAATGTTCTGTCTTCCTTCTTTTTGAATAGAGAAGTCACATTTGCTGTTTTCCAATCTGATGGGACCTTTCTAGAATCTAGGAAACTTTAGAAAATTAAACTGACACTGACTATTTCATAGGTACAGCAGTAAACCATTAGCCCATAGAACCTTCTCCACCATTCAAAATGATCACAGCTGATTGAACACTTCAGTGCTTTTTACCCATGCTATCCCCATAGCCCTTCTTACCATTGGTAATTCAAACTATCGATCTCAACTTTAAATATACTAAAAGACTGATGTTCCATAGTCCTCTGAGGTAGAGAATTCCAAAACAATTCTCCTAATCCCAGTCGTAAATAGCATCATCATGTTTTTAAATTGAGACCCCTTCTCCTAGACTCCCAATGGGGGGAAACATCTTACCTGCATCTACCATGTCCATCCGTTTTAATGTTTTGTAGGTTTACATGAAATTACCTTTAATGCTTCACAGAGAGGACACATTGCATCAATCTAGATACTGGCAACAATGAAAAGACACCCAGTTTAGTCAATATTACAAAATTTTCTTCGCTAAGTAGCATGAGGTCAATCTTCGTAGTATACATCAGGGACACACTACTCAAGACAGTGAATTTGGTGTGGAAGAGGATTTTAAGGATTAGCTTCTTTTTCAATAATCTCATTTGGTGTTGCATTTAACATTTAACCTACCTCTAAAATGAATTAGCATTGCTTTCAGTCCTAGGTCGGTGATGAGCAAGCAACTCCCAGTGTCAGTTGCACAGTTGGTTAACTAGGTGGCTAATTCAAGCTGGTTCCCTAAGCAACAAGAACCTGATTCATATCTTTGAAGTTTCTAACATAAGCACAGCCAAACTCAGAAAAGCAAAATATTGCTAATGCAGGAAATCTGAAATAACATCAAAAAGTAAGTTGGATATCATATAGTCACTGAAGTGTTACTGTGCTAGGGGAGGACATTTAGCTCATTGTGCCTGCACTGACTGCCTAGATTAGCGTTATTACCGAGAACCAATCTCCTTATTTATTCCCATTTCCTTGCCAACTATTTTTGTCCAACTAATCATCCAGTAGCCTTTTGAATGCTACAATATACTCAGCAGGTCAGCAGTATCTATGAAGTAGAAGAAAGTTAATGTCTCAGTGAAATAAGCTTATACCAGAATCAAAGAGAAATAGAAATGTGAAGTCTATTGCCTTTGGAGGGGGGAGAAGGACTGGAAGAACTAAGGCAAAGATCTGTGATAGGGTGAAGGCCAGAAGATAGTATGAATCAAGATGCCTGGTAAAAGCAATACTGAAGAGACAATGGTCCTGTCCAATGGACTAGAATTGCTTCATAAAAACTACCTGAATGCAACATGAAGGGATAAAGACAAAACAAGATGATGATGAATCCAACAAGTAAACGGGAAGATAAACAGGGACTTCAGAAAAATACACATAGAACAGGATGGGGGCAGAGATGGTCTAAAGCTGATGAATTTAATATTCAGTCCAGTCAGTTGCAGATTGCCAAATCGAAAGCTAAAGATTGTGAGCTTTCTTATCTTCGCAGCCATCACCAGGAACCCCAGAGAGTAGCAAGGCCATTAACTGTGACTAATGCAAATGCTGCAGCTATAAGGGAAGGTTGCCCTAGGAGTTGAGGTCTACTTGCAGAAGGGTAAGTGCAGTCGAGGGATGCCAGGGGTGTGAAGGCCCCGGCTCTCACGCGGGGTGGCTCCGGTGATGCAGTATGCATGTGGCACAGTTGTAGAAGGTTGACTGTTACCACCAGGTTAGGTGGGGAGAGGAAGCCTTGCATGAGCATGGAAATCCCAGAAGGAAAGAGCTATCCCTGCAAGGCCCTACTGGGAGTCTTCCATGTCTCAACATGGGAAAAATGCCCATAAAGTTTGGAAACGGCCCATAATTGAGCACTTCATGGAATCACACAATCATTACAGTGCAGAAGTATGTCATTTGGTCCTTCATGCCTGCTCTCATTCTGTTAATTAATGGGTTACAATGGGTGTTGCAGCAGGTGAAAAATGCACCAATACCCCAGCGCCACCAAAACAGCACCGCTGCACAAAGGTTTCAGTCACACACCCAATATTTTTCCAGCCTTCCTGTCTTCCTGCTTATCTCCACCAAGCTGGTGAAATTCCAACTGATGGGTTGAATGGCCTCCTTCTGTGATGTGTTGTTATATGATTCCTCTTTTTCTATGCTGCACAAATTAGAGGGAACAAAGTGTTTCTAAATTGAGTCATGTAAGTTTATATGTGTCAATCATGAATAAGCTGAACACAATGCACTGCAGATTTGTGTGATTAAAACTTTCCACCCACATTTGGCTGCCTACGAGTTCACTTGGCTGAGGAATTAATTAGCATGGGCTTCAAGCCTTTAATCAGATCACATCTGTACCTAGTTCACTGCCCATGCCTTTGCCAGAAATGTAATATATATCCATGATTATGCATTTCTTTCTTATTCGTTCATGGGATGTGGGTGTTGCTGCCTGGACCAGCATTTATTGCGCATCCCTAGTTGCCCCTGAGAAGGTGGTGGTGAGTTGTCTTCTTGAACTGTTGCTGTCCATTTGGTGCAGGTATGTAGATGGAGGTATATAACCATCAGGGAAGGTGTTCGCTAATTTTGACCCAGTCATACTGAAGGAACAGCAATGTTTTTCCAAGTTGGACATTGAGTGTCTTGGAGGGGCACTGGCAATGTTCCCATGTATCTGCTGCCCTTGTCCTTTAAGACAGTGGTGGTTGTGGACTTGGAAGATATTGTCTCAGGAAATTTCTTTGTGAAGTTATGCAGTGCATCTTGTACATGTATGCACTGCTGCTACTGCACATTGATAGTGGAGGGAGCAGATGCTTGTGAATCTGGTGCCAATCAAATGGGCCAAGCTACAGTCACCATGTGTCAGGCAACATATGTTGAAAGTGGTAGATGGAATGCCAACTGAGGTTCTGCCTTGTCCTGGATTGTGCCAAGCTTCTTGAGTGTTGTTGGAGCTGCTGCCATCCAGGCAAGTGGAGAGTATTCCATCACACTCCGGACTTGTGCTTTGGAAGCAGTGGACAGGCTTTGGGGAGCCAGGAGGTGAGTTACTCGCAGCTGTATTTGCAAGCCTCTGCCCTGTAAGTGTAGCCACTGCATTTATGCAGCTAGCCCAGTTCAGTTTTTGCTCAATGGTAACATCCAGGATGTTGATAGTGGGGGAAATAAATGGCGGTGATGCCATTCAATCTCAAATGCCACTGACAATGGCAGTGGAGTGAGGCAGGAACAGATGTGAAGCAAATTCGGATCCAGGTCAACATTAGCAGAATTTTCTGAAAATAAACATTTGACCACTAAGTTTGCCTTGAGCTGTCAGCCATGTCCAGTTGCTAGCGTTCACAATGGTTCACTAGGAGGTTGTGAGTTGAAGCTCCCACTCAGATATCAAACGCAATATGTTACCTGACACTTCAATGCAGTGCTGGGGGAGAGTTGTGCTGAAAAGTTAAACTAAAGCTTTGTGTACCATCTCAAGTAGACATAAAAGATCCCACAATGGGCATCATTGTAAAGACGATCAACCAAGCTGTCCTTAGTGTTGTATAGACAAATCAGTCAGAATGCTATATAAGCTTCTGCTCAGGATATACCATTCTCTCCTGGTCTGACTAGATAAGTATCTTACTGTTATTCAGATATGGGCCCAGATTACCGTGATCAGAAACCTTATTTCAAATCCTGGTTTGTTTTAAATGTTCCAACAGCGCAGCCAATACTTTGACAGCTCCTGAAAAACGTTAAGTTTGTTGGTGAATGTAGGGTTGGGTTATATTGTGGATTGGTTGAGGGTTTAACAGCACCAGGTGGCAGTGCCGGTTTCGATCGGGGATATGACAAGTCTTGAGGAGTGTTGGGGGATGGGATCAGATGGTAAATAAGTCAATTGGGGCCCACGAGGGACAGGGATGAGTCAAGTCAGAATGGTGGGCAAGATGCTTAGTTCTGTGGGCCCAAGGTGGAGGGGGAGGTGAGGTAACATTTCCGGGATGGCGTCAGGTTGGTTTTGTGAAAGTTGTTGGGTCTAACCGCGTAGGAGCCAACAGGATCAGGTTAGGGGGAATTGGAATCATGCCAGGTCATAAGGATTTGCCCAGAGGTAAATTACTGGGTTGTAAAGAGTCAGGGAAGGTGTTATTGTGGGGATTGCAGTCAGTCTGGTCACTTTAACAGTTACCCAGGAGTAGGTTTCTAATCTTCTAACATTTCCTGGGTAACAATTAAGCTTAAGCAAGTTAAAATTGTCAAATATCTCTGACTTTAATAGTCTCCCTTGGACGGTTACAATTGTGCGGGTATTACCAGTTGGAAAAGCATCCACAGCTGGTGGACAGCAGTGGTTCAAGAAGGCAGTTCACCATCACCTTCTCAAGGACAAATAGGGATGGGCAAGAAATGCAGGCCAGCCAGCAACACCCACATCCCACAAATGAATAGAAAAAAAAAATCACTTTCTAATGCAATTCCCATGGAGTCAGCTGCACCATGGATTCAGCAAATCCCCGACCTGCAACTCTAGTCTATGCTGCTCCAAGAACTCTGTAGCCATTGGAACACCCAGGCTGCAGTCTTTTTTTTGCATGTTTGCCATCAGTATCAGGGTTCATGGATATGATAGACATTGTTGCAGAGACCATAGATGGTGAAGTCTCAGTCTTTCAAGATCATTATTGTGCCCATAGTTCTATATGACATCATGTTAGTGGGTGGGGGTACTTACAGCATACCTCAGTATTAACCCTTTCAGACCAACGAACAACATCTGGTATAACAAGCATGGGGCTGGATGAACACAGCAGGTCAAGCAGCATTAGAGGAGCAGGAAACCTTGACGTTTCGGGCCTAGACCCTTCATCAGAAATGGGGGAGGGGAAGAGGGTTCTGAAATAAATAGGGAGAGAGGGAGAGGCGGATAGAGGAGAGGATAGGTGGAGAGGAGGCAGACAAGTCGAAGAGGCGGGGATGGAGCCAGTAAAGGTGAGTGTAGGTAGTGGGGTAGGGAGGAGATAGGTCAGTCCAGGGAGCCTCTTCTAAGGTAACAACATCTGGTTTTCTGAACAACATTTATCCCACAATCAACATTATTAAAAATGTTGTATTATCACATTGGTGTATTTATGGGATCTTACTGTGTGCAAAATGGCTGCAGTGCAACTGAAGTTCTTCAATGGCTTCGAAAGTTCCAGATAGGTTGTAAAGTTTGAATTTTGTGGGGCCATAAAAGGCACCAAGCAAATCCAAGTCTTTCTTTCTTCACTCTTCTTAGCTTGTATAGAAAATGACACTGAGGCATCTGGCAACTATTCTTGTATGCAGAATAAGATTTTGTTTCTATTAACATTAGGTAGTTTTTAATGTGCTGAGATTGATTTGGCCTCAATCATTGGACTGGTACAAATTCAACATTGATGATATTGTGCATTTCATTGCTGTTAAAACACAAAGATGATAACCACAGGACTTCAGCACCATTCTACTCTGACAGTTCAACCTAAACATTAATGACTGTCTAGATTGTGTAGTAATGACACTAATGGCAGGATGCAAAAGGCTGATTCATCAAATTAATGTTTGTTCCCCTCATCAGAAACCACTTAAAGCTGCAACAAATTCATGGTGCTCTGTTATCCTAATGATTTGCAAGCTGAGGCTCATTTCCCGAACAAAATTCTTTAAAATTATGAAGGGATTTGACAGGACAGATGAAGAAAAGATATTTTCAATAATGAAAGAGTCTAATGTAAAATCTAGGTAAGGTCAATAAATCGAATTGAGAATTCAAAAGAAACTTTATTATCCAGAAGACGGTGAGAATGCAAAGTTTCTTACCACACAGAAATGTTAACATTGATTGGAATTGAATTGAATTGAATTAATTTTATTGTCACATGCACTCCAAAGGTCCCTAAGTACAGATTCTTAAGAACAAATTCTTAGAAAAACATTAAGAGTATAAAGAAATAAAAAGTCCAGCATTACAGAACTGCGATCTAACATCATGGTGGTGGCTTTGCTGATATGACTTAGGTTCACTCCCGTAACATAAGAACTGGACATATTATTGACAGATTCAACAGGCATTTATGACAGCTCCTGAATATATACATAGATGATAGTCACAAGCACCTCGTTGTCTGGGCTGATGTTAAGTTGCTTCCATCAATGTGTCATGCTTCAAGTGGCTTCAGTTAAAAGGTCTGAGACCTTTATACCCTCGGGTCACATGTTATTATACAGTGACGGTATCGAGACCATCTCTCTCAAAGATGCACTGTCTACTAACTGTGAGTCATAACACCACAGATGTATTTACGAGGGATTTGCATAAATATGTGAAGGAGAAAGGAACAGAAGGTTACACTGAGGTATTTTAAGGAAGTATGGTAGCAGCAAACACCTCTGGATCAAAAACACCAATATCAGCTCGTTATGGCCTGTTTCTATGTTGCAAATCCTAAGTAATTCGAGATAAAGTTTATGTATCATGCAACATAAGCATGAACACTGCCTGTTGAATATGTAACATGTCCTTACATTTTTCCAAGGGTTTCATTTCTTGATAACATTTTCAATCTCTTTCGCAAGACTGAGGATGAGACGAAGCATTTAGTTCTCCACGGCCATCTACCTGTGTAGGTACCTGTATAAATCTCAACTGCTTCTCAATTTCATCATTTGAAAAATCTTAATAAGCACTTCATTTAAGTATTTTAGCCAAGTGTAAGGAAGGGATGATAGATGGTTCTTAATATCCAAAATGTACTGAGAATCTGAAATGCAATATGATGGCTGATGCTGTATGTGATTCTCTGCACAAATTCAAGAGGGAGCTGGAATAAAATAAATACAGATGAAATAGCAACAGGAAAATACTGAACCTGCTCCACCATTCAATATAGAATTGGCCCATCTTGGCATTCAACTCCAGATCACCATACACCTTGATTCTTTGAGAAACTAAAGATCAGTCTCTCTCAGTGTACAGAACAAGCAGACTCTGGGTGAAATCTTCTGCTCTCTCTTAGAAAAGGGCATTTTATTCAGTAGGATGGCAGTGTGTCCAAACCACCCCGCCTCCTCCAGCAATCTGGCCATGTAGAGCCACAGTTTAACTTCCTGCCATTTATGACCCTTAAATGGCCAATTAATGACCACTTAAAAGTTCTGGGTCGCTTTTTATACTGGGAGTCCAATGCCTGTCCTTCTGACAACAGTCACAACCTCCCCAGTGATGCTGCTCAGTATATGGGCTGCCCAGGTCTAACTGACATGTAGCTCTTGACAGAAGAGACTTCAGTCCCTGGAGTCATGATTTTCATGGAAATCCTACTGTTGAGATGATGTTATTGGCTTGTGGCTTGATGCATGCTCTTGAAAAGAGGCAGCATGTGTCTATTACCAGCTCTCCAGGCAAGACCCCTGGTGTCTCAAGTCAACTGTGCCCTGAATTTCCCGATATCTCAGAGAAGTGTTGTTGGTCTGGGATTTTAAACAGGTGCTCACAGAAGTAAATTATGGTAATTCTACACAAAGTGCAATTCCAAGAGCAGCTTTTCCCCGTTGTTATTAGACTTCTGAATAGACCTCTCAGATTTCAAATCTAATACTGATCTTGTTTTTTGTGCATCTTCTCTGCAACCGTAACTTTGCATTCCTTGCACTGTTCCATCACCCTATAATCTTTGTTATTTATGGTCTGCATGTACTGCACACAAAGTAAAACTTTTCACTGTACCTAGGTACATGCGACAATAATAAATCAAATCAAATCAAATAAAAATATCAAACAATAGGTAATAAAGACAAACATTATTTAATGGTTGAAAGTATGCATTACCTTGAGGAAAAGGTTTCTCGGCAATATTGCTTTTTAATCATTTGTTATATTAAAATGTTTAAAATATGAAATGTTGCTGTTTTATTATTTCATCCAATTGCTAAAAATTCAAAACTCATTAAATTTACCACTCTGCATGGCAATTGTACCAATGTTAAATTATAAACTGCAAGTTCGGGCAAAAAAATACACAAGTGGAAAGTCAAAACCAGGCCAGTCAAGAGAGAGGTTAGGAAATATTTCTACATGCAGGCGATAATATGAGTATGGAAATCTACCTGAGGTTGATTGATTTTTGCCAGCTCTTGTTCTTTATTCACTCTCACATAAATAGCAATGCTTGCAAGGCCAACTTTTATTGCTCATTTTATTTGACCTTGAGAAGTTACTCATGAGATGCCTTCTCTGAATGACTTGCTGGACCATTTCAGAGGACACTTCGTTTTGGCTCTGGGGTCACTGAAATATCAGAACAGGGTAAGGATGGCAGATTTCTGTCCATGAAGGATATTTGTCAGCCAGATAAGATTTTATGACAATCCAGCGATTTCACGAACAGAGCTATCAGCTTTTCAACACAGACTTATTTTTAACTTGCAACCCTTCCGCGAGCAGGATTTGGACCTGCGTTAATCATTCACTTATAGAATCACAACAGTGTGGAAAGAAGCCATTCAGCCCATCAATAGATGCGGAGCTGGAAAAGCACCGCAGGTCAGACAGCACCTTAAGGAGCAGGAAAGTCAACGTTTCGGGCCAAAATCCTTTGTCAGGACTGGGGAGGGGGAGGGGAGCCCAGAAATAAATGGAGGGTGGGAGTGGGGCTGGGGTAAAGGGTAGGAGAGATGGTGACAGCTGTATGCAGGTAGGGGATTATTGTGATCGGTCTGTGGGAAGGGTGGAACAGATAGGTGAGTAAGAAGATGGACAGTTTAGGTCTGGTCAGGGAGGTGGGACTGGTATAAGGCTGGGGATGGAGGGATTTTGAAGCTGGTGAAGTCAATATTAAGGCTATTGGGCTGTAAGCTCCCAAGGTGAAATGTCAGGTGGTGTTCCTCCAGTTCTCAAGGTGAAATATCAGAGGTGACTTAAATATTAAGGCCATTAAATTGACTGTCCCAATGGCCTTAATATTGACTTCACCAGCTTCAAAATCACTCCACCCCCAGCCTTATCTAAATCCAACCCTTGCCCTCCTGACCTGACCTAATTTTGTCCATCTTCCTATTCACCTAGAGATAGTAGGAACTGCAGATCCTGGAGAATTTGAGATAACAAGGTGTAGAGCTGGATGAACACAGCAGGCCAAGCAGCATCAGAGGAGCAGGAAAGCTGATGTTTCGGGCCTAGACCCTTCTTCAGAAATGGGGGAGGGGAAGGGAGTTCTGAAATAAATAGGGAGAGAGGGGGAGGCGGATTGAAGATCGATAAAGGAGAAGATAGGTCGAGGGGAGACAGACAGGTCAAAGAGGCGGGGATGGAGCCAGTATAGGTGATTGTAGGTGGGGAGTTCCCAAAGCCCAGCTTGTCCCCGCCTCCCTAACCTGTCCTTCCTCCCACCTATCCCCTCTTCCCACCTCAAGCCCCACCCCATCTCCTACCTACTAGCCTCATCCCACCCCCTTGAACTGTCCATCCTCCCTGGACCGACCTATCCCCTCCTTAACTCCCAACTAGACTCACCTTTACTGGCTCCACCCCTGCCTCTTTGACCTGTCTGTCTCCTCTCCACCTATCTTCTCCTCTATCCATCTTCTCTCTGCCTCCCTGCAACTCTACACCTTCCTATTCACCTATCTACTCCTCCTTTCCCACTGACCAACCACAATAGCCTCCCACCTGCATCCACCTATCACCAACCCACCTATCCTTCCCCCAGCCCCACACTCCTCCTTCTATGTACATCTGGGCTCTCCACCCTCCCCAGTCCTGACGAATAGTTTGCTTAACATATGAAGAGTCTGGGTCCATACTCGATGGAGTTTAGAAGGATGAGGGGGATCTAACTGAAACTTACTGAGTAGCCTGCAGAGAGCGGATGTTGGGAAGATGTTTCCATTGGTAGGAGAGACTAGGGCCCGAGGGAACAGCGCTAGAGTAAAGGGAACACCTTTTAGGTCAGGGATAAGTAGAACCTTCTTCAGCCAGAGAGTGGTGAATCTATGGAATTCACTGCTGTGGAGGGCAAGTCATTGAGTATATGTAAGACAGAGATAGATAGGTTCTTGATTGTAAAGGGGATCAAGCATTACAGGGAGAAAATGGGAGAACAGGATTGAGAAACTTATCAGCCATGATTGAATGGTGAAGAAGACTCGATGGGCTGAATGGCCTAATTTCTGCTCCTATATCTTATGGAAACATTGACTTTCCCACTCCTCAGATGTTGTCTGACCTGCTGTGCTTTTCCAGTTCAACATCTATTGACTCGAGCTTCCAGCATCTGAAGTCCTTACTGTCTCCCATTCAACCTATCAAGGCCTACACTGAACCTCCACAAGCATTCCAAGCATCCTGATCTATCCCTGTAGGCCCACATTTCCCTTGGCTAATCCATCTAGCCTGCACATCCCCAGACTCCATAAGTCAATTTAGCATGGCCAATCCACTTAACCTGCACATCTTTAGATTGTGGGCGGAAACTGGAGCACCCAGAGAAAACCCATGCAGACACAAGTAGAACATACAAACTCCGCACAGACAATCACCCAAGGCTAGAATTGAACCAAGGCCCTTGGTGCTGTGAGGCAGCAGTGCTAACCACTAAGCTACCATGCCACCTATGTATGTGGACTACCAAACCCCATAGTTACGAATCAATTTGTACAACTGTTATGATGTGAAAAAGTAGAAGTTGCAGAGGAAGGAGGCTGATCTCTCATTAAAGAGAGAATTGGTGAGTTTAAGCTGACGGTCACTGCACGTCAGGATGGGGCCAAGGTTGCGAAAGCAAGGTTTTCATGGCAACTTCAGCCAAGATACAAATTGAACCACCGTCTGAGCCTCACTTTGGATTGCAAACTAAATTGTGACATTTAGTCAACTGAGCTAACTGATGATCCACAACCAGACCTGCCCAACCCCCTTCCTACACACCCCCACCCCCACTTCCTGTTCAACCATTATGCTACTATGAGGAACATGATCTTGCAAAATACAAATGGATTTAGTATCTGGACCAGCCATGATCTAATTCGATAGCAAAACATTTTAGAGGGTTAGAATGTCCTATTTTCGTTCTTATCTTCCTCCATTCCAAAGAATTTTCAGCAGTTTTACGGTGACAGGAGAGAGGTTTAAAAAGGACACGAGGGGCAAATTTTTTACACAGAGGGTGGTTCATGTGTGGAATGAACTTCCTGAGGAAGCGGTAGATGTGGGTACAATTAAAACGTTTAAAAGACGTTTGGATAAGTTCATGAATTGGAAAGTCTCGGAGGGATACGGATCAGAAGCAAGCAGGACGGACTAGTTTATTTTGGGATTATATTTGGTGTGGACTGGATGGACCGAAGTGTCTGTTACTGTGCTGTATGAGTCTGCGATGCTATGACTCTAAGTATAAAATTATTCTGACCTACTGCAAAATAGCGAAGCAACTCAACGATTAGACCTGGTTGAGATCAGTGTTCCTTCCGAGCTTACATTTGTCACAGCAGCTGTTGTCTCATTGATGCATTTTTTTTTATCTTCCAGTGCCTGGTTGCTTCGCCATGGATAGAATGAGCTATTTAATGCAAAGTGACATTCAGCGACAGATCCTGCAGGTTCCTACAATTGCCCAGTGCACCACTATTTTTCTGCTTGACTATCATACTTTTTAACAAAAAGTCCAGGAGGCAGGCTTCTGAGCAGATAACAAATGACTTGCACTAAACATGGGAAGATGGGCTCGTATTCCTCAAGTTTTATTCCACTCACATTTTATTTTTTCAATGAGAACAAATTCCCGAAAGGTACTGTGCTCAAAAAAATCAAATTTATTCCTAGCAGCAAGAGTGATATGAAGCTTTTTTTTTCCTATCTTACAAAAGAAAACAAAATGCAATTTTCATGAATTTGCTGTGGTGTATTTTCAACTCCAGGAGAGATGTTCATGCAGTAAGCAGGGAGCATAAATAGTAGATAGTCTATCAGGTCTCCCTTCTGAGGATGAAGATCCAGATCTGACCAATGGGCCTTAATTCAGTGAAATTCTGCTGAACTATCTTGTTTGCTTTCTGCTATTGCATCTTTTCGCAAATGTTCACATAGTCACCTCCACATCGTGACTTGTATGAACACAGGAACAAAGGTCAGTCATTGAGCCTGCTTGTTCATTCAGCTAGGTCACTGACTAGTATGCAGTTGAATTCCATTTGTCCAGATTAACTCTGAAGCATTTGAAGCCTTTTCCTAAATTAATCTCAGTCTTGGAAACTCTAACAGTCTCAGCCTCCGCCATCTTTTGGAGAAGAGAGATTCTAATTAACAACAAAATAATCTGACCTCTTTGTCTGAATAGACTCACTCCAATTTCAATTTTATCTCCCCTTGTTCTTGAATCTGAGATCAGGGAAACAGCTTCCCTCTATCTACCTTACCGAATCCTTTTAACATTTTAAATACTTTGAACAGATCAGCCCCTGAATCCTCTGAATTCAAGAGATTGTTGTCCAAGTGATCATCATAATTGAGCTCATGAGCTGGGAAGTTTACGATGAAGAGGTATAATTTAACATTAGAGAGAGACTTTTTAAGATGCAGTTTTTTTTAATCCAGTTGCCCCACCTTGCTCCAAACCAACACACACATGGTGGTAGAAGCTTGGAACTCACTTCACCAAGTGGCAAGTGATACTAGTTCCATTGTTATTTTTAAACCCAAGATTGAGGGTGGAAGATCTATACGACCATGGACCATATGGACTATGGCAAGAAATCTTGGACCATCAGCTGAGAAGTTGGGAGGAACCCATTGCATTTTTAAACAGAGTTCCAGGTACCAAGATGAGATTCTCACTAGGGAGCAGTGAGATGCCTAACCTGACTAGAAAGGAACATCAGAGATAAAAGGTACTGCAGATGCTGGAGAATCCGAGATAACAAGCATGGGGCTGGATGAACACAGCAGGTCAAGCAGCATCATAGGAGCAGGAAAACTTGACGTTTCGGGCCTAAACCCTTCATCAGAAATGGGGGAGGGGAAGAGGGTTCTGAAATAAATAGGGAGAGAGGGGGAGGCGGATAGAGGATGGCTGCTTGACCTGCTGTGTTCATCCAGCCCCATGCTTGTTATCTAGAAAGGAACATCATTTATTTTTGAACACCAAATTAGAGCCATAGATAGTGTACGTTGGCTAGTCCGAGCTAAGGAGAGACAGTTCTGCAGCCATGCAGAAGGGGTCAGGTAATGAGTTTCAAGTGAGCCGGACATTGTCTGTTGCCAAGGCATGTTATACTCAACAAGCTCCATGAGGAGATAAATTAATGATTCCCAAGGGCCTCGTAGAGGTTATCCCACCTCCTAAAGGGGATTTTTGCTTGTTAACAGCCTCAATAACAACGAGTTCTGCCTCATAAGTATGTAGTTTCCAATTGTACCAGCTGCCACGAAGAATCTAGACTTCAACCAGGCAGAGTGTATACCTGACCACAGCTTATTGTCTACTCCTCAAACTGACTTCTTGGGCACCCAACAACGGCACTTCAGAACACAAGTTGCCCATGTCCATGAATGTTGGCATCTGACCACTGCCAGCCTCTCATGACCTTCATGGCACACCTATGTTCCACTTTTAGGACACAGCTGCAATGTAAAACTTCACTTTGGGGCACGGTGGCAGCTAACATTGCTATGCCGCTGCAAGGTTACATTATGTGCAGCTCACGGATTACACGAAGCTGCATCCCAGGGTTGCTCACTTGCTCCCTTAGTGCTCATTCACTTAGTACTTACTTGCATGATGACTGCATTGTTGCCTTAGTCTTACCTCTTAGCTCAGATAGAGAGCCAGGCAGGTGGACTTGCTCATCAACAGTCTTTAGGCAAGATGGCAGACATCTTGCCCTATGACTACATCATAGAAAAAGACCCTTCAGCCCTGCAAGTTTGTATTAATCAAAACCAACAACCTAACTGCTCTAATCCCATTTTCCAGCAATTAGCCCATGACCTTGTAGGCTTTGGTATTGCAAGTGCACATGTATTTATATGCTTTTTAAATGCCCTCGGGCTTTCTGCCTCTACCAACCTTACAGGCTGTAAGTTTCAGATTCCTATTACTGTCTGGATAAAATTTAAATTTCCTCAAATCCCCTCTACACCTCCGCCCCTTACCATAAAACTATGGCCCTGATCATTGAGCCCTCCCCAACGGGAAAAGTCTCTTCCTGTCTACTCTCCGCCCATCATAACTTTATACATCTCAATCGTGCTGTAATGAAAACAACCCCAATCTATCCAATTTCTCTTCATAACTGAAATTCTCCAGGCCAGACAGCATCCTGCATCCTCTCCAGTGTAATCACATCCCACCTACCGTGTGGAGTCCAGAACTGCGCACAATACTCTTCTAACAAACTTTTTATACATTTTCAGTGTAACCTCCCTGCTTTTAAACTCGATACCTTGGCTAATGAAGAAAAGTACATTACATACATTCTTAACTATCTATCGTTGACATTTGACATCTTGTTTGGACCTCAAGAGACAAAAGAGAAGGTGTTGTGGTTAAAGGCTATAAATTGTATGCAATGAATGACATTGACCATTGTGTTAATGTGAGAGTTTCAGTGGCATGAAGAAAGGCACTAACTCTGTTGGTAGGACATGGATATGTCAGGATCCCCTCGGGAGCAGTCCCAGTCTTCTCATGTGTGGGGCAGGAATCTCTCATCATGAAGAGGGAAGAGGCTACTGTAACACACAGCACCACCAGTCAAGTCCCTCTCTGCCCTATTATGGCTGTCTTCTCCTGAAGTGAGAGAATGTTATTTTTAATTCTTCATGGGATGTGGGTGTCGCTGGCTGGCCAGCATTTTTTGCCCATCCCTAGTTGCCCTTGAGAAGGTGGTGTTGAGCTGCCTTCTTGAACCACCGCAGTCTAAGTGCTCTAAGTAGATCCACATTGCCCTTAGGAGGCAATTCCATCATATTGATTGACTGAGAGAGACAGACAAGTAGGTGTCATAGCTGTTAGTGCTAGTGCAGGTCAGGGTGGTGAGGTGTCCCGAGTGAATGTGTAGGCAGGGCAAGGATAACGGTGTCAGGGGTTGTTGGGGTGAGCGCAGTAAGGAAAGATGTCACAAGCAATAGTGCAAGTGAAAGAGCATTAGCCTTAGTGGGATATTGGGGGCATTAGTGGGGATAGAATAAGTGTGAAGTAGCAGAGAGAAGACGGTGGCACTTTAACTGGTGAAACAGAGAAGATCATTGACTACATTTGGCATTGTTGTGTGTTCCTCTGCGCTTTGGAGGCAGCACTAACCTTGGTAGTGGCCTCGGTCCAGGCTGGCATGATCTGATAACATAGCTCCTCTGCTGGTTTTGCAGGGATGGACATCCCTTATCTGTCTTATCCTATCAATCAGGACACCCTAGCCCCTTTCCACAAAGTAGGTAACTGTTATGGACCAGACCAAACCCCCTCTAAACATAACAGGGAGATAGCCTAGACACTAACTTTTATCTTATTTAAAGGCAAATGTAAGGCACTACATTCCAGATGTGACTTGATTGGTCAAACTATTAGGCTTTAAGAAAAGCACACTTTATTCTTACATTACAGTTGAAATTCAAACAAAGAAAAAGAAGAATTGGCATAACTTTTGACTCTATGAAATCATATATTATTTAATTGCTATTCACGAATTGTTCCAATATAGCAGCATCCCATAAACACATCCTTGGCAAAGGCAAATTCAGCAAAACAGATCTCCTTCACTTGCCATCTTCTCCCATCCGGGAGAAGGAACACCAACAGAATGAATTGAGCAGCGGAGACAGAACTCAAGCTTTTGCAGCAGCAGAGTGTGGTATACAGCAGCTTCAATTCCCAAGCCCTAACTTTAACAACTGAAATCAAAACTAAAACATTGGGTCTATGTGAGCCTGACTCCATCCATTCATTCTTCTTTTGCCTACTTTTGAAAACAAACCCAAAGCTATTTTCTCTGCTTTCCATAGAGCAGTCATCTCAGCACCAGATTTACAATATGCCACTTCAAGAGAAACAGGACAGAACAAGTCTCTCTTAAAGGCACAGTTTGTCACAGTCACCAATATTCCCTTGTCTCCCATGTCCAGAGAAACAGTGGCGATCTGTACAGGGCAGTTTCAGAATGCCAGTGCTCATCCAGCTATGCCAGGGCATTTTAGAAATGGTGTAGGTGTCAGTAATACTGGCCCATTCCAGAATATTTAAGCAGAGGCAAGTTCGACTGGTTACAGTGAGATGGTAAAATGAGGCTAATGGCGGACAGGAGGGAGTGAGCATGGGATCTTGTTAATAAGGTGAGTTTGGAACAATATGGCGAGAAATATTTCTCAGTTTCACAGGGAGAAACCCTCTGTGAAACTCAACAAAGTTAACACTTAACCAAAATATTGTAAGATTCAGTTCTAGTAAACCTTTGTTTGGCCAGTATCTTAAGGGACAATGATGTGGAATTTGACCACAGATCAGCCGCAATCTTATTCAATAGTTACATAGGTCTGTGGGCCTAATTTTATGTTCCTCCCGTTTCTCCTTGCCTAACACCTGGCTGAGTTTTATAAAAGAAAAATGAATTAGCAGGAGATCTTGGTTTGACTTAAACAATGAACATGAAATTGATATTTAGAGTCATAGAGTCACAAAGTTTTACAGCATAGAAACAGGCCCATCGGTCCAACCAGTCCATGCCGAACATGTTCCAAAACTGAACTAGTCTCACTTGCCTGCACATGGCACATATCCCTCCAAACATTTCTTATTCATGTGCTTATCTGGATATGTATTAAACATTGTACCAGCATCCACTACTTCGTGTGGAAGTTAATTTCACATGTGAACCACTCTCTGTGCAAAAATGTTGCCCCTCACGTCCTTTGTAAATCTTTCTCTTCTCACATTAAAAAAAAGCCCCTGGTTTTGAACCCCCCTACATGAGGAAAAGACCCTTGTAATTCACCTTATCTATGCCCTTGATGACTTTATAAACCACAATAAGGTCACCCCTCAAACTCCTACACTCTAGTGAAAAAAAAGGTCCCAGTCTTGCTGGTATTCTTTTATATCTCAAACCCTGCATTCCCAGCAAAATCCTGGCAAATCCTTTCTGAACCATTTCCAGTTCAATAATATTCTTCTTATAGCTGGGCAATCAGAACGGAACACAGTACTCCAGAAGAGGCCTCACCAACATCCTGTACAACCTCAAAATGACATTCCAACTCCTTTACTCAAAGGTGTGAGCAATGAAGGCATGTGTGCTAATGCCTTCTTACCCACCCTATTGACCTGTGACACAAATTTCAAAGAATTATGTACCTGAACCCCGAGGTCTCTCTGATCTATAACATTACCCAGAGCCCTACCATTAGCAGATCGAAGACCCAGAATCATGTAGCCATTATTGTTTAAGCATATTTTATCAAAACATGCCAGTACAGACTTGAAAAGATACTATGCCAAAGACACTGTACTTTTGTCCTCACAGTCGTATCTTGCTGTATTCAGCACTGTTATCAATAAAATAATTAAAAACCATTTGTTGTTACTGGAATAGGTACTAGAATGACATAAACCCATTTCACCATTCAACCAGTTTTTCTGCATTTACATCAGACTTTCAAGGTGGATTTCCAGTCAGCTGGATCAGTTCAACAAATAAAGTCATGGTATGCAAAAAGCAAGGAATGAAGATGGGACCCATTTTTTCCAGATCCACAATCAATTCTCAACAATTGGAAGGATCTCTCACAACAGCATAACATTTTATTAAATATGGAACTTCTGTATGGAAAGAAGCTTCAGATGTCAGGGATACTTTCTTGGAAGTTTTTTTTTAAAAATCACTTTTAAGTATGCAACTTACTTAATGTATGTAAACATTATGTAAGCAACATTTGTAATGGATACATCCTGGCCAAAGAACTGAACATTGCGCTCCAGAACTCGTTGAAATTGTGCACAAACTGTTCCAGTACGGTTAAAACACTGACATCTATCTGGCAATTTGGCAAATTGCCCACATATTCCCTGTTCAAAGAAAGCAAGACAAATCCAACCTAGTCAGTTATTACCCCCATCAATCTAATCTCCATCATCAGCAAAATGATGGAAATTGTTGCCAACAGTGCTATCAAGTGGCACTTAGCAAAAATTTGTTCACTGATGATCAGTTTGGGTACTACCAGTACTACTTCAGGCCTCATTCCAGCAGCTAATTTCAAGAGGTGAAGTGTGGGACACTGCCTTTTGGACCGAGTTTGCCTTTGACTCGTGTAGCATTGAAGGAGACCTAACAGTATTGAAGTCAATGGAAATCTGATATTTCAACACATTTAATGTCGTGCAAGAACTATTTCCAACAAGAGAAAATCTAACCATGTCTCTTGGCGACGCAGTCACTGGATCCCCTAATATCAACATTCTTGGAGTTACCAATGTCCAGAGACTGAACAGGACCATCCATATTAATAAAATAGCTGACCCTCATATTTTCTTTTAGCTAGTATGAGTCATTTCAGGTTTGGGGTGATTCTCGCTCTGAGGTAGAGCGGGTTTCCTCACCATATCTTACCAAACCCGCTGCATTAATTACTGACTATCACATCTGATCTCTGCCCCATCTTACCGAGTGCACTCAGTGCACTCCCAGAGCACTCACCGAAATGGAATTGACTGGTATCCCTGGCACTAGTGCTAATTTTAAAATGGCATTGTGCACCCAGACAAGTACTGTCATTCTGCAACTGTGCTAATATTTGCCCTGAGCATGGCAGACAAGGGGAAATCGGTGCCCTGCTTTGCAGGCAGTGTCCTGAAGTTCCCCCAAGATGAGATGGTGCACAGAGTGCACGTCATCATTTCCTGGACTTCACCCGTACAGGACACAACTCCAGACCATTTCTGTTGGTTTGAGGCCACCGCTTTGTTTTGAGTAGTCTGCACCATGTGGAGGAATGCCAATTATTGTAAGGAGAAGGTCAATGACTTCCTCTACTTTACCGGTGTATGTGCCACCATCTCTTCTTCGATACCTCATGCTCACTCTGTCCCTGCTACTGTACGCACCTCCCACCAAAGCCACAACTCTACTACTTACAATGTTGCCTGCAACATCTATCCCACTCACTCCCACCGACCTCATCCCGCAACACCACCAGTCTGCAGGATCTCCTGAACAAAAGCAACCTTTCCAGCTTGTTTAGGCCCGAAACGTTGAGTTTTCCTGCTCCTATGATGCTGCTTGACCTGCTGTGTTCATCCAGCCCCATGCTTGTTATCTCTTTCCAGCTTTATGTCAGCACGATATGGTGTGGCAATACAGTATGAGACACAAGCTGAAAGTGCTGGAGAAATTCAGCAAATCTGGCAGCATCTGTAGAGCGAGAAGCTGCATTAATGTTTCAAGTGCAGTGACCCTTTGTAGAAATGATGGTAGAACCTAAATAATATGAGACTGGTTTTCTCTGGCTTTAAGGGCAATTTACAGCAAGGCAATGCAAGGCAGGGTAGTCTGAGTATCAAGGTAAGCTCAGGGTGAGCGAGCACTATGACAACGAGCTAAGAGCACACAAATGCAACCTGATCCAGTCCATGAGCCGGGTGTGTATCCCCGAGCATGACGATAATAGTTGCTGGTGTAATCCCGACTTGCAGCACAGAGGTAGAGAAAATAAGTAGATTGGAGACATGCTATAAGAACTTATTGAGGCTGGCATATGTTTATATGGGCTGCATGTGTATAATATCCATGTATTATGCCCTGAGATGTTGGTGCCAACATGGCGGTCTTTTAGAGCAATCAGCAAGTTGAACCCATCAAGATCCTGTTCCGATTTCCATGTTGCATTTCCTGATGACTAGTTTCTATGGCAAGTTCAATACGATTGCAGCATGTAATGGGTTTGTCTTTTAACAAAGTACTTCACAAGCAACACTAACTGCCAATTGCCAACTTACTGCTGCCTAGCAAGATTCTCCTCACACTGCTTAAGAAAAGCGAACAAGATATGGTGAAATGATCACATCGAGATGGGTCTAATTGAACATCTTGTTCAATTCGACAATATATTTCATCACAGTCCACATCGCCCAGAGCCTGCTAAGATTCCAAACAGTATCTACAAGAGCAGGTCAGAAGCTTAAAATTCTGAGGTGAATATCTCACCTCCTAACTCCCCAAAGACTGTCCACCATCCTGAAGGCACAAGTTAGGAGTGTGATAGATTTCTGTCCACTTGCCTGGATGAGTGCAGCTCCAACAACGCTCAAGAAACTTGACACCATAAAAAAACCTGCAACCTGCCTGACTGACAGCTCATCCACCAACTTAGCCATTCACTCCCTTCACCAGTGATGCACGGTAGTAGCATTGTGTACTATCTGCAAGATGAACCACAGGAACTCGCTAGGTCTCTTTACAAAGCACCTTCCAAAAGCACAACCTCTACTGTCTAGAAGGAGAAAGGCAGCAGATTTGTGGGAATACTGCCAACTGCAGGCCCCTCTATATCACACACTGTCCTGATTTGGAAATGTATCACCACTTCTTCAATGTCACTGGGTCAAAATCCTGTCGCTCTCTTCTTAGGAGCACTGTGGGTATACCTATATCAGATGGTCTCTAGCATAACAATAAGGCTCACCACCATCTTCCTCAATCCGAAATGTGCAATAAATCATGGCCTTTCCAATGGCACATATGTCCCAAGAACAAATTCTAATTAAAACAAAAAACAGCAGCAAAAAAATTATTTGGAAGCTCACTAGAAAGCTAATTGCAATTTATGATGGTTTACTAATCTTGCCTGGTTGGAACACAGCTAAAACTGCATAGAGAACCTGGGGACTTTTTCTGTTCAGTCTGACTCAGTTCTATAATTGTCTACTGCCTTCATTAACTGAACCATAGCTGTCAGGAGGTGAGAGTGTGCCTGGGGGTTGTGGACACTTTGAGCAAGTGTTAAAGAGTTTGAGTGACACTGCATTTGACAGAAAGTTGACCTGCTGGGAAGGGCCATCACACACTGCAGCAACGGGAGAATTACATTATGAAAAATGCAGCAATACTGAAAGCAAACAGTTCTAAACATTTCATTTTCAATGTCAGTTGCAGTTCATTGCCCCTTGAAGAAGACAAGCCTGAAAGAATTTTTGTTAGTTAGAATTTTTGTGTACTCAAGACTCTCAGTCAAAACGAAATCCATTTCTCAGGTTTTCTGGAATCGCATCAATAGGAATTGTTCTGTTTTTTTAAACACAGTGGAGTCCAAGCAGTCAATTCAATTCCACTCCTGTGTGTAACCATTGTATTAAAGCAATTAGAACAATCAGTTCATTTCTAGGCTAATTATTTCTACGCTTTTCACAATATGTTAGGTATTTTTGAGCAGCAGTGGAATTTTCTCATTATCTTTTCATAGGAAGCAATAGATGAATGGAAGTGATAATGGAAGCCTTCAATTAATTTGTAAACAGAAAATGAAGCAATTTACTTAATGGGTAAATGAACTGAGAATACAATGTTATGATATTGATTCCAGAGTGAAACCTGGCTTGGTAGACCACATATTTTGTAATAGGAATGTGGTTACCATGCTGGTCATTCACGAACCATAATCACAAAATGCTACTAATAGACTTTTAGTGAAAGAACGTAAGTTTATTACGCAAAAGAATTTTGGAAAAAGTCTATATGTAAAGACATTTTGGAAAAGTCTAATCATAAACAAAAAGAAAAAAAAAGTTAGCTTTTTCCCAGCAATATCTGTAATAGGTTGGGAGGGCGAGTCCCAGAGTGACAGAGGTACAAATCCCAGTACAGCGCGACTTATGGCTGCTGCTGAGTGTCAGTGAGGAGCGGACTGGAGGTTGGAGCGATGTAGAACAATTGCCGGACTTGTGCATGACACCACATGCTGAGCTACTGTTATTAGACTGTAATTTAAAACCTTTTCACTATGCTGTAACTACCTCTTGTAAATAATGCTTATGCTTTCCTTTAATCCTCTTTGCGTAAAACCACTAATTCTTTTTTTACCTTGTAAGATTTGTACCTAGGAACTTGTACCTGAGATGGCGCCATTAAAAGGCAGCCATTGTTAAAAAAACCTTTTCACTGTGCTCCTATACTTCTATATTGTAGTGCAAGTTTGCAAACTCATCAGCAATTCATTGGAACAAAAACAAAGTTGCTGGAAAAGCTCAGCAGGTCTGGCAGCATCTGTGGAGGAGAAAACAGAGTTAACGTTTTGGGTCCGGTGACCCTTCCTCAGAACTGATGGTGGCTGGGAAAACATCAGTTTATATGCAGAAAATAGGGAGGTGGGTGGGGTAGGAAGTAAACGATAAGATAGAGACCAAAGAGAGAAAAAGATAGTTGGATGGACAAAGGAGTTGTTAAGGATTAGGCTGGGACGGT
This sequence comes from Ginglymostoma cirratum, assembly GCA_024137785.1. NCBI lineage: Eukaryota > Metazoa > Chordata > Chondrichthyes > Orectolobiformes > Ginglymostomatidae > Ginglymostoma > Ginglymostoma cirratum. Next base: position 12,261,374 of record JAHRHZ010000249.1, read on the forward strand.
GAATAGTTGTTAATGGGGACTGTTAGTGACTACAACAGGGGGTGCGTAGTAGCAGGCTATGTGGTAACAATGTCTGGTGTGTGGGATGGGGGGCTGGGACATGGGACGGTTTAGGTCCTAAAATTATTGAACTCAATATTGAGTCCGGAGAGCTGTAGGGTCCCCAAGCGGAAAATGAGGTGTTGTTCCTCCAGCTTGCATTGGGCTTCACTGGAACACTGTAGCAAGCCGGAGACAGAGATGTTGGCCGGGGAGCAGGGTGGTGCATTGAAGTGGCAGGCAATGGGTAGTTCAGGGTTTTTTTGGCGAGCAGAACGTAGATGTTCTATGAAGCAGTCGCCAAGTCTACGCTTCATTTCCCCAATGTAGAGGAGACCACATTGTGAGCAGCAAATGCAGTAGACTAGATTCTTGGAAGTGCAGGTGAAGTGTTGCTTCACCTGGAAGGTATGTTTGGGCCCTTGGATAGTGGGGAGGGAGGAGGTAAATGGGCAGGTGTTGCACCTACACCGGTTACAGGGGAAGGTGTTGTAGGGTTGTGGGGAGGTATTGGGGGTGAAGGAAGTATGGACCAGGGTGTTCCGGAGGGAATAGTCCCTGCGGAAGGCGGACAAGGGAGGGGAGGGGAATATGTGTCTGGTGGCGGCATCTTGCTGGAGGTGGCAGAAATGGCGTCTGACAGGATTTCCGACGGGATTTCCGTTCCAATGTCTCTTCTTGCCCACTGACGTTAAACAGGTCCGAAATGTTAACTCTGTTTTCTCCTCCACAGATGCTGCCAGACCTGCTGAGCTTTTCCAGCAACTTTGTTTTTGTTCCTGATTTACAGCATCCGCAGTTCTTTTGGTTTTTATTTCGCAATTCATTGGATGTGATTGTCTCTGACTCTCCCTTCAGCCCACTTGCACTTGCCATGGCTAATCATGCCCTAGCTGCCCACATTCTGCAAAATATTGTGCCCCATCCCTGCCAAGCTATGTCCCCACCTATCTTCCTATGGCCCTCATATCCCCATCCATGCAATCTCATGCCTCAGTCCATCCCCCTTGGAACATTGTAATCCTCATGCCAAGCATTCCATATCCATTCAACCACCATGCTCTGGATAGAAACAATCAACTTTATAGTGCCAGTAGGATGTGTAAAAAAGCTTTCAAAAACAGTCATTAATGCACAATGAGGCTTGATTTAGAGTGCAGATATCCATTTGACCATTCTGAGATACGGGAGAAAAATTGTTGATCCACAACCCTGTCATTTTAATTTATTCTTTCAATTGCACAATGTTTAATTATAAAAGTCTAAAAGATTTCATGTGCTTACAGTTTCTTCTATTGTAACTTTAAATTGATTCTTTGGTAATAGCAAAAGGAGCTTTTTTTATGCAAGTACAAAGTAGGAAAAGAAAAACTTTTTAAAGCTTCTGTGACTCATCCTAATCTCAATGTAGTTTATTGCTTCTATATAGTATGTCGTGTACTTATGGTCAGGGAAATACTATACAGGTATGACCAGACACAGGGGAGTGGTTGGGGTGACTTAACCTGACATGAGATTATGAGGGACCATGACTGAGTGGAATATTGTAGCCTGCGATGGAGGGTGGGAGGGGAACGAATGATCATGGGTGGTGAGGATAATGTAGGCCGTCACGAAGGTCCAAGGAGCTGGTGTGAATATGCGGCATAGCCTGGCTTAGGGATCATGAACAAAAGCTTTTAAACTTAATTTACAAAGCCTTCACTTATGCAGATTATGATAAGCAACACCTATAAAGTGGTATGAACCATAAATCCTTTAAACATTGGCCTGATTCATTGTTGTCACATGTACCATGGTACAGTGGAAAGTGTTGTTTTGTGTGCTGTGCAGGCAGATTGTACCATATGAAGTGCATCACGGCAGGAGAATATAATGCAGAATACAGTTTTAAAGCCGCAGAGAAGGTGCAGAGAGAGAGATCAGTATTAACATTTGAGAGGTCCATTCAAAACTGTGATAACAGAAGAAACTGGGTTTTTTTCTATTCATTTGTGGCAAGTGGGTGCTGCTGAGTGAGTGATCGGTGAATGGTGAAAATAGGCTCTTTATTGAGCATCCACAGTAGCACAGTTCGAGGCAGCAATGGAATCCAGTAGCCTCTTCTATACAGTTTTTACATACATTAAAATTTTAGTGCTGTGGTGTCACATAGTTGTATCTATTGTACTCAAGTTTGCACGACATCTGTCCTTTTTGTCTATTAATTTTGTGGGATGTGGGCGTCACTGGCTGGCCAGCATTTCTTGCCCATCCCTAGTTGCCCTTGAGAAGGTGGTGGCGAGCTGCCTTCTTGAACCACTGCAGTACACCTGCTGTAGGTTGACCCAAAATGCTATTAGGGAGGGAATTCCAGGATTTTGACCCAGTGACAGTGAAGGAACGGCAATGTATTTCCAAGTGAGGGTGGTGCGTGAGTTGGAAGGGCACTTGGAGGTGGTGGTATTCCCATATATCTGCTGCCCTTGTCCTTCTCGATGGAAGTGGTCGTGGCTTTGGAAGGTGCTGTCTGAGGATCTTTGGTGAATTTCTGCAGTGCACCTTGTAGATAGTACACACTGCTGCTACTGAGCGTCGGTGGTGGAGGAAGTGGATGTTTGTGGATGTACTGCTAATATTGTGGGCTGCTTCATCCAGGACGGTGTCAAGCTTCTTGATTGTTTTGGCTTACACTCATCCATACAATTGGGGAGTATTCCATCACGCTCCTGACTTGTGCTTTGTAGATGATGAACAGGCTTTCAGGAGTCAGGAGGTGAGTTACTTGCTGCCATATTCCTAGCTTCTGGCCTGCTCTTGTAGCCGCTGAGTTTATGTAGTGAGTCCAGTTGAGTTTCTGGTCAGTGACAACACCCAGGATGTTGATAGTAGGGGATTCGGTGATGGTAACACCATTGAATGTCAAGGGGCGGTGGTTAGATTGTCTCTTATTGGTGATAGTCATAGCGTGGCATTTGTGTGGCGCAAATGTCACTTGCCACTCGACAGCCCAAGCCTGGATATTGTCGAGATCTTGTTGCATTTGAACTTGGACAGCTTCAGTGTCTGAGGAGTCACGAATGGTGCTGAACATTGTGCATTCATCAGCGAATATCCCCAATTCTGACCTTATGTTGGAGGGAAGGTCATTGGTGAAGCAGCTGAAGATGATTGGGCCAAGGACGCTACCCTGAGGAACTCCTGCTGAGATGTCCTGGAGCTGAGAAGGTTGACGTCCCACAACCACGACCATCTTCCTGTGTGTCAGGTATGACTCCATCTACCAGAGAGTTTGCCCCTGATACCCATTGATTCCAGTTTTGCTAAGGTTCCTCGATGCCACACTCGGTCGAATGCAGCCTTAATATCAAGGGCTGTCACTCTCACCTCACCTCTGGAATTCAGCTCTTTTGTCCATGTTTGAACCAAAGCTGTAATGAGGTCAGGAGCTGAGTGGCCCTGGCGGAACCCAAACTGGGCGTCACTGAGCAGGTTATTGTTGAGCAGGTGCTGCTTAATAGCACTGTTACTGACACCTTCCATCACTTTACTGATGACCGAGAGTAGACTGATGGGGCGGTAATTGGCTGGGTTGGATTTATTCTGACAGACTTGGACAATCTTCCACACTGCCAGGTGGATACCAGTGTTGTCAGTGTACTGGAACAGATTGGCTAGGGGAGCTGCAAGTTCTGGAGCACAAGTCTTCAGTATTATTGCCAGAATGTTGTCAGGGCCCGTAATCTTTTCAGTATCCAGTGTCAAGAACAAAGAACAAAGAACAAAGAACAAAGAACAAAGAAAATTACAGCACAGGAACAGCCCCTTCGGCCCTCCAAGCCTGCTCCAATCCAGATCCTCTATCTAAACCTGCTGCCTATTTTCCAAGGATCTGTATCCCTCTGCTCCCTGCCCACTCATGTATCTGTCTAGATACATCTTAAATAATGCTATCGTGCCCGCCTCTACCACCTCCACTGGCAACGCGTTCCAGGCACCCACCACCCTCTGCGTAAAGAACTTTCCACGCATATCTCCCTTAAACTTTTCCTGCTTACCTTGAAATCATGACCCCTAGTAATTGAGTCCCTCACTCTGGGGAAAAGCTCTGGGAAAAAGGTGGATTGGCCATGCTAAATTGCCCATAGTGTTCAGGGGTGTGTGGGTTGTAGGGGAATGGGTCTGGGTGGGATGCTCCAAGGGTCGGTGTGGACTTGTTGGGCTGAAGGGCCTGTTCCCACACTGTAGGAATTCTAATTCTAATTCTATCCACTCTGTCTATACCTCTCATGATTGCGTAGACCTCAATCAGGTCCCCCCTCAACCTCCGTCTTTCTGATGGAAATAATCCTAATCTATTCAACGTCTCTTCATAGCTAGCGCCCCCCATACCAGCAACATCCTGGTGATCCTCCTCTGCACCCTCTCCAAAGCATCCATATCCTTTTGGTAATGTGGCGACCAGAACTGTACGCAGTATTCCAAATGTGTGAACCAAAGTCCTATACAAATGTAACATGACCTGCCAACTCTTGTACTCAATACCCCGGCCGATGAAGGAAAGCATGCCGTATGCCTTCTTCACCACTCTATCGATGTGCATTGCCACCTTCAGTGTACAATGGACCTGAACACCCAGATCTCTCTGTGCATCAATTTTCCCCAGGCCTTTTCCATTTACCGTACAGTTTGTTCTTGAATTGGATGTTCCAAAATGCATCACCTCGCATTTGCGCAGATTGAACTCCATCTGCCATTTCTCCGCCCATCTCTCCAATCCATTTATATTCTGCTGCATTCTCCGACAGATCCCTTCACTATCTGCTGCTCCACCTATCTTAGTGTCATCTGCAAACTTGCTAATCAGACCACCTATACCTTCCTCCAGATCATTTATGTACATCACAAACAACAGTGGTCCCAACACGGATCCCTGTGGAACACCACTGGTCACAATTCTCCATTTTGAGAAACTCCCTTTCACTACAACTCTCTGTCTCCTGTTGACCAGCCAGTTCCCTATCCATCTAGCTAGTACACCCTTGACACCATGCGACTTCATGTCTCCAACTATTTCTTGATATCACATAGAGTGAATCAAATTCGCTGAAGACTGGTATCTGTAATGCTGGGGACGACTGGGCAAGGCTGAGATGGATCGTCCACTTGGTATTCCTGGCTGAAGATTGCTGCGAAGGCACATTGATGTGCTGGGCTCCCTCATCATTGAGGATGGGGATATTTGTGGATCCTCCTCCTCCAGTGAGTTGTTTAATTGTTCACCACCATTCATGACTGGATGTGGCAGGACTGCAGAGCTTAGATCTGATCTATTGGTTGTGGGATCGCTTAGCTCTGTCTATCACTTGCTGCTTTTGCTGTTTAGTGTGCACGTAGTCGTGTTTGGTGGTTTCACCTGGTTGATACCTCATCTTCAGTTATGCCTGGTACTGCTCCTGGCATGCCATCCTGCACTCTGCATTGAACCAGTGTTGATCCTCTAGCTTGATGGTAATGGTTGAGTGGTGGATATGCCGGGCCATGATGTTACAGATTGTGCTGGAGTACGATTCTGCTGCTGTCGATGGCCCACAGTGCTTTATGGATGCCCAGTCTTGAGTTGCTAGATCTATTCGAAGTCTGTCCCATTTAGCACGGTGATAGTGCCACACAACACAATGGAAGTTTCTTTATGCAAAGTCAGGACTTCGTCTCCACCAGGACTGTGCGATGGTCACTCTTACTGATACTGTTATGGACAGATACCAGTGCAGTTGGAAGGATTGGTAAGGATGAGGTCAAGTATGTTTTTCCCTCTTGTTGCTCCCTCACCACCTGCTGCAGACCCAGTCTAGCAGTTATGCCCTTTCAGACCCGACCAGTTCGATCAGTAGTATTGCTGCTGAGCCACTTTTTGTGTTGGACATTGAAATCCCCCACCCAGAGTACATTTCGTGCCCTTGCCATCCTCAGAGCTTCCTCTAAGTGTTGTCCAACATTGAGGAGTACTGATTCATCAGCTGAGGGAGGACAGTATGTGATAATCAGGAGGAGGTTTCCTTGCCCATGTTTAACCTGAATCCATGAGACTTTGTTGGGTTCAGAGTCAATGTTAAGGACTCCCAGGACAACTCCCACCTGACTGTATACCACTGTGCTGCCACCGCTGCTGGGTCTGTCCTGCCGGTGGAACAGGACATATACAAGGATGGTGATAGTGGTGTCTGGGACATTGTCTGTAATTTATGATTCTGTGAGTATGACTATATCTTGAATCTGTTTCTTAAGAATTAAAACTTTTATGTCTTCTGTCCAATGAAAGAAGGTGGAAGAGTGTATCACCAGGGTGGGAGGGGTCTTTGGTTGTGTTGTTTGCTTTCCAGAGGCATTGGGAAATATAGATGGAGTCAATGGATGGGAGGCTGGTTTGCATGATGGACTGGGCTGGTTCATGACTCTCTGTAGTTTTGTTTCAATCGTGGGAAGGGCAGTTGCCATACTAAGCTGTGAAGCATTTATGGTGCATCTATAAAAATCGATAAGAATCCTCATGGACATGTCGAATCTCCTTAGCCTCCTGAGGATGTAGAGCTGCCATTGTGTTTTGTTGACCATTATATCAATGTGGGTGAACCAGGAACTCCCAGGAACATGACAGTGTCATCCATCTCGACCTAAACATCATTGATGCAAACAGGGGTGTGCCCTCCAAACTGCTTCCAGAAGTCAATTACCAGCTCCTTTGTTTTGCTGACATTAGTGGAGAAATTGTTGTCTTTACACCATGCTGCTAAACATTCATTTTCTTTCCTGTGTTTTGTCTCGTTGTTGCTAGAGATCTGACCTACAATAGTGTTGTCATCAGCAAACTTGTGAATGGAGTTGGGGAGGAATTTGGCCACACAGAGGCGACTTATAAGGAGTACAGTAGCGGGCTGAGCATGTAGCTTTATGGGGCAGGGTGTTGATAATTATCGAGGAGGAGGTGTTGTCACCTGTCCTTACTGGTGCGGTCTATATGTCGAGGATCCAGTTACAGAACGGGACCCAAGACCTGGGTCTCAGAGTTTAGAGATGAGTTTGCTTGAATTATGGTGTTGAAGTCAGGACTGCAGCCAATACGTAGGAGTCTTTTGTATGTATCCTTGTTATCCAAATGATCCAGGGATGAGTGTACTGGTTGCACTGGTAGGCGAATTGCAAGGGAACAAGCCAATCTGGGAGGATGGAGTTTATGTGAACCATGACTAACCTCTCATAATTATGGAGGTCAGAGCCACCGGGCAATAGTCATGAAGGCAAGCTGCATGATTTTTCTCTGGCACAAGGATGATAGTGGTCTTCTTGAAGCAGGTGGGGACTTCACATTGCAGTAAGGAGAGGTTAAAGATGCCTGCGAATACTCCCGCCTGCTGGACCGCACAGGATCCGAGTGTACGGCCGGGGTCTCCATCTGGGCAGGTCACTTTCTGTGAGTTTACTCCTAAGAAGGCTGATCTGATGTCTGCAGCACTGGCCATGAGTACAGGTGCATCCAAGGCTGTTGGGATAGATGACATTGTTTGACTGGCCTCCTGTTCAAAGACAGTGTAGAATGCATTGAGCTCTTAAGGTAGGGATGTACTGTTGCCCGCAATTCTGTTTGATTTTACTTTGTCGCCCATTATGCCATGTAAGCCTTGCCACAAAAGACAAGGGTCCATGTGGTTGTTTTGGGTCTCGAGCTTAGTTTTGTATTGCCTCTTGGTGTCTCTGATGGTCTTACGAAAGTCATGCCTGGACCTCCTGTATAGGTCAGAGTTGTCCAACTTGAATGCCTCAGACACAGACTTCAGTAGGGAGTAGATGTCCTGGTTCATCCATGGTTTCCAACTGGAGGACATTCAGATTAATTTCATGAAAATTGTGGAGGATGATGAAGTGCCTCACCCCTCAACAGAGCTGCCCAGGTGAGGGGTGCATGGTGTGAGTTTGTGATCAAATCAGCTGTACCTTTAAAAAGACCCTTCTGAAACCCAGGTGTTGTTTAAAGTTCATTCATGGAACGTGGCCATTAGCAGCTGACAGTCAACCACATTACTGTGGTTGAGTCACATGTATGTCAGACCAGGTAAGGATGGCAGACTTCCTTCTAAATCTTAAAGGATGTGAGTGAGACTGATGGGTTCATAGTAACAACTGAGGGCTGGTTACATGGTCACCATTATTCCTGAATTCAAATTTCACCAGCTGTCATGGTGGCATTTGAACCCATTCCTTCAGACCATTCATTTGAAGTTCTGGATTACTACCACTGCAATCTGCCCCACTTTTACTCATCACTCCTTACAGGTTAACCCTCTCATCCCAGGAATTAACTGAGTGAACCTTCACTCCACGAATAAAGCAACTGTATATTTTCAAAGTATTCAGATCAAACTGCCACATCAGTCAGTTTAGTGTGTTCACCCAAAGGCAGGAAGATTTCTTTACCTGTGTACTCGAAACAAAGAACAAAGAACAAAGAAAACTTACAGCCCAGGAACAGGCCCTTCGGCCCTCCAAGCCTGAAATCTTTTGCAATAAAGACAAACATGCTACATGCCTTCTCTATTGCTTGCAGTATCGAGATCTTTGCTTTTGTCTTTCTTGTGCAAAACCAGCCAAGTTCCCCTGAGCACCAACCTGAATAGTTTTTCAATATTTAAGAACTACACAATTCTTCTATTCTTCCTATCAATGTAAATAATCTCCCTTTTCCCACAGTATAGTCCAAAAGCCATGTCTTTTGCCTATGCACTTATCTTAGCTCTACCCTATTGCAACTTTCTATCCTTGCATTCTATAGTCCCACATAACTTGATATCATCAGCAAAGCTTGGATACATTAATCTAAGTAATTCGTATAAATTGGAAATAGTGAATGGCTCCTTGCCACAAGAGCCTGCCAACCTAAAATGACCTGCTAATTCCTTTGATCGCCACATCTAGGCAAAACCTTGACAGCATATGGACATAAAATCCCATTGGCATAAGCCTTGAGAATCACTGCTTGTGGGTTCTTGCTAAGTGCCAAATGGCTGACAGGCTTGATTACCTAACAACATCTACTGGATCTCAAAAGTAAATAAAGGGATTTGAAACATTTCCTTACAAGTACAAGGCCTTTTTTTAAGCAATGCTCCAAAGTGAAAACTGTTAATGCTGTGTGAAGAGAGCAGAAGGAAAGAGAGTGTTGATGTAATTTTCAGATGCAATGCAATAAGACATCAATACTGTTACTTTGAGCTCCAGGCATATGTGCCAGCACACATCTTGCAGATCATAGACATCAATATTGAATGATAAGTTTGATGTTAGATTTAGTTTGACTTAATTTTTTTTATTGCAGTCTGTTGCTTCGTAATGAAATGCAGTATTCAAAGGCCTAACACATTTTGTAAACAACATTTGTATGACTGCTCCAGGTCATTAATTTTGCACTCATTCATTGGCTTTCACTTAAAATTGTGCTTTATGCCTTTGATTTGCTTTCTAATTCCATTTTTCAATCTATGAAATACACCCCCATGTTTTACACTGGAACACCCTACTTTATGCTGAGTCCAAAGATGTAAAAAATGCTGATGGATGTCATTATAAAATCATTTGGCTGAAAGGCAGTTGGTCTGATTTTTATGTTGGATTCAGGATAATTGAGACTGATTATTCAGAGTCTGTTGCCAGAATATATCAGCACAGCGTAGAAGCACAGGAGAAAGGAGCAGGACCAGGTTATTCACGCACTGAGCCCACTCCACAACTCAACGTGATCAATGATAGATCCTCTTGCTCAACGCTATACTCCTGTTCTCTCAACATATCCCTTGAAACCTTTCATCTCTAGAAATCTATATATATTTTCTTTTACATACATTCAGCAATTTCACCTGCACAGCTTTCTGTACAAGGGAATTCCACAGGTTCACCACTCTCTGAGAGAAAAAAATTTGAATCATCGAGTTATACAGCACAGAAACAGACTCGTCACTCCAACTCGTCTGCGCTGACCAACTTTCCTGAACTGCACTCATCCTTTTTGTTACATTTGGCCGATATCCCTCTAAACCTTTCCTATTCATGTACTTGTCTAAAAGTCTTTTAAATGTCGCAATTGTGTTCATCCCTGCCACTTCCTCTGGCAGCTCGTTCCATTCACGCACCACCCTCGGTGTAAAAAAGTTGTCCCTCAGGTCCCTTTTAAATCTTTCCCCTCTCGCCTTCAACTTGTGCCTTGTAAACATCTCCTCATCTCAGCCAGAAATGGCCTACCCCCACATGGAGACAATAGTCCCCTTGTTGTTAGATACCCAGTCAGGAGAAATATTATCCCTGCATCCAGTCTGCCCATCTCATGGACTCATAGACGTTTACAGCACAGAGCAGGGCAATGAGCCCATCCTATCTGTGCTGCTCAACCAAGATCTGACTGCTCTCATCCCATTTTCCAGCTTTTGCCCCATAGCTTTGGAGGCTGTGGGAAATTATGTGAATAACTAAATATTTCTTGAATGTTACGAGAGTTCCTGACCCAACCATCCTTTCTGGTAATGAGTTCTCGGCTCCTACCACTCTCTGAATAGAAATGATTCTCCTCAACTCGTCCCTTAGCCTGCTACCTCCTTGCTGAAATCTAGCTTCCTGTTTATTGACACTTTTAAATACTTGAGTATGCATCAGGACCAAAGAGCTGAGGTTTCTCTCTTCCTTGACTTCCCAAGATGTTCTCGAAGCCTTGCGCTGTCATGAGAACCAAACTGTGCAGGCGACAGCAGGCCACCATGGAATGGAGATACATTCCAGCAAGTACATAGAAATATAGAAAATAGGATGAGTAGAAGGCCATTCAGCCCTTCAAGACTGCTCCACTATGCAATATCATCATGGCTGACCATCCAACTCATTATCTTGTTCCTGCCTTAGCCCCATACCCTTTGGTCCGCTTAGCCCTAAGAGCAGTATTGAGCACCTTCTTTAAAACTTTTGAAGTTTTAGATTCATAGAATTATGGAATCAAGTTTTCTAGAACAGAAGGAAGCCATTTGACCCATCATGTCTGTGCCATCTCCCAAAAGAGCTATCCAGCTAGTCCTACTCTCCAGTCCTATCTCTACTGCCCTGTGAATTTATCACTTATAAATATTTATCCAACTCTCTTTTGAAACCACCTATGGAATCCACCTGTACCACTCTCCCAGGCAGTGCATTCTAAACCCTAACAACTCTCTGAGTAAAGAAGTTTCTCCTCATCTCACTCGTAGCTTTCTTGCTGACAATCTTGAAATTGTGACCCCTTGGATACTGACATACCAAGTGATGGAAACAGAATATCCTTCTTAACCCTGTCAAAATTGTTCATAATTTTGAACGTCAATAAGATCACTGCTTAATCTTCTCTGCTCTGAGGAGAATAAGCCCAATCTCTCTAACCTATCCTTGTATCTAAAATCCCTCATTCCTGGGACCATTCTCCTCTGAATTCTGTCCAGAATTTTAAAATTCTTCCTTAAATAAGGTGCCCAGAACTGAACACAATTCTCCAAATGTGGATGAATCAATGATTTTTTGAGGTGTAGCATCACTTCCTTGCTTTTACACTCTATGCCTCTATTTATACACCTAAGGATCCTATAAGCTTTATGGATAACTGTTTCAACTTGCCTAGCCACCTTCAGAGAATTATGCACGTGAACCCCAAGGTCCACCTTCTCCTGTAGTCCCTTCAAAGTTGTACCATTGAGCCTGTATTGCCTGTCTATGTTTCTTCTACCAAAATACACTAACTCACATTTCTCTGCATGGATATTCATCTGCCAGGTGTCTGCCCATTTGACCAACTTGTCAATATCTCTTTGAAGTCGCTCAACGTCATCCTCACAATTCACTGTTCTCCCTGTCTTAGTTTTGACTTCAATTGTTTCTTGTGGCAGATAATTCCTCAGGTTTGTCATTCTCTCGATGAAAACATTTCCCCACACCTCAACAAAGTGGTCATTGTTCCAGAATATCAAAATAGTTTGCTGCATGACATTTCAGTTGGTGACATGGCTCACAGTGTATGTGTGTTATTCCCATGTGGGAGATGGGAATGATGGAGGGAAATTGCTTTTTGTTTAAGCCAATACCAATTTCTACATATTAAGAAACCAGAGCCAAATATCTTGGTCTGTGGGTGACTGCACTGTCTGTGTGGGTGCTTCTTCTTAACTCTAATGAAAGCTCTTCAACTTTTTGCACTACTGAAACACTCTTTTACTCACATCAGTACATAATGAGTTCTCAAATACAACTCCATGGTTTAACAGAGTGAGGTACAGATGCAACTTTAGTTTTCTGCTATTTGGAGAACAGATACCAACCCTCAGTTCTATCATTGGTATTTTGACCCCAGTTTCAATGATAATATAAAACTGAGATTCTACTTTTTCCCATCAGAGGCTGTGAAATCTTCCTAGACTGGAAAAGCAAATGGGTTTCATTTATTCTCGCACATGAATGTAATACGTCAGCTTCAATTTACCCTGCAAACTTAGTCAAAAGCAAAAAGGAAGCGTATGATATGTCTAGGCAGCTACAAACTGACAATGCCCTTGAGGAGTACAAAGATCAGAAAGGAACTTAAGCGCAGAATTAAGAAGGCTAAAAGGGGCCATGAAATGTCTTTAGCAAACACGGTCGAGGAGAATCCCAAGGCTTTTTTGCATATATCAGAAGAAAGAGGGTGGCAAAGGAAAGAGTAGGCTCCCTCAAGGACACAGGAGGGAAGTTCTGTGTGGAGCCACAGGGAATGGAAGAGATCCTTCATGAGTACTTTGTATTGGTATTCAGCGAGGAGAAGGACATGACTGATGTTGAGATCAGGGATGAGTGTCAATGTATTAAAGGAGGAAGTTTTGGGTATCCTAAATTGCATTAAGGTAGACAAGTCTCCAGGGCCAGATGAGAAGTATCCCAGGTTTTGCAAGAGGCAAGGGAAGAAATAGCTGGGGCATTAGCAGATATCTTCACATCGTCCTTGATCACAAGTAAGGTTCAAGAGGACTGGAGATTAGCCAGTGTTATTCCCTTGTTTAAGGAAGGAATTAGGGATAATCTAGGAAATTATAGGCTGGTAAGTCTAACATCTGTGGTGGGGAAGCTCTCAGAAAAAATACTGAGGGACAGGATATATGTGCATTTGGAAGAAAATGGGCTAGTTAGTGACAGGCAGCCTGGTTTTGTAAGGGGAAGGTCATGTCTCACCAACCTGATAAGAATTTTTTGAAGAGTTGACAAAGATAATTGATGAGGGAAGAGCTGTGACTGTAGTTTATATGGACTTTTGTAAGGCTTTTGATAAAGTCCCACATGGCAGATTGAAATGAACACTAAAATCACATGGGATTCAGGGAGGGCTGGCTAGATAGATGCAATATTGGCTTGGTCATAGAAGGCAGAGGGTAGTGGTGGTAGGATGTTTTTCAGAATGGAGACCAGTAACTAGTGGGGTTCCACAGGGATCAATCTGAGGTCCTCTGTTGTTTGCAGTATATATTAATGATCTGGAAGAAAATGGGGATGGTATGATTAGTAAGTTTGCTGATGACACGAAGATTGATGGAGTTGCTGATAGTGCCGACGATTGTGAAAGGATAGAACAGGATATAGATTGATTGGCGACTTGGGCACAGAAATGGCAGATGGAGTTTAATCCAGGCAAATGTGAGGTGATACATTTTGGAGGATCAAATTTAGGCGTGAACTATACTGTTAATGGCAGAACCCTTAGGAGCGTAACATACAGAAGGATCTGGGCGTGCAAGTCCACAGTTTCCTAAAAGTGAGTACACAGGTGGCCAAGGTGATTAAAAAGGTATATGACATGCTTGCCTTCATCACCCGGGGCATGGGGTACATGAGTTGGCAAACCATGTTGCAGCTATATGAAACCCTTGCTAGGCCGCATTTGTAGTATTGTGTGCAGCTTTGATCTCCACATTACCAGAAGGATGTGGGAGCTTTGAAGACAGCGCAGAGAAGATTCACCAGGATGTTGCCTGGTTTCCAGGGCATTGGCTATGAGGAAAGGTTAAAAAGACTAGGATTGTTTTCACTGGAAAGACGGCAGCTGAGAGGAGACTTGATAGAGCTCTACAAAATTATGAGAGGCGCAGATAGGGTGAATAGTCAGAGGCTTTTTCCCAGGGTTGAAGTTTCAATTACAAGGGGGCACAGGTCGAAGGTGAGAGGGGGAAAGTTTAAGGGAGATGTGTGAAGAATGTTTTTGTGCAAGGAGTGGTAGGAGCCTGGAATGCACTGCTAGAAGAGGTGGTGGAAGCAGGCACTTTGGCGACATTTAAGAGGCATCTATATGGTTAAATGAATAGGGAGGGAATAGAGGGACATGGACCAAATAAGGGCAGAAGGTTTGTTTTTTAGTTTAGTGAGGGCATGCTGTTCGGTACAGGCTAGGAGGGCCGAAGGGCCTGTTCCTGTGCTGCACTTCTCTTCTGTTCTTTTGTTTTGTTCTTAATCTTTGAATAACTTTGGAAATTCTTGACAAAATTCTAAACCCTCATCACTCTAAAGTATTATATCCACATTCTCCAAGAGACCCAGATGAATCTATGCATTTCTACTGAATGGAGAGACATTCTAATTCCTCAGTATGTGTAATGTTTCACTGACATTTCACCTTCTGTGATTGAACTTTGTGGTAATTTGTCTGCGCATCTGAAAATCTGTGCCTCCTGGAGGTTGATGTTTATGTTAGCTTGTGTCATCTCATGTAGTTTAGTCATGTTAAGCTGTCTCCTAATATTGAATCAGCTGCTCTTGTGTTGAGTTTAACTTCTGCTTCAAACCACTGTACCTTCAGGTGATGATCCAAAACCTCTTTGACCCTCCTTGACCTCCCTCGGAGAGTTGTCCTCATCTTTTCTTACTAGCTTTGATTTCATAAATATTTTCCTTCATACATGATTTCCATTTTGTTGGATATTCCATTTAGTTTTGAGGCAATGAAGGTGCCATTAAGCTGCAGCATTTAATCCCAACTGGTCACATTGTAACATTCTAGTTCCTGACCAAACATTCATTGTGTTTGTGATTCTATTTCGAACCACATCTTGTACAACCTGATATTAATGATGATGATATTTATTCCAGCTCTTTTGGCTGTTTGTTGGGCTTTTGAGAGGATGGCACACTATCTTGGGGCTTACTCAATCAGCTGGAAGGTTGTTTCACCAAAAATTCCAGATGTTTCTGACCTGACTGATTTTGGGCCCTGACATCTGCCTGTGTAGTGAATTAAAATGCATATTCCAATGAATTAAAGAAAGTCTAATTACATTTCATCCATTACATTGACAAATGCAATTGATTCACTATTCAAAGCTCCGTACCAACAACTTCCTGCAAAATGATACAAATCTGTCAAAGAAGAGTTCTGTCTGTTGTGTAAAGGCTCTAGGGAATCTGCAGCAACATTGTAATAATGTCATAATGTTGCATTGGGCCAACATTTCCACTCACCATACACACAGGGTTGTCCACACACATTTTTTTTCCCCTCTCTGCTGGGAAGAGACTTATTTCTTGAAAGTGAATGCCCTTTAATCATTTATCTTATCAGTGCAGTGGCAGAACAGTAGGACGGATTGAAAAACGATTTCCTAACAGAAAAGAATAAGATTGAATGCACAACGTTTGAGGGCAGTCACTGATGGAATTTTACAACAGGTGCCATGTTGGGCCTGCTTACTATAATAAGATGAAGCAGTATATGATTGGAAGAATGAGAGATGATACCATTAAAATGTTATTAAGATGCATGAAGAGCATTGACAGGGCAGATGCTGATAGTTATTCTGGTTTAGTAGTCTAGAAGTAACAGTCATAGTCTCAAGATTGAGGATTTTCTATAAGAGTTGAGACACAATGGCCCTGACCTAATGGCATGGCAGAAAAGGTTTCGGGAGCCAAAATGACTAGTTCTGTTCCTAAGGCCCATATGTTTACTGATTCATAAAATTGCCGTGTCCAGTGCATCTAACAAAGGGCTTCATTCTTATAATCATCAGTTGATGCTATTAAGTGATTACATACTTTACACGAAAAACTGGTGATGCTAAACCTGAAAGAACAGTGAGAGCAGACCTGAAACTTATAACGTGCACTCAGGCTGCAAGTAATATTTGAGAACTGATTTTATGCTTCACATCACAGTTTATTTGTTCGCCAATGGAATGGGACAATAATACCTCTATACACTCATAAGTCACTGTAAAAAACTCTTGTAACTTTTCTGACATTTTTAACAATACTATTTTTTGTTGATCTGAACATTGCTGCTTTCTCATCCAAACCATCCATCTCTTACCACATTAATGTGACTTCACCACCACAATGCTCTCCTTGCCGCCCTCCTGAACTCTGTCTTTTATATACTCAAATTCATCCAAAATGCCTCTGTTGTACCTTGTCCTGTACAACATCAGTTTCTCTAAATATAACTCTTCTCACTCAACACCATTGGCTTTCCTTCTCCCAGTCAACTGAATTCGAACACCTTGTCTCTGAATCCTTCTGTGGTGTTTTTCCTCCTCCCACACTCAGCGCTCAGTGCTCTTTCTCTATTACATCCTCTGTTCTTCCAACATTGGCTCCTTTCACATCACTTTTCTCACTATTCACTTTCTGTGACTGTGCTTGCAGCATCCCAGATTGATGTTTTGGAATATCCTTTTCAAATCTACTCAACACCCTACTTTCAGGCATTTCTATCGAACTATACTCCTATGCTTCTTTAATCTTACAATTAAACATAGTCCACGAAATAACAGTAAGAGCCTGCACATCGATTCTCCCTCCCGTAAGAAAACAACTAACATGCCTTACACGTAATTACTGAGCAATGTAGGAGAATGGCCCATCGAGAGGCACACTGCTTGCATTAAAAATAGGGACAGACAGGCATTTCTTCATCAACAAGCTAGATTACATTTCACATGCCTAGTTCCAGAATCAAGGACATCACCGAACAACTGCAGATCAGTTTGAGGGGGGAGCAAGACATGTTCTTCTGAAGGGGTTTGGCATACAGAAATGCAGTGTGCAAGCTCAATGGCATATGGGTGTGCCATGTCACTCATGAACCAAATTCCCAGCTGTGGGTGAGTAGCTCCTCTGCCTTACGGTTACTTCAGGAGAGCTGAAAGCTAAGGGAGTAAGCTTTGACAAAAAACCTGGAGTAGAACTTAAAGGCAGACTGATACCTAACATTGTCATCCTTCCAGCAACCAAGATGCTGCAAAACTCAATGTTTGTATTTCTTTGGACTCCAACTGGAAGGTTATGTGAAGTCCCTGATGTTTGTAGAGCCCAGAGCCTCCAGAAAAGTAGCTCAGATTTGCATCCTAGAGAGAACGGACAGTTTTGATGCGCAGCCACTTGAAGATACTGTTTATGACTAATAATCACAATATGATTGGCATAGAGGTTGGGTTCTCTGGGCTGTCTCCAACAATGTGAAGAACTATAGTGTCCCGCTAGTCAGCAACCAACGACCTCAAGTTGGACTGCCCCCAACTAGTGCCTCTGCTCAACATGTGGTTACAATCTATTGCACCAGGAAAATAAACAAAACAAGCAAAAAGAAAGAAGATGCAAAATATTCATTTGGCAAGGTGAAACATTAGGACTGCATTGGGTGGGACTAACAGAGGTCTTGCAGCTGGTCAGTAATGTGCCCAAGACAGCTATTATCAACTTGGAACTTGATAGACTGTATCTTGGCACAGCCTTTTAGACAAAAATTGTTGTGAACTGGTAACTGAATGTTATTTTTTGTATTCATCTCAATGGGGAAGATTTCAGTAGAAATGTATGAGCAACGTGATGGCTTTGCTGTGAGGAACTCACTACTATTGATGATAGAACTCCCCTTAAAGGCTATGGAATGTGTTCTCTCTTCCTACATCTCAACTCAAACAGAGTCACTTCAGCTCATGTCTTAATCAATACCTCAGGCTTTCACTGCAGAATTGAAAGACCAATACTATGAGGAGCTTAATGTCGCTTTCAGTAGAATCCCAAAGTCAGAACATCATTGCTTACTTGAACACAACAGTAGGGATAGGCCATGAGGTATGGCCCTCCCACCTTTGATGTCGTTGGGAAAGCTAAATGAGAACAGACAGTCCTTATTTGAGTTTTGCTGCTATCATGAAGTTTATGCAACTCTCACATTATTTCTGAATGAACTATGCCCAAGGTGCCCTGGAAGAGTCCAAGACTAATGCATGAGTACTGGCTGAATCTGGTCATCACCAGACATGGCTCTCAGAGAGTGGCATTCTCAAAACTCACAGTACCACAGCAAGAACTAGCTATGCTGCACAGCACTCACTGGTGTGCAGAAGAAAATGGCATCCCATGAAGTTTTCTTTCATTCAGATCATCAGCCATAATGCCTGCCCAGATTAAAAAAAAGTTGACTTAATTAATGGGGGCTCTCCAACAATCTTGATAGAGAGCAGGAACAACATGGAGCATACTTTGAGAGACATTCTACTTCGAGAATACCATATTCTCAATATACGGGAGGCAAGAGGGAGTTGCTGACTTATTTGAGATTTACATTGCTGGGGGTACGGTGGGTCGGTGGTTAGCACTGCTGCCACACAGCACCAGGGACCCAGGTTTGATTCTAGCCTTGGGCGACTGTCTGCTTGGATTCCCCTTGTGTCTGCCTAGGTTTCCTCTGAATGCTCTGGTTTTCTCCCACAGTCCAAAGATGTGCAGATTAGATGGATTGGTCATATTAAATTGCCCATCATATCCAGGGATATGTAGGTTAGGTGGATTAGCCATGGGAAATGCAGGGTTACAGGGATAGGGTGGGGGGGTGGGTCTGGCTGGGATGCTCTTCGGAGGGTCAGTGTGGACTCGACGGACTAAATGGCCTAACTTTGATGCTGTAGGAATTTAATGATTCCATGATACATCTCTGTAATAGAATCTGTACTTGAAACCAAGCAACTTAATCCCATTAATTTGAAGAGAGATCTGAGTGAGAAAATCCTAAATGCACCAAGAGCCATTTTAAATAATATAGTATGTTAATTACTATTTTCTACAACCCCACTAGAATATTTAAATGTCTTATTTCATAGGGAACATTAGGGGTATTAATGATAGAATCAAAAAGGTAACAAAAACAGAAAATGCTAGGAAAAAATTAATAGATTCGGCAGCATCTGTGAAGAGAAAGCAGAGTTAACATTTCAGGTCCAGTGACCCTTCTTCAGAACTGATGAAAGTGTCATCGCTGACTGCAATAAATGGTGGAGAAATGGGTGGAAGGCCATCTCGAGTTCGCTGAGGTAAGTAACATTTATAAAACGTTTGGATCAGTACATGGATGGGAACTGTTGAGAGGGATTGGAGCAAATGCAAGCAATTGGAACTAGCTGAGTGGGCACCATGGTCAGCATTGACTGGTTTGGGCCAAAGGGTCTGTTTCCATGCTGTAGAATTCTATGGCTCTAAGCAAGACTAAACACTATTGAATGTATTCCTGTTGTGAGACAGTTGGTTATTGAACATACAGGGAAGGAGTTCAGCAAAGCTATTGATTCATTTGCCATGAGACAAAGCTATGCTACTTCAATATAACATGCACTGTAAAACAACACACCTATAGTATCTGTACAAATTTCACTGTTTCTGCTAGCAGAGGGGGTCAGTGTCAGGGACATGCATGATGTGAAGATTGTGATCCTGTGCAAGAACACTGTTACCTTGAAAACTTGTCAGGATCTCTCTACCTTATGAGTTTGTACAGTTTTGGACTACTTGTTGCTTTGGTTAGACCCTCGGCATGTGACTCATACTGACCATGTTATTCGAGCTGTTTGTTTTGTCTCTAGTGTCACCTTACTTCTAATTTTTTGAATTATCTTTCTGCCTCAGTTAATCAGATTATAGGCCATCCCTTTACTTGTTGTTCAGCTGCTGACACTTTACTCACACCATCGGATACTTTTGATCACCTCCAGAGAATTGTTATTTAGCCTATCGACACTCCACTCTTACCATTTTATGATCTTTTAATCTCTCTGCCTGTGTGCTTTTCTTCACTTCACCTGATGAAGGAGCAGTGGTCCTGAAGCTTTTGATTTCAAATAAACCAGTTGGACTATAACCTGATGTTGTGTGACTTCTAACCTTGTCTATCCCAGTCCAACACTGGCACCTCCGCATCTGTGCAAGAACAAGGAGAGACCTCAGCAATTACAACAGCAATTGAGGCAACACCTTCCTTTGAATTACAGGAATTGTACTTTCCCATGTTATCCCATCAAACAATGGGTCCTGGCTGGATGCATGTACCCTGACTCCAGTGTCATTCCAGAACTGGGAGATCTATAGTTATCATGACTTAGTTAGATTTGAGTGGTTGGACTTGGTTTCATTTAATGACGCAAATCATTGCTTAAACAGTTCTATTTTATATCACTATATGAAGAGAAATCAATCAGTTACAATTACTTCTGAAATCTTGAATGAGTTATGTACTTGATTGAGTTGTTTGCATTTATTGATTAAGTTGCGATAATGATTAATCCTATTTAATAATGCATAAGTATAACACTCAGTTTTGTCGATTTACTGTAGCGCAGGCACATGTCTGTCTGGGTGAGACAAAACTATTATAGACTTTAGTAATTCCTCTTAGTCTAAAGCCAGAGACCATACAGCTAACATAATCAGGTAGGATCAGAAGAAATGAATGGAATCATGTACAGCATGAATAGGATGCAGTCAATTATTGGGTTAGTTTTCTCTTGACTAGAGAGTGGTATGATAGTCAGAAAGGGGTAAAAAAAATTCATAAAACCTTAGTGGGCATAAATAATCAAAGGCGTTTGAAGCAAAACCAACAGCCAAAGAACAAAAACCTTCTCCACAAAATGTGACAGATCAAAAGCGAGAGAGGAGACATTTGCATTAACTGTGACCAAACCTTCATGAAAAAGCACAACCAGAAGAGCTGGGAAGTCTTCATCCAACTTTACTTTAGAATTTTACTTTCTAATAAACATTCTGGAATTACTAACCATGTGTCTGTTTGCCTCAATGATCTTCTCATTCTAATAGTTGCAGGAGAATTGCAATGACCCAAGGAGGCTACTGTAGTTTGCCCTCATTGAAGTCTCCAAGGCATTCGACCACATGGTGGTCCATTGAAGCTGCAAGAGAAAAATCAGCTGCTTGCCAAAGTTAATGACTTGAAGTGGTCAGGTAAGCCATAATAGGGTGGGATCAAAAACATTTGAGATTCACATTGTGGTCAAACAAGGTTGTGTACCACAGCATGCTGTATGTTTCTCTTTGTTGCTGTCCCATGCCTTCAGGTCATCTACAGCAATGCCTTTTTGAGAACTGATTGAAAGCTGAGATTAAAGACAAAGTTGCTCCACTTCGTTGTCAGGAAAATAGCCCTATGCTGACATTGCCACAACTGCAGCACCAAATGGAGCACCGAAAGCAACTCTCTCACATCGGTAAAGATGGAATTTGCAACCATCAATAACAGCAAGATGGATGTCTTGATCCAAGATAACGTCATACTGCTATGTATCAGCATTGCCAAAGTGACATGAGAGGTCATTATTAGCTTCACATATCTAACCTCAACAATGACCAGGAGTCTGTCATTTGATGCTGAAATTAACACGTGCATTGCAAAAACTGCAGCTTTTATTTTGACAGTACAAGAACATAAGAACCAGGAGCAGGAGTGGGCTGTCTGGCCCTTTGGCCCCGCTCCGCCTTTCAATAAGATCATGGCTGACCTTTTCGTGGATTCAGCTCCACTTACCCACCCTCTCACTGTAACCCTTAATTCCTTTACTGTTCAAAAACATTATCTAACTTAGTTTTAAAAACATTCAATGAGGAAGCCTCAGCTACTTCACTGGGCAGCGAATTCCGCAGATTCACAACCCTTTGTGTGAAGAGGTTCCTCCTCAATGTAATCCCCTAAATCTGCTCCCCCTTATTTTGACGCTATGCCTTCTTGTCCTAGTTTCACCCACCAGTGGAAACATCCTCCCGCTTCTACCTTATTTATTCCCTTCATAATTTTATATGTTTCTATAAGATACCCCTTCACTCTTCTAAATTCCAAAGAATATAATCCCAGTCCACTCAGTTTCCCCTCATATGCCAACCCTCTCAACTCTGGGATTAACCTCGTGAGCTCCTCTGCACCCCCTCCAGTGCCAGTGCATCCTTTCTCAAGTAAGGAGACCAAAACTGCACACAGTACTCCAGGCGTGGCCTCACCAGCACCCTATACAACTGTAGCATAACCTGCCTGCTTTTAAACTCAACCCCTCCAGCAATGAAGAGGGTATGGAACAGGAGCAACCTGATTGAAAGCACAAAGCTGCAAGACTGCAAAGTTGTGTCCTCTTTGCTCTTCTCTAGAGTAGTAGCTTCTGGAAACATATGTTAAGCATGAGAGAAAGCTGAACAGTATTTTTTTCACAGAACATGGGCATCACTGGTGAGGCCAGCATTCATTGCCCATCCCTAATTGTCCTAGAGGGTAGTTAAGAGTCAAAAATATTGCCCAGGTCTGACATCACATATAGTCAAATGGAGTCCAGTATGACTCTTCAGAAGAGCTTTTACTTGCTTCATAATAACCTGCTCAGTGGCACCCAGTTTGGGCTCCAGCAGGGCCACTCAGCCCCTGACCTCATTGTAGCCTTGATCCAAACGTGGAGCGAAGAGCTGAATTCCAGAGGTGAGACGAGAGTGACAACCCTTGACAACACAGCTGCACTTGACCAAGCACCAAGGAGCCCTAGCAAAACTGAAGTCAATAGAAATCAGGAGGACAACTTTCCACTGTTTGGAATCAAAGTTAGCACAAAGGAAGATGGCTTTGGATGTTGAAGTCAGTTATCTCAGCTCCAGGACATTACTGCAACAGTTCTTCAGGGAAGTGTGAATGACCTAAAAATCTTCGGCTGCTTCATCATTGACTTTCCCTCCATCCTAAAGCTAGAAGAGAGGATGGTTGCCTATGACCGCACAATATTCAGTACCATTCGTGACTCCTTGGATACTGAAACTGTAAATGCTGGCCTGCCCAAAGAAGTCCACATCCCCAGATAAACCATTAAAAATTCTGTAATTTGCATCAAGGCACTTTCACTATGTTGCTGTAGCTACATAAATGCAAGTTATCATTGTAAAAGTTGTTCAAAACAATTCACAAACAACCTACGTCACTATTGCTATTCAATGAAAATTTCATCTTCATAAACTTGGTGGAAATATGTAACTTACGTTAGTAGCCAGAATTTCAGTCAGTGGTGAAATATTCATAGTTTCATTTTAGTTTTGGAACTGTTTCATTCAGTATTGATTTTAATGGGAGAGATTTGAAAGAAACACCATTTCTTCATCTCTAAGAGCATTTCAATCCCTTACATTAAATTGAAGGAAAAGGGTGTTTCACAAGTGTCAGTCCTGTCACCAAAGTAATCGAAAGGAAGGCTTTTCAGTAACTCATAAACTCTACCTCCATCTACCAAAGGCTGAGTGAGGATCATAGCAGACTGGCACAAACAGCTCATTACTGCAAATCTATGCTGCAAATGAAATTAGAAATAAAAAAGGTTTTCCAGTGGTTTTATTTATAGCTCAATATGTAATTTACTTTTGATGTAGTGAGCTCTAGTAATTCATGAATGCTGCCTCCCCATCTCGCTCAAGGCTTCTGCAGCATATATATCCCTCAAGACATATCTAACTCAAGTCTCTTGAATGGAGAGAAAGGTTCTGGTCCTTTCTAACTATGGATAATTGCTGAGCTGCTTAATGTACTCAAGATTGTTTTTCACCTAAAGGCTTTACCAGCTATGTTTGTAACAAGAAGAACATGAAGAGAAGTCCCAAAGGAAACAAGGACTCAGGAAATTCAGGATCGGAGCAGAAATAGGTTATAAATTGCAATTTCTTTGTTTTATTATAAATTACATTTGGTATAGCCAGAAATATTAAAAATCAAATAAACGTAAGGTACTGCAGATGCTGGAGAACTAAAATAAAAGCAGAAAATCCTGGAGAAGCTCAGCAGCTCTGGCAGTATCTGACAAGAAAGAAATAAAGGTAATGTTTAGAGTCCAATATAATTCTTCTTCAGAATTGAAGAAGGCCCCATTTTCAGCCCCTTTCAGTTCCGAAAATGACTCATATCAGATTTAAAATGTTAACTTCATTTCTCTCTCTAAAGTCAGAGCTGCTGATATTAAAAATCAGTTCCTGTCCATTACAACTTCCTGGAGGTCTTCATTCAGTAATAATTTCCTCAGAGAGCTGGGTCCACCAGTTTTCTTTCTTGCAGGTGAAGTGTAAACTACCGTCCAGCTAGTGTCTTGGAGACAATGATAGAGGGTGTGAGACAGACTAACAACTCGACCTGGAGAACTGCTCTTCCTGTCAAGCTCAAAGAGCAGCTGGCTCCAAATCACTGACTTGTATATTTAAGAAACTCAACAAGCTCCGGTTTCACTCCTGTGACAAAGGCAAACATTTCATGTGCCGAGGGTCGACCTCACTAGGTTATGTCAACAGAGAGGTTTACCTGCATTAGGCGTTCCCTTTGCAAGATGTCAACTGTCAAAGCATTAGCACCTGTCTTAGCATAGTAGATATTGAGGCCATTCTTTATCTAGATCTGGCTGGAGATAGACAGTATATTTCCAAGCAGCTCCATGTCAGCTTGAAATTGACTGTCTATTAAAAGAGATTAAAGTCTCCATAAGCAAGAATATTTATTCAGCTTTTATGAGCCCTGCAAAGTTTTAGATTTTTAAAAGGATCAGAAAACAGACGCAAAAATATGGAAGAAAAGACAGTTTTCTTTGGTTAAAAGAAACAGAAAGTGTTGGAGAAACTCAGCAGGTCTGACAGCATCTGTGGAAAGACAGAAACAGAGTTAATATATCAAATCTGAAATGACTTCTTCACAACTAAAGACAGCTCATAAAGGGATTCCTTCAGTTCTAAAGAAGAGTCACATTTTACTCTAAGTGTTAACTTTGTTTTTCTCTCTCTGTCTACGGATGCTGGCAGATATGTTGACTTTCCCCAGCAACTTCTGTTTTTATCTTAGATCTCCAACATCTGCACAACTTTGTTAGATTTTTAATTACACTGGATTTTCTAAAGCTTGAACTTTATAACCTATCTCCTCTACTGTCCTCCTCTGCTGTCCTGTCTTGACATCAGTACTTGAGTGTGTGGATGGAATGGCAAAGCAATTCCCTTGGGTTTTGAATGTTTTGATAATAAACTCTATCTCTGATTTAATCTTAAAGGATTTTGCTGTGGGCTTATTTCGAATTGGAATCTGAAAACCAGGATTTGGGGAGCACCTTTGGTCCACTACAGAACGGGATGGGAGTAAAAAGAGAAAACAATCAATTAAATAATAACTTGCTATCTTGAGTCTAAGAGGATAAAAGCAATTGTAATTTAAGTTCTTTGCTGTTCACCCTTTGCCTGTGACGCAATCCTGACAATAAGCAAATCAAAGCAAGCCTGGGGACTCTAACGCTGTTGACAGAGATGGAGGAGGAGTGAGTGGAACAAACGGTAAAAGTGCCCAGAGCAAAAGACACAGAGAATGCTAAAGGAGTGATAGAGATATAAAGTAGGTACAAATATTAGGTGTGAAAAGGACACCCACCCTGCTGTGAATAAAGCCAAGAAGAGACAAATAGAACATGAGATAACAAGGTGTAGAGCTGGATGAACACAACAGGCCAAGCAGCATCAGAGGAGCAGGAAAGCTGAGGTTTCAGGCCTACACCCTTCTTCAGAAATGTCTTCTGAAGAAGGGTCTAAGCCCGAAACATCAGTTTTCCTGCTCCTCTGATGCCGCTTGGACTGCTGTGTTCATCCAGCTCTACACCTTGTTATCTCAGTAGGAACTGCAGATGCTGGAGAATCTATCTCTGAAACAAATAGAACATGGTTGGGCCAGGGGTTGTAATCAAAATGAATAACAAAGGTCATGCACTGAAGCATGATAAAACATTACTTTGGACTCAAAGCATTAACTTTGTTTCACCCTCCACATATACTGGCAGGACCGGCAAGTTTTGTCAATATTTTCTCTTTTAATTTCACCATCTAAGGTAGTTTCAGTTTACTTAAGAGATGAAAGGTACTGCAGATGCTGAAGAATCCGAGATAACAAGGTGTAAGGCTGGATGAACACAGCAGGCCAAGCAGCATCATAGGAGCAGGAAAGCTTGACATTTCGGGCCTAGACCCTTCTGATGAAGGGTCTAGGCCC
>JAHRHZ010000249.1:12288177-12302271 GCA_024137785.1 Ginglymostoma cirratum
GGGCCTAGACCCTTCATCAGAAGGGTCTAGGCCCGAAATGTCAAGCTTTCCTGCTCCTATGATGCTGCTTGGCCTTCGGTTTACTTAAGTTTGCTTGTGTTTGTCCCCTACTACTCTATTTTGAAAGCGAAGGTTTCTGCATCCCCTTTTAACCATGTTCCCAATCTGGCCTGACATCTTCATCAATCTGTGTTCAAATGCCCACTCTAATATGACCGAGTTCAGAGAATTTGCATTACTAGCACAGATCTTTTTCAAAAATTACATTTTAGTAACACTGCTGATTTCAAAGAACGCTCAGGGTTAACACCATCGAGTTCAGAGAACACAGCATTGTCTCCACTGAGTCAATATAGTGTGGAGCTGGAGGAACGCAAAACGTTGACTTTCCTGCTCCTCTGACGCTGCTTGATTTGCTGTGTTCCTCCAGCTCCACACTGTAATGGCTTTGATTCCAGCAGCTGCAGTTCTTGCTATCTTCGACTCTCTCCGCTGAGTTCAGGGAATACACAATGCTCATTTCACTTAGTACAGAGAATACACACAGCTAACACCACCAAGGTCAGAAGGCGCATAATGCTCCCTCCACTCAGTTCAGAAAATACACAGCAGTAATGCTACTGAGTTCAGAGCGAACACCATTGAGAGTTCAGAGAATGCATGGGTACTCACCCTGAGAGTTCAAGGAACTCGAAGGGCTTACATATCAGTAGGTTGGGAGCAGAGTTCAATCGACGTGCACAGAAGTATTGGGTGAACAGGACTACTGCATGCTAGAATACACACAATAGAATTCAGCAGATTTATGAAAACCTCAAATTTACTGAGAATAAGGGATCGTGATTGGCCAGGAGAGCAAAAGACTAGCTGAGGTGGATTGTAGAAATGTAACAGAAATGGAAGTGGAGGATGACCTTAGCAGATATGTGATGGAAGGCTCAACTCAGTGTAAGGTAGAAGATCAAGTTTGACAAACTGTTGTGGTATGGAGTCACATTTTGCAACCAATGATATTGGACCATTGGAGGCGACGGCAGTAGCAGACAAGACAAACATCATCATGTTTTCTCTTCTAGCTGCACTAGCCTATTTGATTCTAAATCATCGAATCCCTACAGTGTGGAAACAGGCCCTTCAGCCCAAAAGCCCACACTGATCCTCAGAGCATCCAACCCAGACCCATCCCCCTATTACCAACCCATCCCTGGACACTATAGGCAATTTAGCATGGCCAATCCACCTAGCCTGCACATCTTTGGACTGTGGGAGGAAACCAGAACACCAGAGGAAACCCAAGCAGACACAGGGAGAATGCACAAACTCCACACAGACAGTTGCCCAAGGGTGGAATTGAACCCAGGCCCCTGGTGCTGTAAGGCAGCAGTGCTAACCACTGAGCCACCATGCTACGTTACTCATTATCATCCCATAGTCCTCCTCTCCACATGATCCCTGTGCATGAACGAAAGAGTAAATAGACAAAGAAAACATGCATTTCTACAATATCTTTCATGACCAGTAGACGTCTTGAACAGTCTTTGAAAAGGTGTCCTTGGGCCTGTACTCCAGCATATCTGCTTTATTCAAACCTTCTAACCCACAGAGAGCAATAGGCCAAATGGCAACGCATGTTGTAACCATTCTCTGATAAATCTCTTCCTCAGTTGCCTTAATTGAACTTTTAACTCAATTAACAGATTTGATCCAGATTGATCTGCATACACAACAGATAATTGACCGCTGTTGAATAATGAACTCGGAGTTATACGTTTTGGGCCAATTTTTTTTTCCCACTTTGTGATTGCCTTAACATGGGAGTCAAGCAGAGCATTGAAGTGATTAAAAATATGTGTGTCTTCACTTTGATTATTACTGTTACACTTCATCTCAAAGAGATTTTTTGGCACATTTACATCAAAGAATGCCTACTGATTAAACAGCCATCACAGAGACATGATTTCCCGCTACCTTCTTGCCTTTTCTATGAAATGCATAATTAAAGAGCATACTCAAGGAATTGTGAAGCTCTATACAATGTGTCACATAGCATAAGGCACATAACGGGATTAGCCTGCTCTTATAATTTGCTAAACACAGTCTTGAATCAAGGATCAAGCCAGCAGGAGATATTGAACAGACTCCAACTGTTTACCTGGAGAGAAAAAAGGGAGAAGCTGAAAGGCAGCTCTGAGAACATTCTAGTACAGATAGAAGCATTTGGTCTACCATTCCTTTACTGACATTGACTCTTTTATGGAGCCATCAGTTCAATCTCACCACCTCTTGCACTTTTTCCACAGCCCTGAAGATATTTTCCCCATTCGATAATTTATTCTTCTTTCAATAAATTTCCTATTTGAAAGTTCATGTTGAGTTTGCTGCTACTATCTTTTCAAACGGTGCATTCCTCGTCACAAAGCAACATCTCCCACACTCAGGTTCCTTTGCAAATCATTGTGAATCAGGGTGGCACCGTGGTTACCACTGCTGCCTCACAGCACAAGGGACCTGGGTTTGACTCCTCCCTCGGGCAACAGTCTGTGTGGAGTTTGCACATTCTCCCCGTGTCTGCATGGGTTTCCTCTGGGTGCTCCGGTTTCCTCACACATTCAAAGTGGTGCGAGTTAGGTGGATTAGCAGTGATAAATTGCCACACAGTGTCCAGGGATATGCATGCTAGGTGGATTAGCTACAGGAAATGCAGCTGGGATGCTCTTAAGACCATAAGACATAGGAGCAGAAATTAGGCCATTCAGCCCATCGTGTCTGCTCCACCATTCAATCATGGCTGATAAGTTCCTCAACCCCATTCTCCTGCTTTCTCCCGTAATCCTTGATCATCAAGAACCTATCCATCTCAGTCTTAAATGTACTCAATGACCTGGCTTCCACAGCCTTCTTTGGCAGTGAATTCCATAGATTCATCACTTTCTGGCTGAAGAAGTTTCTCCTTATCTCCATTCCAAAAGGTTTTCCCATCATTCTAAGGCTGTGCCCTCAGATCCTAGACCCTCCTACCAATGGAAGCATCTTCCCAAAATCCACTCAGTCCAGGCCATTCAGTATTCTGTAAGTTTCAATTAGATCCTCCCTCATCTTTCTAAACTCCAATGAGTATAGTCCCAGAGTCTTCAAACGTACTTCATATGTTAAGCTTTTCATTTGTGGGGCCATTCTTGTGAACTTCCTCTGAACCCACTCTGGGGCCAGTACATCCATCCTGAGATATGGGGCCCAAAACTGCACACAATAGTCCAAATGTGACCTGACCAGAGCCATATAAAGCTTCAAAAGTACATCCCTGCTTTTATTTTCAAGTCCTCTCAAAATAAATCCCAACATTGCATTTGCCTTCCTGACTACTAACTCAACCTGTAAGCTTACCTTGAGAGAATCCTGGACTAGAACTCCTAAGTCTCTTTACAATTCAGACTTCTGAATTTTCTCCGCATTTAGAAAATAGTCCATGCTTTTATTTTTCTTACCAAAGTGCATGACCTCACACTTTCCCACATTGTACTCCATCTGCCACTTCTTTGCCCACTCTCCTAACCTGTCCAAATCCTGCTGCAGCCTCGTCACTTCCTCAATACTATCTGTCCCTCCATCTAGCTTTGTATCATCTGCAAACTTGGCCAGAATGCCCACAGTTTTTTCATCTAGATCATTAATGTATCAAGTGAAAAGTTATGGTTCCAACATTGACCTTTGCAGAACACCACTTATCACTGGCTGCCATTCTGAAAAAGTCTCTTTTATTCCCACTCTCTGCTTCTGACAGACAGCCAATCTTCTATCCATGCTAGCACCTTGCCTCTAACACCATGAATCCTTATCTTACTCAGCAGCCTCCTGTGTGGCACCTCATCAACAGTCTTTTTGAAGTCCAGGTAGATAACATCCATTGGCTGTCCTTGGCCTACCCTGCTTGTTACTTCCTCAAAGAATTCTAGCAGATTTTTCAGGCATCACCTCCCCTTGATGAAACCATGCTGAACTCCCTACTATCTCTGACTTTGTCCTATTTTACTATACATTTTCAAATATTCAGCAATCTCATCCCTTACAATGGACTCCAAAATCTTACCCATGACCGAGGTTAGGCTAATTGGCCCGTAATTTTCCGTGTTTTGCCTTACTCCCTTCTTAAACAGGGGCGTCACATTAGTGATTTTCCAGTCCTCTGGGACCCTCCCTGACTCTAGCGATTCCTGAAAGATCACCACCAATGCCTCCACTATCTCAGCTGCCTCCTTTAGAAAGCTGGAATGTAGTCCACCTGGTCCAGGTTATTTATCCACCTTCAGGCCAATCAGTTTTACTCATGCCTTTTCCTTGGTGATGGCCACCGTACTCAGCTCCGTCTCCTGACTCTCGTGAATTTTTGGGAGATTACTCATGTCTTCCACCATGAAGACTGACGCAAAGTAATTATTCAGTTCCTCAACCATTTCCTTGTTCCCCACTACCATCGCTCCACCATCATTTCCCAGTGGTCCAATGTCCACTTTTGCCCCTCTTTTGCCCTTTATGTATCTAAAGAAGCTCTTACAGTCTTCATTTATATTACTGGCTAGCTTACCCTCATATTTAATCTTCTCCCTCCTTATTTCTTTTATTGTTGCCCTCTGTTGGTCTTTGTAAACTTCTCAGTCCTCTGGTCTCCCACTGCCCTTTGCCACATTATATGCTTTCTCTTGTTTGTATGCTATCCCTGACTCCTCAGTCGGCCATGGTTGTCTTATTCTTCCTGTACCATGCTTCTGTTTCCTAGGGATGAATTTTTGCTGCATCTCCTGAATTAATCCCAGAAACTCCTGCCATTGTTGTTCCATTGTCTTTCCTGCTAGGCTCCTCTTCCACTCAATTCTGCCCAGCTCCTCCCTCATACTGCTGTAGCCACCTATATTCAGCTGTAATACCGTTACCTCTGATTCTATCTTCTCCCTCTCAAATTGCAAAGTAAATTCTATTATCTTATGATCACTGCCTCCTAATGGTTCCTTTACTTTAAGCTCCCTTATCAAGTCTGCCTCATTGCACAACACTAAATCCAGTATTGCCTGTTCCTTTGTGGGCTCCACCGTGAGCTGCTCCAAAAAGTCATCTCATAGACATTCCACAAACTCCTTTTCTTACAATCCACTACCAATATGATTTTCCCAGGCCACCTGCATGTTGAAATCCCCCATGATCGCTATGACTTTGCCTTTCTTACACACCTTTTCTAGCTCCTGGTATATCTTGCGCCCCAGCTCCTGACTATTGTTAGGAGGCCTGTACACAACGCCAACTATAGTTTTTTTTACCTTTGCGGTTCCTCAATTCTACCCACTCAGATTCTACTCCATCTGACCCTACTTTGTTTCTTCCTATTGATTTAATTTAATTTCTCACTGATAAGGCAACCCCACCCCCTCGGCCCACCTGCCTATCTTTTCGATAGGATGTATGTCCTTGGATATTCAGTTCCCAATCTTGATCCCCTTGCAGCCACGTGTCCGTGATGCTTACCACGTCATACCTGTCAATTTCAATCTACAGCGTGTCAGTGTTAACTTGATGAGCTGAATGGCCTGCTTGCAAATTGGAGGGTCTGTGTGATTCTAACTCAAATCTGGGCACTCTTTGTTGCTAATCTTCCTTCTATAGGAGGGGAAAATGCCTACCTTATTTGGAATTTGAACATCTCTCACAGATAAGATCACAAGAAATCAAACAGGAGCAAGCCATTTGGCCTATTGAATGTGCTCCACTGTTCAGTAAAATCGTGGCTGATCTGTTTGTGTTTTTAAATCCACTCCTCTCCTTATCGTTCCTGATATTAACTCTCTTATTGATCAAAACCCGCTTAACTCAACTTTGAATATATTCAATGATGCAGCCTCCATTGCTTTCTGAAGAAGAGGATTCCGAAGTTTAATACTGTCTGGAAGAAAAAGTTCCTCCTCATCAATGTCTTAAATGGAAATCCCTTCATTCTTAAACTGTGACCCCTAACCTGAAAACGTCCCATCTTTCCTGAAATCTCAGTTGTGTTTTAGCTAGCAAAACCACTATCTGTAGTAAACACTCAACACTATGAGATGCTACTTTGTGCAATAACCTTTCATGTGGCCCCGAATCAAATTTATTTTGGAAATCCTAATGAACTAAATTGACCAACTCCTCTTTATTCACTGTGCCTGCTACATTGCCAAAGAATTCAAATTGATTTGTCATGCAAGATTTCATTTGCACAAAGCCATGTCAATCCTGCTTGACAGTATTACAATTGTGCTCATAAACACTTACAACACAGAGGAAGGCCATTCAATCCATTGTATAATTTGTACCAAGCAACCAAAGTCTGATTGCACAAATCCTATTTTCTAACTTTTGTCTCATAGCCTTCGAAGCAATGGCAAAGATGTGTATACTGCTTAACTGTTCCAAGAGTTTCTGTCCTAACTACCCTTCCAGGGTCCCACCACCCTCTGCGTGTAAAGAATTTCATAGAATCCCTACAGTGTAGGAACAGGCTATTCGGCCCAACAAGTCCACACTACCCCTCTAAAGAGCATCCCTCCCTGACTCATTCACCTATCCCTGCATTTCACCATAACCCACCTAACCTAAACATCCTTGGATACTACAGGAAATTTAGCATGGCCAATCCAAATACCTTGCACATCTTTGGACTGTCGGGGGAAACCACCACACACACAGTGAGAACATGCAAACTCCACACAGACAGTCACCCAAGGGTAGAATTGAACCCCTGTCCCTGGCACTGTGAGGCAGCAGTGCTAATCAATGAGCCACTGTGCCACCCAGTTGACATTTCAGGTTTACACCCTTCCACAGGAACATCTTAACCTGACTTACACTTCAACTCATTATTCCAACTTTTTTGTCTTTGGACGCGAGTTTCCGCCTTTAATTACTTCATCTCATCCAATTTTGCAACATAACTATTACGACTTTATCAATTCCAGAGACCTGTAGAGATTTGTAGTCCATGGAACATAATCTAATGATATTTTAAAACAGAAGTCAAACATTTCAGTTTGATTCAGGCACAACATACTTTGTTTGATGTTTCTGTAAGATGACCCACTTTTTTATAAAGTTACTTGATGACTCATTGTAGATATTTGACATATCTCTATGTAAATTTGTCCAAATTCAACATTCTGTTTACTCCCTTAAAGTCAAAAACCATTTTATGTCTTGAAACCATTGAGACTGTGTTATCTCAGATTCTCCAGCATCTGCAGTTCCTACTATCTTATCATCAACAAGTCTAGCTCTTCAGCTCAACCTATTCAATCTATCTTCACATGCAGCTGTCGAATATCATCATTAACTTTTAGCCCTTCAGCCCATCCTATACAGGTCTTACCATTTGTTCTGTAATTCTTGGCCTTCTTGGCCCTCCTTAAATGGATTACCTCAACCTTTTCTGGGTTGAATTCCATTTGCTA
Organism: Ginglymostoma cirratum; assembly: GCA_024137785.1. Classification (NCBI taxonomy): domain Eukaryota; kingdom Metazoa; phylum Chordata; class Chondrichthyes; order Orectolobiformes; family Ginglymostomatidae; genus Ginglymostoma; species Ginglymostoma cirratum. The sequence goes on from JAHRHZ010000249.1 coordinate 12,295,644, forward strand.
CTGCTCTGCCCACCTGACAGTCCGTCGTTGTCTTCCTGTATTTTATGGCTATTCTCCTCACTATTTACCATGCAACCAACTTTTTTTGTGTCATCTGCAGACTTCTTGATCGTATCCACTATGTTTGAGTTCAAATCATTAACGAACACCACAAACAATAGGTTCCCAGCACAAGGTCTAGGGAACCCCATTGGAAACAGACTTCCTGTCACCAAAACAGCCCTCTACTATTGCTCTCTCCTTCCTGACTCAGCCAATTCTTGATCCAAAGTGCCACTGTGCCATGGATCCCATGGTTCCTTACTTTCTTGACCAGCCTGCAATGAAGGATTTTTTAAAAACTTTGCTAAAGTTTGCTAAAGTTGTAAAACACATCAAATGCATACCCTTATCACCACTCCTGGTTACCTCTTCAGAAGATTTGATCAAATTTGTCAAAAAAATTCCATGTCGTCTAACTCTGATTAATTCCTGTCTTTCCATGACCAGATGTATACCGTCCCTCAGAATTCTTTCTAATAACATTCCCACCACCAAAATTAGACAGACAGACATGTAATTTCCTTTCTTCCTTTTCCAAAAATACTACAATGTTAGCAGTGTTCCTGACTTTTGAAGCCTCATCTGTGGCCAGAGAGGAGTTAGAAATTCCTGTTAGTGTCTCTGATATCACATCCCTAGCTCCCCTCTATCACCTGGGACACATCTCATTCGAGTTTGTAGTTTTATCCAACTTTAAGTCTGGTAAACCCTCTCTTACCTCTTCTTTCCTTATGCTAATTTATTTTGTTATTTCACAATTCTCCGCCTTAATGTTTATATTTGCATTGTCCTTTCCTATTTTGAAGACCGACACATTGTATTCAAATTGTCTACTTGTTCTGCTTGTATCTTCCCAATAGTGGATTCTAGCATCGTCCCAATGAGGGAAATAAGCCAACTAGCTTATAATGTTTTGCCTTCTATCTCCTTCCTTATTGAATTGTGGGGCTACATTTGCAGTTTATGAGTATTGCCAGGAACCTTTCCAGACTCAAGAGAAATTTGGAAGATTACAACTAATGCACCCACCATTTCTGCAGCTTCAAACTTTAAGATCTTAGGATAAGGCCATCAGATTGTGGGGAACTTTTCAGCCTTTCGTCCCATTAGTTTTCCTAACGCTGCCTTTTCTAGAGATTGTATTTGTTTTAAATTCCTTCCACTATCTTGCTTCTCACTTTTCTCCTATTCTTGGGATTTTTCTTCAACAGTGAAGATGGAAAAAAATGCTTTCTAAAACTCTCTGCCGTTTCCTTGTTTCCTTCAGGGACACCATTTTCCTTTCTATACGATTGGAGGGTTTTTACTGTCTTTTTTGTTCATATTCCTTGTTAGTTTTCTTTAATCATCTATCAGTCTCTTCCTCATTTCTTTTGTCATTTATCTTTTCTGTTCCAAGGAGAACACTTTTTTTTAAAAAAATCATTCACAGGATGAGAGCATCTCTGGGTAGGCTGGCATTTATTACCAAACCCTAATTGCCCAGTGGGGACTTAAGAGTCATCCACATTGCCGTGGGTCTGGAGTCACATGTAGGCCAAATCAGATGAGGATGGCTGTTTCCTTCCCTAAAGTGAACCAGATGGGTCTTTTCCAATCTGAAAACAACAAATGCTGGAGACTACAGCCAGTCAGACAGCACCCATGGAGAGAGAGCAAGCTAATGTTTCAAGTCTAGATGACTCCTCGTCAGAGTTGACTGGAAGTGTGGAGGGAGTAGCATTTATGCTACAGTTGGAGGGGTGGTGTTGGGGTGGTGGGTGTAGGGTGCTGGTGGAGAAAAAGTGTTGGCAACTCAGTTTAAGTGATCTGTGATTATATGAGAATGGCAGAACAATGGTGCGTCTAACTGTCAGATTGGAAAGAACAGACAGTCCCACTGGGATGGGGAAGGGGAGAGAGACATGGTGACGAGAATGTAACAAGTAAAGCTAAAAGAAAGAGAAGAAATGGGTTTTGATCATAATTAGGACTATTAATTCCAGTTGTTTTAACTGAATTCAAATTTCACCATCTGCTGTGGAAGGATTTGAACTTGGATCCCCAGATCATTACCTGGGTCTCTGGATTAATGGACCAGCAAAAATATCACTAGGCTATTACCTCCTGAGCTTGCCATCAGAGTGGGCAGCTAGAAGATTAAATATCATAAACTGCAAAGATACACAGTAGCAACACAGAACTATTCAACACAGTCACAATGCTTTGGATATAACAGAGGATGCAGTTAAGGTGCAACTACATTTCTCTCTCTATTAAAGGCAACATTTTCCCTCAAGAGTTTTTACCTTAACTTCAAGCATAACGGTTTGATCAGGTAATGTGTCATCAGCCTACACTGATGGATACTCGTGCTGACTATTAATAAATAACGAACATTTTCTTCACAAATTATAGATCATAGAATCTCAACAGTTGGGAAGCAGGCCATTTGGCAAATTGAGCACCCCTGAAGAAAATCCCACCCAGTCCCACCCCCCAACATTTCACGGCTGAGACTCAATGGGCAATTTAGCATGGCCAATCCACCTAACCTGTACATCTTTGGGCTATGGGAGGAAACCTGCGCAGACCTGGGAAGAACACACAAACTCCACACAGACAGACAGACACCCAAGGCAGGAATTGAACCAAGGTCCTTGGTACTCTGGGGCAGCACTGCTAACCACTGAGCCACCATGCCACCCAATTCTTTCTTCACTGTTGTTGGGTCAAAGTTGTGAGTCTACCTACAGGCATGGACTGCAGTAGTTCAAGAAGGCAGCTCACCACCCCCTTCTCAAGGGCAACTAGGGATGGAAATAAATGCTGGCCCAGCCAGCAATGCCCACAACCTAGAATGAATTTTTAAAAATCCCGCATCAGTTCCAGAACATTTTCGCTTGGATGAGTTATGTACACTACATTCAAGTGATTCTTTCCCAAGCATGAACATAATCACTTCCTAGTAGCAACTATGAAGATTATGCAGTGCCCAACCGTGCCCAGTTATGTTCTTAAAACATGCCCATAGCAACCAGGGAAGGGGAAACATAGTTGACTATTATTCTATACTGAAAACTGGCTGACAATATATAATGTAAATCAATTATCTTAAATATAAATTCTTGTCTTCAGTAATTAGTTGATTCATTTTATAATGGAGATGTCACGATGAATCAAGAATATTGAGAATGCCAGCTTTTAATGTTCACTTTGATGAAAGGTATACAAAGGATATTTCTACTGAAAATAGAAGTAAAGGATGCAATAAACTGAATTGTATGCATTATCAAAATTAAAAATAGATTTGAATGGTACAGTGACATAAACGTACCTCACAATTTGTGGAATGGTTGGAAATTTGAAGCTGCATAATCGCATCTCATCACCCATTGTTACTCATTTCCAATTATTATCCGTTTTTGGCATAAGGGTTGAGAATCAGAGATTTAAGATTATTGCCAAAAATAAGAGTGATAAGAGAGTAGCCTTTCCTCTGTTGCCAATGGTTAGAATGGAGAATGCATTGTTTTCAAGTCCATGCTTCCTAAAAGCTTGTCACCCTCCACAATGTACAAGTCATAGGACCATACAGTACTGATGAGATCCTTCAGCCCAATGAGTCTATACTATCAAAACTATAATAAATCTAGACCAGTCCTGCTTTGAAGTCCAAGACCATAGATTTGAATGTTATGACATTTTAAGTGCTCATCCAAGAACATTTTAGAAGTTCTGATGTTTCCTGACTCAATCCCTCTCCCAGACAGTTTATTCCAGATCCCACCACCCTCTGGGTGAAAAATGTTTTCCTCAACTTCCTTATACACCTCCTGATTTTTACCTTAAAAGTGTGCCCCCTTGTTATTGATCCTTCAACTGAGGTGAACTGTTGCTTTTATCCACACTGTCCATGCCCCTCATAAACATATACGCCTCTAACAGGTTCCCCCCAACTCAACCTTCTCTGCTCCAAAGAAAACAACCCAAGCTTTGTCAGCCTCTCTTCACAGCTAAAGCACTCCAGCCTGGGAAATATCCTGGTGAAATAAAACAAGGAACTGAAGATGTTGAAGATCTGTAACAAATTCCTGGTGAAACTCAACAGATCTGGCAGCATCTATGGAGAGAAAGCAGAATTAATCTTTTGTGTCCGGTGAACATTCTGTTCCTTCATTGTCACTAGGTCAAAATCCTAGAACTCTCTTCCTCACAGCATTGTAGCTTTTCCCCAAAGACTGCAGTGAATCAAAAAGACAGCTCACTACCACCTTATTAAGGGTAGTTAGGAATGGACAACAGCTGCTTGTGCAGCCAATAATGGCCACTTCCCCTGAATGAATAAAACAAGTGTGATGAAGACAGATTCATTTCAGATCCTACAATGTGGATTGGATTGTTATATGAAAAGAAGACACGGGAGGCAACCATTTTACACAGAGAGTGGTTCGGGAGTGGCATGAACTTGTAGAGGAAATGGTGGATGTGGGTACAGTTTAAAAGACATTTGGATAAGTACATGATTTAGAAATGCTTGGAGGGATATGGGCCAAAAGTAAGCAGGTAGTACTAGTTTAGTTTAGGAGTATGGTCACCATAGACTGATTGGACTGAAGGGTCTGTTTCCATGCTGTATGACTCAATGACTCTGTAGGCTACAGAGAAAAGGCAGTACATGAGGAATAGATGAATTATTCCTGTAGAATGCTAGCAAAGGCAAGACAAACAGGCCTCCTCCTGTGCTGTAATGATTCCAAGATTCTTCCTTGTTTGATTTGAAAAGGATTTTTAAATATTCTATTACAGCTACTAAAGATTTGTTTCAGAATATAACATTTGTTAGGTACACTTACTTTTCTTTATTCTTTCATGGATTGCATCACTGACAAGACCTGCATTTGTTGCCCCCCCAATGCAATCTTGAGAACTTGGCACTGAACTTTTTCCTTGAATTACTGCAGAACATCCGGTGTGGAATAATCTGCAGGCAGGATAAGAAATCGGACATTTTAGACAGAGATAAGTTCAGAGGGTTAAGAATCTTAGTAATTCTCCACCTCTGAGGGCTGCAGAGGCTCAGTGTTTGAGTATATTCGAGACTGAGATTGATACATTTGGGTACCAGGGAATCAAGGGTAAAAGTGAACATTACAGTGGATATCAAATGTAGGGTTTGATTGTACTCAGTCATGGAACAGGCATGAGGGCTATCAGGCTTTCTTCTGCACCTACTCCTTTGTTCTAGTTTTCTGTTGCAGGTTCAGTAATAAACCAAACACTCAGCACCAACCGAAGACATGAACTGTTGATGTATTATCCAGAGAGAATTGAGAGAGAGAAAGAAAAAGGAGAACTTCCCAAATAAGCATGAAAAGTTGCTCCAAGTCATCATGTTCCTTTCAAGTGTCAAGAGATGATTGTCTGAAGTAATTTTGGAAATCAAGCTGCTCTGATTCACAACATTGTAAATTATGAATAACTGAGGAATAAAACAATTACTGGTATCCATTCACTTGTGAGAGGAGCAAACAGGCCTTGAATTCTTCATTAATAATTTTGATAGTTGTGTTGATTTCAATGACACTGAATGTTCTGAGTCCTAATTAAAATCCACAAGTAATACAATGACAAGCTGCACTTCCTCAGAGTCAATAGGTTTAAAAATTTCTATGAGACATAACGGAGGCCAATTTACTCATGATGACTAATGATGACCTGAAACCATTGCCAATGTCTACTCCTGTTCCTATCTCTTTCTTATGGAAAGACCCATCTGGTTCACTAATGTCCTTCAGGGCAATGGAAAATGCCTGGTCTGGCCAACGTGTGACTTCAGACCCAGAGCAATATGCTTCACTTTTAACCGTCATTTGGGCAATTCAGGATGGGCAATAAATGCTGGCCTAGCCAGTGATGCAGGCATGCTGTGAGTAATTTTTTTCTAAAAATTCAATGAACCCCCACATATATAAATATACGTATATAGCGTCACAATGAGAAAACTGAAAGTCTAGGCGAAGCAATTATAATAGTGAAAGATCCTGGTCCTAAAGGTGTTTGAGGCAGGAGTATATTTTCAAGCTCTCAGAGACTGGATCCAATCTTGATGCACTACATCAGGCTATCACCAGTGGGTTCCAGATGAATAGGCAGAATGACACAAGCTGTAGAAAACAATGAGCTATTGTATTCTAAGTGACATTGGTAAAACATTGGAAGTCACCTCTTGCTAGTGATTGAGAAGGGCTTTGACACAATTGCAATTACTACAGAACGAGTATGAAAAACATATTCCCCATTGCTTTTACAAGCTGCTTTGTTTGTTTTTATGTGTTCGTATGATGTGGAGATCACTAGGTGGGCATTTACGAGGGGGATTATTGATTGGGGATTTGATACTCAGTCAAATTTCTGTAGTCCTGGAGTTACAAATAGGCCAGACGGGGTAACGATGGCAGATTTCATTCCCTAAACAGCAGAGATTTTTATGAGGATCAACAGTGCCTACCATTAGAGATAATAGGTACTGCAGATGCTGGAGAATCAGAGATAACAAGGTGTGGAGCTGGATGAACACAGCAGGCCAAGCAGCATCATAGGAGCA
>JAHRHZ010000249.1:12302671-12328908 GCA_024137785.1 Ginglymostoma cirratum
TCGCTCCTATGATGCTGCTTGGCCTGCTGTGTTCATCCAGCTCCACACCTTGTTATCTCAGTGTCTACCATTAGGTCAGTTTAGGTTTGGCCTCACTCTGATAATGGAGGAGGCTAAGGATGGATGTGTCACCTGGGGAGTAGGAGGGGGTAGTTAAAGTGGTGACTTGTCCATCCTTGGCCTCCTCCACTATCAGATTGAGGCCAAACATAACCTGGAGGAACAATATCTGATATTTCACCTTGGGAGCTTACAGCCCAATGGCTTCAATACCGACTTCACCAGCTTCAAAATGTCTCCACCTCCAACCTGTCCATCTTCAAACTCACCTATCTGCTTCACTTTTCCCACTGACCAACCACAATAACCCCCTACCTGCATCACCAGCTTCAAAATCTCTCCATCCCCAACCTGTCCACCTTCCCACTCACCCAGCCGCTCCATCCTTCTGCTTGACCAAAAACAATAGCCCCCTCCTGCTTCCACTTATCTCTATCTCACTTATCCTTGCCCCAGCCCCATACCCTCCCTCTATTTATTTCTGGGCTCCCCTCCGCCTTCCCCGTCCTGACAAAGGGTTTCGGCCTAAAACATTGACTTTTCTGCTCCTCAAACGCTGTCTGACCTGCTGTGCTTTTCTAGCTCCACATTTTTTGAGTCTAACTTCCAGCATCTTCAGTCCTTATTGTCTCTAATAATGTCAGCACTTTTGGAAATAATAACAAGGACTGGATATGTGCTAACACAAGCCAAGAACTTGGGAGAACAGTCCAAGTGATTCCCTCAGTTCTGACTGGTTGCATTGGAAAAATAATTGGGAATGTATTTTGCTTTGTTTTGGAATCATTATAGTGTAAAATGGCAACAGTGGAATTTTTTATGCTTAAAGGAATTTTAAAAAACACCCTGTTCATTTTTTTCTCCTGATGATTAAGCACGTGGATTTCAAACCAAGGAAAAGGTAACAATAAAATGTGTAAAATGGATGTGTGTGTCACAGAGAGATGCTGTTTCAGACTTTACTAATGGCATACTCACAACAATGTTTGAAGATATATTTCACAATCTCACTAGCTAGGCTGGCAGAAAATGATGTTAGTATCAGTTCGGACAATTTGTTTAGCAAAGAAATGGCCAAATACTCCATTTATTTTGTACCAATTCCACCGCCCACATAGTCTTCTTCACTGATTCTGGAAATGCTTGAATTAGTCTACGGAAACATGAAATGAATCCTTTTGGCATGATCGAGAAGGTTCCAGCATTTAGCTAATGATAACTCAATACCTCATGAAGTGCTGCAATTCTTCAGCGTCGCAGGAAGAATGAGACACTTAACTGGATTTCTCCAAACTGATGCTTATCCTGCTGCTGTTGGGATAATGCTGATCTGTTTCAACTGCATACTTACTGGTGGAAATTGTGAACTGCTTTCGTTGGATATGGGTGTCATGAATGAGGCCAGCATTTGTTCCCATCTCTAAATGCCTTCAAACTGAATGGCTTGCCAGGCCATTTCAGAGGGCAGTGTCAACCATATTGCTGTGGTTTTGGAGTCAAAGGTAAGCTATATGAGACAAGGATGCCAGGTTTCCCTGCCTAAGCGACATTAGAATCCCTACACTGTGGAAGCAGGCCATTCAGCCCATCGAGACCATACCGACCATCCTAAAATGATCCCACCCACACCCATATTCTTGCATTTCCCATCGCTATTCCACTTAGCCTGCATATCCCTGGTACTATGCACAATTTACCATGGCCAACCAACCTATCCTGTGTATCTTTGGACTATGGGAGGAAACCAGAGCACCCAGAGGAAACTTACGCAGTCATGGGGAGAACTTGCAACCTCCACATTGAAGTAACTGTACAAAGGCCAGTATTTCAATCACCAAATCTGCCTTTATTTACATAAGCACAATGCATGGACTCTGATCAGCTAGCTCAGAGCCCGCCCCGAGACTAAGGAGACTGTCAGAGACCCCTGTTTATATCTGTCAGCCAGGGCTCCCTGATTGGCACAGGTTAACAGCTCCAATCAGGGAACTCATGCTCAGTCAGATCGACCTGGCCAACCTCATTCTAATCGGTGTGCAGACAGAGAGTCACCCAAGGCTGGAATTGAACCCGGGTCCCTGGCTCTGTAAGGCAGCAGTGCTAACCACCGAGCCACTGTGCCACTAGCCATCACATTAGTGAAGCATAGTAAGAAGGTGAGCTGGTGGTGAGAAGGTGATGTGCAGCTTTCTTGGGCAGCTGCAGGCAACATGCTATAGGTGGCCCCACACTACCCTTTAGGTGGGAATTCCAGAATTTGAAACCAGGGACAGTGAAAGAACCTTGATATAATTCCAAGTCAGGATGGTGAGTGGCTTAGAGGGGAACTTGCAAAAGGTGGTGGTCCCATGTATTTGCTAGCTTTGTCTTTCTAGATGGAAGTGGTCATGGGCTTGGCATGTGTTGTGTAAGGATCTTGAGTGAATTCCTGCAGTGCGCCTTATGGGTTACATAAACTGTTGCTGTTGAATGTTGGTGATGGAGGGAGTGGAGGCATTTGATGTGGTGCCAGACAAGTATGCTGCTTTGTCCTGGATGGTGTCAAGCTTCTTGAGTGTAATTGGAGCTGCACCCAACCAAGTGGGTAGTATTCCATCACACTCTTGACGTGTGCCTTGGAGAGGCTTTGGGGAGTCAGGAAGTAAGTTATTTGCTATAGTATTCCTCACCTTCGACCTGCACTTGTAGCCGTTGTTTTTATGTGGCAAGTCCAGTTGAGTGAAGTTGAAAAAGAGACTTCAGTATAATCATTACGTTGTTGTGGGTGAGTGAACTGGATCAGCATTTATATGAATCAGCAATGTTTATATGGTCATCATTAAGTTTAATTCTAGATCTTTGTCTGTTGAATTCAAATTTCACCATTTGTAATTCAAATAAATATCTCAAGAACATCAATTGGGAATCTAGGTTATTATTCTGAAAATATCAGCATTCTTCCAAACATGCTGACCATGATATGTAACACAACATGCCCCTTTTTAAAGATACAGAATTCCTATCAGATATACACAGTTGTACATAGTGCATATTGTCAGTTCAATCATTATTCAAAAGGTAGAATAGAGTTTACAAGATTAACATTTTAAACTTCAGTGTAATGCTTTAGAGATTTGACAACTTGTTCAGATTTGGTGATCACAAACCTTTCTGGAAAGTACCTGCTGTGCTTAGTTACTGGTTGCTGTCACTCAACATCACCAGAGAATCATTCATCACACTGGAATTTTCTTCTTCTTTCTCAACATGCTTGGTTGGTTTTCTGCATACTGGTCTGAGTTCGTTTCTGTTCCTTCACCAGCTAGAACCATGGTCAGTAATTACTTGCATGATCTGGGCTGGCTGCCTGTTCTAGAAACCTTTTCTGGTATCTAAGGACTTTTAAGTGGACTTCAAACTAACACTCTCTGCGCACTGCATAGTCTTGCTAGTTAGTTAGCTGTTAACTCATTGTGCGATCTCATTCTTCTTTGTCTTTGACTGTGTCTTGACATGGCTAGACAACAGTTTGCTGAGCTTGGTTGTTCACACTTGCCTTCTGAGCAGAGGTTGTGCTGGGAAAGGTAGTCCATTCTCCATTGGTGTTGCTCTAAAGTAGCCCAATACCACAGTGTGAATTCCTTGCTCTGCTGCTTGACACTTAGTGATCATTGATTTAATAGTTTGTACCACACATTCTGCTAGACCGTTCAAGCGTGGATAATAGGGTAATGATGTGATTATGGGTCACACCCACTTTGTGCACATGTCTGGAAATGGTATGCCAGCAAACTGTGTCCTGTTGTCAAATACAGTGCATTCTGGGATAGCATTTAAACTGAAAATAATGCTCATCAAGTCAGCAATGGTCGCTATTGTGTTACCAAGTTGTTGAAAAATGGTAAATTTGGATAAATAATTGTCACTAGGACTTAATCTTCACCAGGCACAGTGAACAGATCTGCTAATACTTTTGTCCAAGAAATGGATGGAACATTACTTTGGATGATGAGCTGTATCCATTTTTGGAGTTGATATATTTGGCATGTTCCAATTGTATTCAAACATCATTAAATATCCAGAATGATCACTGGTCGGCATGCAGATTCACCAAAATTCCTTAGAGCAACATGAGTACAATATCTTGGTGACATGCTTTTAGTACTATGACTTGGTTTCCTTTGCCTAGTTCATGTTCCACCGACAGTTTTGGATGGCTGTCTGTATTCGCAGAAGTTGATGCTGCTAATTGTCTGAATTCCTTGAAGTTTAGAGTTGTTCTCCATTTGAACTGCAGTTAAGTTTCCAAGCATCTACCACCAAGATTTGGACACTTATTTTTATAGATAGCCTCTGCTGCTAACTAATAGAACATAGAACATAGAACATAGAACATTTTAGCGCAGCACAGGCCCTTCGGCCCTTGATGTTGCACCGACCTGTGAAACCAATCTGAGGCCCATCTAACCTACACTATTCCATTATCATCCATATGTTTATCCAATGACCATTTAAATGCCCTTAAAGTTGGCAAGTCTACTACTGTTGCAGGCAGGGCATTCCACACCTTTACTACTCTCTGAGTAAAGAATCTACCTTTGGCATCTGTCCTATATCTATCACCCCTCAATTTAAAGCTATGTCACCTCGTGCTAGCCGTCACCATCCGAGGAAAAAGACTCTCACTGTCCACCCTATCCAATCCTCTGATCATCTTGTATGTCTCTATTAGGTCACCTCTTAACCTTCTTCTCTCTAATGAAAACAGCCTCAAGTCCCTCAGCCTTTCCTCATAAGACCTTCCCTCCATACCAGGCAACATCCTGGTAAATCTCCTCTGCACACTTTCCAATGCTTCCACATCCTTCCTATAATGCAGCAACCAGAACCGTACGCGATACTCCAAGTGCGGCCGCACCAGAGTTTTGGACTGCTGCAACATGACCTCATGGCTCCGAAACTCAATCCCTCTACCAAAAAAACCTAACACACTGTTCGCCTTCTTAACAACCCTAGCAACCTGGGTGGCAACTTTCAGGGATCTATGCACATGGACACCGAGATCTCTCTGCTCGTCCACACTACCAAGAATCTTACCATTAACTCAGTACTGTGTATTCCTGTTACTCCTTCCAAAGTGAATCACCTCACACTTTTCTGCATTAAACTCCATTTGCCACCTCTTGGCCCAGCTCTGCAGCTTATCTATGTCCCTCTGTAACCTGCAACATTCTTCCGCACGGTCCACAACTCCACTGACTTTAGTGTCAACTAAGTTGTAGTTTCTGCCCCAGCAATGTATATTGCTTGATACTGCGATGTAAATGCTTTCCCTAATAACATAATAAACATGCCCTGGATCTTGTCTTATTAGAAGATCCAAACAGATGTTTATTACAGCTAGTTATCATATAATTATTACATGCACAGACACATAGAGTCATACAGCACGGAAACAGACCCTTCAGCCCAATTCATCCAACCTGACCATGTTTCCCAAGCTAAACTGGCCCTACCTGCCTGCGTTTTGCCCATATCCCGCTAAACCTTTCCCATTCAATTACCTCAGAGATAAAAGGTACTGCAGATGCTGGAGAATCCGAGATAACAAGCATGGGGCTGGATGAACACAGCAGGTCAAGCAGCATCATAGGAGCAGGAAAACTTGACGTTTCGGGCCTAAACCCTTCATCAGAAAACCCTTCATCAGATTTTCTGATGAAGGGTTTAGGCCCGAAACGTCAAGTTTTCCTGCTCCTATGATGCTGCTTGACCTGCTGTGTTCATCCAGCCCCATGCTTGTCCATTCAATTACCTATCCCATTGTCTTTTAAATGTTGTAACTGTATCTGCATCTACCGATTCCTACAGCAGTTCATTCCATATATGAACCGCCCTCTGTGTGAAAAAGTTGCCCCTCAAGTCCTTTATAAAGCTTTCTCCTCTCACATTAAAAATATGCCCCCTAGTTTTGAACTCTCCTTCTCTAGAGAAAAGACCTTTGCTATTCACTTTATCTATGCCCCTCATGATTTTGTAAACCTCTATAAGGTCACCACTCAAACTCCTATGCTCCAGTGAAAAAAAATCCCAGTCCATACAGTCTCTCCTTGTAACTCAAACCCTCCAGTCCCAGCAATATTCTGGTAAATCTTTTCAGAATCCTCTCCAATTTAATAACGTCCTTCCTACAGCAGGGCAACCAGAACTGTACATACTAATCCAAAAGTGGCCTTGCCGACGTCTTGTACAACCTCAATATGACATCCCAACTCCTATACTCAATGGCCTGAGCAGTGAAGGTGACCAAGGTTAATTTCTTTACATACTGTACTATGTGGGGCCAACTGGTGAATGTCTAATCATTTTGGAAATGTATTCTTCTGTCTGTTGGTAATAGGGTGAATAGGACCAGGAATAGGCTACTTAGCAATATTAAAGTAAAATGCAACTGTTGCTATAAATGTTGAAATAAAAACAATAAATGACAATGTGACCGTATAAAATAGGAACAGGAGTAAGCCATTCAGCCCCTCGAGTGTGCAATGCCATTCAATATAATCATGGCTGATCCCACATCCCTCACACCCACTTTCCTGCCCTTTCCTCATAACTTTTGATTCCTCGATTGATCAAGAATCTACCTTGGTGTTAAATATACACAAGGATTCTGCCCACCCAGCTCTCTGTGGCAAGGAGTTCCAAAGACTCACAACCCTCAGAGAAGAAATTCCTCCTCACTTTAATCTTAAATTGGTGTCCCTTTATACTGAGGCTATAACCTCTGATCCCCGACTCACCCATAAGGGGAAACAATCTCTCAGCATTTACCCTGTCAAGCCCCTTAAGAATCCTTTAGGTTTCAATGAGATCACCTCTCATTCTTTTAAACTCCAATGAGTACAGTCCCAACCTCCATACCAAGGATCGTCCTAGTGAACTTTCTCTGAACTGCCACCAATGAAATGATATCTTTCCTTAAATAGAGGGACCAAAACAGCTCACAATACGCCAGATGTGGTCTCGCCAGTACCTTGTATAATTGCAATAGAATTTCCTAACTCTCATGCTCCAAACCCCTTGAAATAAGGGTCAACATTCCATTAGCCTACCTGTACACTTGCTGCACGTGAATGCTACGTCTCTGTGCTTCATGCACAAATTCCTCCAAGTGCTTTAGTGTTGCAGCTTTCTGCAGTTTTTCTTCATTTAAATTATGTTCTGTTCTTTTCTTCTCCCTTCCAAAATGAACAACTTCATGTTTTCCCACACTACCATTCAAGTTAGGGTCAGGCAGGGTATTTCAAACATTAAAAGATCTGGATTCCGACAGTAGTCCATACCCAACCCACAGACTACTGATTTTAATAGAGGTAAGGTTGGTTTTTTAAAAGTTACAACGAGGTTGAGAAACTTTATTTGCAATCACCATTTGGAATTTAACTATGAACCTCTGGCTTCAGGAAATCTGGACAAGGACTCACTGCAGCTAGTCTGTACCATCTACAGGATTCATAATAGCAATTCAATAAGCTTATTTTGACAGAGTCTTGCAGCCCCAAGATCTAAATCAACAGAATGGTTTTGTATTATTTGAGCACTAAATTCACACGCTCAACTTCAAACAAGGTTTTCTGTAACAGTCATTAATTATTGAAGGCTGAAATAGCACAGTATAGAAGCACAAAATCATTCAGTACCTAAAAACAACAAGAAACCAATACCCGAAAATATGATGAGTGAAATAGATACTCTTGAGAATTTGGGGAGTTGGAAATGAGAATAATCTAAGATGTGAGAGGTAAAGTATTCTGGTGTATGAGACTGGTATCCAGGCATCATACCAGATGAATGTGCACCATTGAACCCTTTATTACTTCTTTACCTGAATAATTTTAATTAATGTTTCATGTGCAAATAAACAAATTGTACTCGGGAGACCTGAGGGAAATGGTTTTATGCCACTAATGTCACTAGTCACAATTTTCTCATCACTTCGTTATTTAAGAGTTATCAGGTCAGCTTATTAGTGGCATAAAAATTCTAAACCATGCATCCTCATTTGGAATGTCCATAAGGTCCGTCACCGACTTCCACAGATGCACCATAGAAAGCATACTGTCCGGGTGCATAACAGCCTGTTACGGCAACTGCTCTGCCCAGGACTGTAAGAAACTACAGAAGGTGGTGTGCACAGCCCAGACCATCGCGGAAGCCAACCTTCCATCCATGGACTCTACTTACACAGCTCGCTGCCACAGAAAAGCTGCCAACATCATCAAAGACCCATCGCACCCCAGTAATGACACCCTACGATCCCTTCTGTCAGGCAAAAGGTAAAGAAGCCTGAACACACGCACCAGTAGGTTCAGGAATAGCTTCTTTCCAGCCGTTATCAGACTGCTGAATGGACTGTAGCCTCAAATAATGTAACTGCAATGTAACCTGTTTGCCTGTATGTCTTTTTGATCTGTATATCCTTTGCTTGCTGTGATCTGCCTGTATCGCTCATAAATGAAACTTTTCACTGCATTTTGGTTCATGTGACAATAAAATCATTCACATCAATCACAATCACATCCTCATTTCAGAAAAAGAGAATGATGTTTCCCCAATATAACAAGGTGTGGAGCTGGATGAACACAGCAGGCTGAGCAGCATCATAGAAGCAGGAAAGCTGCTTGGACTGCTGTGTTCATCCAGCTCCACACCTTGTTATATTGGATTCTCCAGCATCTGCAGTTCGTATTATCTCTGATGTTTCCCCAAATTCAGCTCAGTTTCAATTTCAAGGAGTTCCTTGGAAGGTAACTCCTCATTATTTTCCTCATACACTTTTACTCTGCTCTCCTCATTAAATATTCATCATGCTGCTATGACGTTGCTCTCACACTCAAATGCTCTCACACTCTCCCTCACTTACACACCCTCTCACCCTCTCTCACTCTCGTACTTTCTCACTCGCACTCTCTCGCACTCTCACTAGTGTCAGAAGTGCTTGCTGGTGTGAGGAGCTTCTGGCATTGTCCCCACAGCCACCATATTTAAAGGTTAGCTGTGTACCTATGCTGCAAGTTTTGTGTGTGTCATGATTTCCAAATCAGATCGTTGTAAGAGGCAAATTGGCGTCCCAGTTTATGGACAGGAGCACTGAGGTCTTGGCAGACAGGCCGATAGAGAGGCGGGTAGTCCTCTTTACCCAGACCACCACAAGAGACCACTGACCCCAGGCAGCCTGGCCTGAAGTTGCCTCCTGCACTAATGCGATGCCACATATTTGGAAGGGCACTCAGCAGTGAAAGAAGAAAATCAATACCCTTCTTCCTCCACAAGGGTATGTGCTACCATCTTCTCTCTGCCACCTCATGCTCCAGTAACTCAACAACTGCATTCAGTTGTCATTGTTTAACACTCTCACTTACTGTTTGCAGCATCATTCCCTCAATGGCTCTGAGTCATCCTATCTCAAAACTGCTAACACTTCTTACCCTCTGGCTTTCCTACTGTGGGGCGGCATGGTGGTTCAGTGGTTAACACCGTTGCCTCACAACGGTATGGACTGCCTGTGTGGAGTTTGCACATTCTCCCCGTGTCTGTGTGTGTTTCCTCCTGGTGCTCTGGTTTCCTCCCACAGTCCAAAGACGTGCAAGTAACGTAGATTGGTCATGCTAAATTGGCCATAGTATCCAGGGATATGCAGACTAGGTGGTTTAGCCATGTGAAAACTGGGTTACAGGGATAGGGTGGGGAAGGTAGGTCCGGGTGGGATGCTCTTTGGAGGTTCGGTGCCGACTCGATGGGCTGAATGGCCCGCTTCCACACCGTAGGGCTTCTATGATTCTACTCAATCACATAGGACACCTCTCCATCTTTCCTGCTTCTGCAACACCAAAAATAGCTCTTCCAGCACATTCATTTCACTCAATCCCCTCCCAAAATAGGGCAGGAATGGTGGGTTGGGTAACAGATAACAGAAAAATTATAAATAGAATTTGACACTTACATGCATTGGTTCAGATGATCAAAAGCTTGGTCAGAGAGGTAGGTTTCTCGGATGTTTTAAAGGAGAAAAATGATGTAGAGATGTGAAAAGATGGATAGACAGAATTCCAAAATTAGAACAATTGAAGGCCTGCCCACCAATGATGGAGTGATAAAAATTGGGATAATTACAGAAGATCACAATTATAACAACACAGGGAATGCAGATGATTGTGGGGATGACAGAGATTAAAGACACAGGGAGGACAGAGGACTCTGAGGATTTTGAAAGCCTGGATACATATTTAAAATTAGGAGCTATGAGAAGACAGCAAGCACAAGGGTGGTGTGTGATAGTCTTAGTGCAAGTTAAAACACACACAGAGCATTAGAAATCCCCCAAAATCCATTGAAATGTCATCATTAGAATGGGATTTTCAAAAAAATCTTCTGTAGCTATAATGACAGAAATGGTTTCACTTTTATCCTCTATTAAATATGAAAATGAAGGGGCATGCACAGAACTGAATTAATAAAAATTAACTTCTTTGAGCACCAAAAGCAAAGGCAGCGCCATTTTTTCCCAAACAAAACATGCTCCCACAAGCATTAAATCACAGCACCATTACAATACGGTGCAATAACAGACATAAAAAACAATCAACGGCTGAAAGTGAATTGGCATGTCATGACACTAATGGTCGGAGGCAGGAGTAGGAGGAAGATAAAAGAAGAGATGATTTCGATTTCCATTACTCCCAAAGAAATAAACGCACAAGGCATATAATGGAGTTTGGTGGAGACTCTCAGGCCATTTATGATTAGTGTAAGCCATATTGAGCAAACAAGTGAAAAATCTCAGTTGACAGATGGGGGGGATTTCATTGTAATGAACATTTCATTAACATTTTTCTGTTTGAACATTTTAGCTGTTCTTTATTGATGTGTAGACCCTGAGCATTATTAGTTAGGCCGTTATTTATTGCTCATTCCTAATTGGCCTTGAGAAGTTAATGGTGAGCCACCTTCTTCAAACTCTGTAGTTCTTCTGGTAGAGATACACCACAATGGTGTTAGGGAAAATGCAATGAGCTGAACATATTTCAAAAAAAGCATTTGAACCTTCCAAATCCAAGCAGCACTAAATCTTTCCTAAAACCTTCTTGCAACTTGCTTTCTGCTCATGAAGGAAAAAAAACACTAGTGCTGGGGATTGAGCACCTTTTCACATGTGAACATTCTGTACCAGCACAGAGTATTCCTGAACGAGCATACAGTATAATCAGATGCACATTAGCAGGAAAGTTCTGCCTGGTTTCCTGAGCAAAGTAGACATAGAATTGGATGATACAAAAGGAAGCCATCTGGCATATTGTGTCAGGTCAGCACTTTGAAAAAGGTGTCTAATTACTTGCAATCACCTGCACTCACTTCAAACCAACAACATAAACAGACAGCACTAAAGGTGGCACGGTGGCTCAGTGGTTAGCACCGCTGTCTCACCGTGCCAGAGACCTGAGTTTGATTCCAGCCTCAGGTAGCTGTCTGTGTGGAGTTTGCACATTCTCCTCGTGTTGCAATGGGGTTCCATGTGCAAGTTGGGTGGATTGGCCATAGGAAATACAGGGTTACAGGAATAGGATAAGAAGGTGGGTCTGGGTGGGATGCTGTTCGGAAGATTGGTGTGGATTCAATGAGCTAAATGGCCTGATTCAATAGGGATTCTAATAAACATATTGCCTGCTTGTGGGATCTTGCTGTGCATGAATGGCCACATGATGCCAGTGACTCATTTCAAAAAGTAAAGCTCTGAAGTGGTTTGGGTGTCCTGAGGTCACGAAAGGCTCTATATAAATGTAAGTTGAAGCTCGACATGAGCACGTGGCAATCCATTTCAGGGCTCTCCATTAGACCCTCCAACAGTTGCACTCTTTTCACTGTTACTTTTATCCTTACTTGGCTGGAGAGTAATTATGCTTTCCTCTTTAAATGAAAAATTCAAATGGCTTTGCCCAAAGTGAAGTTTTGCATTCCTCAAGGCGAGGGGAGTTAGTGTCAAAGAGAAATGGAACACTTTCAGTCTTCGGTTCCAACTCAAGCATTTTGTGCCAAAATATCCCACACTGAAAAAAATACACATCAAATAATTTAAAAATTAATGTAGCATCTGTACTAACATTTAGATGCTACACTGTCACAACATCTCACTGTGTCATCTGTGTTTGTCTACTGCTATATCGTTTGCACACCCGCTCGCATAACACAGTTGATACAATGAGCCTTCCAAATATTTGATTGAAAATTATAGTGTGTGGGCTTACCTCAAGAACTGAAGTGAATCTTTTGCACACATATATCTCCTTCTATCACCCGATGCTGCTGAACCTGGTAGGATTCTCATTTTGAGGGATGTCAATACCTTACTGAAGTGATCATCCTTCATTCATGACACTGTCATGAGCTGTCAACTCACCATTCCTCATTGAGCGAGGACTGGACAAAGGGGGCAGAATTAAATCCTGGCTTTATCTGAATGTTCAGTTGTGTGTACCTTTCCCAGCAGGAGTCACTGGAAATTCTTGGAAAACTGTTATCACTTTGCCCCTGCTTTTCTCCTTTTATAAGCCCAGTGGGCAAAAGAACTCACAACTGCCAGCTCAGCAATTCATCAGTTAAACCAGCACAAGCCAAAGAATGCCCCTTGGAGTGGGGAAAAGCAATGGTAAAGCAACAACCTGCATCTGCATAGAACCTCTAACAAAGCAAAACATGACAATGGCATAACTGCCGTTCACAACAAAGTTACAATCAGCACTTGTGAGAAGCATGATAATTCACCAGCTTCCCTCATCCAATGGGTGTCGGGGGGGTCAGCTCTTCGCTTGTTGAAGTCATATCCAGCGCAAAGAAAACTGAGATAACAAGGCGTGGGGCTGGATGAACGCAGCAGGCCAAGCAGCATCATAGGAGCAGGAAAGCTTGACGTTTCAGGCCTAGACCCTTCATCAGAAATGGAGGAGGGGAAGAGGGTTCTGAAATAAATAGGGAGAGAGGGGGAGGCGGATAGAGGATGGATAGAGGAGAGGATAGGTGGAGAGGAGGCAGACAAGTCGAAGAGGTGGGGATGGAGCCAGTAAAGGTGAGTGTAGGTGGGGGGGTAGGGAGGAGATAGGTAAGACTTGAATGTGGATTGTAGTCCATTGGGGATGATCTGGTTCCGTAGGCAGGTACTAAGAAAGGTGTTGTGGCTGTAGTACCTGGTTTGCTTCAGGACGTGGTCGAGCAGTTTCAAGGCCGAAAAGATTATGAGAGAGTTGCAGTGGGAGAGAGATTCCCTGAGGTTTGTCCGGAGGGAGGAGGGTAACGTCTTCAGGGTAGGCATCCTTAGAAGAGGCTTCGCAAATGGATGTGTTTGTTAGAGGTCAGTCATCTTAGCTCCAGGACATCTCTGCAGGAGTTCCTCAGGTTAGTTTCCTAGGCCCAACCATCTTCAGTTATTTCATCAATGATCCTTCCATTCACCCTAAGGTTAGAAGTGGGGTGTTCATTGATGATTGCTCAATGTTCAGCACCATTCACGACTCCACAGATGCCAAAGTAGTCCATGTACAAATGCAGCATAACCTAAACAACATCCAGGCTTGGGCTGACAAGTAGCAAGTAACATTTTTGCAATGCAAATGGGTATCTCAAACAAGAGGCAATCAAACCACTGTCCCTTGATATTCAATGTCATCATCATACTGAACCCTCAACTATCAACATTCTCAGGGTTATTATGGACCAGAAACTATACTGGACCAGACATAAATAGAGTGGTTACAAGAGCAGATCAGACGTTAAGAATTTTAGAATAGCAGCAAGTAACTTTCCTCCTGACTCCCCAAATCCTGTCCTCCATCTACAAGGGTCAAGTCAGAAGTATTATGGAATCCTTCCCATTTGCCTGCATGAGTGCAGCTCCAACAACTCTCAAGAAACCTGACAAAATAACCCCTTTTTTTGGCACTATAAACATAAACAACCACTTCCTTTATCACCGACACACAATAACAGCTGTGTATATCATCTATAAAATGCACTGCAGAACTTCAACAAGGCCCCTTAAACAATACCTTCCAAACACATGACCATTTTCATCTAGAAGGACAAGGACAGCAGATATATGGGAACACCATCACCTGCAGGATCCCCTCTAAAGCACTCACCATCCTGACTTATATCACTGATCCTGGGTCAAAATCCTGGAATTCCTCCCCTAATAGCATTGTGGGACCAACTACAGCAGTGGACTGCAGTGGTTCAAGAAGACAAATCACCACCGCCCTCTCGAGGACAATAAGACAAGGGAAATAAATAAAAATGTATCATAGGAGAGTCAACGGTATGTATCATCACTAGAGCCTGGGGGCAGCAGTAATTGCTTGGCTCCAGACAGCTCCTATTCAAATAATCATCTAATGCCCTCTTGAATGCCCAATTGCACTGGCTTCTATCACACTTCAGATGTGCATTCCATTAGAAAGGTTTTCTCATGCTTATTCTTGCACTCCCATTTAAGGCAAACATTGTACTTGCTTTTGAGGGGAATTTAAACAAGCTCATCAGGGAAAATCATTGGGAATAGTATTGTCAGGCAAAAAGGCCAGGATCAAGAGTCCTGAAAGCTGTATTGCTTACCCAGGTTCAAGATATCTCACCTGGGCTGCAGAGGAACTTGGAGTGGAGGGGAAAGATCCAGTTGTCATGGTCCAATGATATAAGTAGAAAGAAGGAATATGGGCCACTAGGGACTAAATTAAAAAGCAAAGCCAAAAAGATAATTATTCCCAATTGCTACCTGAACCACGAGCTAATTGACACAGAGTCAACAAGATTGAAGAAGTAAACATGTGGCTGAAAGATTGGTGTGGGAGAAATGGGTTTGAATTCATAGCCAGTGCTGGTGAAAGAGGGTGCTGTTCTGATGGGACAGGCTCCACCTGGATCATACTGGGACCAGAGTCCCAGTGCATTGCTAGGGCTATGTGTAGGGATTTAAATTAAATATTTGGCAGGGATGGGGATCTTTCAGGTAGTGGAAAACTGTAAAATCAAAGGTAAAAGAGAAGGTAGGGCTTTTGGTTAGTGATAGGGTTGATTGTTACCAGAAGATAAGAGGAAGGGACAAAATGTGTGAATATTATATTGCACCAAGGAACCAAAAACTTGGAGGGCAACTTGATAATAGAACAAACCTAAAGACTTTGTATCATAATGCATGAAACATTCAGAATAAGGTAGGTGAACTGATGCTGCAAATTGAGGTACCTCAAGGACAAAAAGACTTTAAACTAATCAGAGGTTGGGCAGGTTTGGGGTGGTGGTGGAGTTGGTGGAAAGTTCAGTAGTTTAGGAGAGGTTATTATACTTTCCAGAAAAAGCAATAGTTTAGAGCGTATGGAAAGGCTCAGGATTCTAATTTCAGGCATAGCAGATGAGGGGATAACAATGAGAAGGGGACGCAAACTATACAAGATTGACGATGTTTTAATTAAATACACACAACATACGAAAGAAGGTAAATGCCTGTGTAGCACAGATTGAAATTGGAGGGTATAATGTTGTATCACAGAAATGTGGCTGCAAGGGGATCAAGGTCAAGAACTAACTATCCAAGGATATGCATCCAATCGAAAGGACAAGCAGATGGACAGAGGGGTGTGGTTGCTTTGTCAGTAAGAAAGAAAACTAAATTGACAGCAAGAATTAATATAGAGTTAGAAGGTGTAGAAATTGAGGAGAAAAGATTGTGATGGAAGTTATGTATAGGCCTCCTAGCAGTAGTCAGGATGTGGGGCAGAAAATAAATCACGAGATAGATAATCATAAACGTAAAGCACTGTTACAACAATCATAGGTGACTTCAATATGTTTGTGGATTGGGAAAATCAGATTGATAGGAGATCCCAAGAAAAGCAATTTGTGGAGTGTCCATGAGATGGTATTTTTGAGACAGCTTTCCATACTCCTTGACATTTTACTTCCTCCAGAAACCTTAATAACTGCTGCTAAGCCCTCCTGCCTTTAACATTTTCCATAACTTTCCTTGGAACTGGACCCACCTCCCCACCAAAACTCTCCCTACAGCCAAAATTATGCAATTCACCCGGACTCTGTTCCCAACATGATCCAGGTGGAGACCATCCCGTCGGTGCTCTCTGTTTCTCAAACCTTCCGCCAATGGGAGCATCCTATCAAATTTCCTCATGATTTTTGAAAACCTGCCAAGGGGACTCTTCTCTTGCCATCTGCAAGGCGAATAGCTCCAGATTTTCCAATCTATTCATTTAACTGGTTTTCCTTCCTAAAGTCCCCTGCCCAGAATTGGCCACAGTTCTCCACTTGAGGCTGAAATAGCCTCTTATAAATGTTCCTCATTGCCTTATTGCTTTTTTTGAAATTTATTCCTGGGATTGCTGGCTGAGCCAGCATTTATTGCCAGTCCCTAGTTGTCCGAGAGAAGGCAGTGGTAATCCGCTTTTTTGAACCGCTACAGTTGGGTCAGTGGGTTTGATGTAGACCCATCATACTGCTTGGGAGGGAGTTCCAGGATTTTGATTCAACTATAGTGAAGGATCAGCAATATATTTCCACATTAGGATGGTGAATGGTTTGGAGGGATTTATTCAGATAGTGTTCCCATGTCCTCTTTGCAGTTCACAATATTTCCAATTTCTTTGTCATCCGCAAAAGTTGGAATTGTGCCCTACACACCCAAGTCTAAGACATTACTGTATATTAAGAAAAACAGTGGCCCTGACGATCCCCACTCCATACCTTTCTTCACTAAGCAATTCTCTTTTAGCCTTTCCAATACCATGGACATTAAACTTGTCTGCAATACTTCTGACATTTCACATGTGTTTTTTTCCCTCTCTCTCCGGAATTCTAATCTAACAGGTATTCTGGTTTCACTGAAATTACATTCAACTTTTCAAGGGATTCTAATTATAAGGAGACAGCTTTATTTCAAGCTGCAAAAAGAAAGTGTTTTTTGCAAAGGAGCCACTAAATACATCAATTATTCTATGCTTAATAGGCATTTCTGAGACTAACAATGTCGGAATGATTACAACCTCAAGTGACAAGCTGCTAAACAATGACTTCTTTTTTCTAACTTGCTCACTGTGTGCTTTTCAACCTACCACTTAGTGGCTTTCTGAACTTTTACTCACAATTCATTTGAATGCTCAGGAACCGATGAGGGATGGCAGTAGTTTGCATAAACACAGTGTCACAACAGTCCAAAAGGTGTTTTTTTTTTCGGAAAGGAGCTTTGCCAATCAAAAAATCATCTGACAAAAGCAGTGATAATTTATGCTGGACTGATCATCTTGCAATTAGATTGCTATGTTAAGCTTTGAAAGAAAGGTCATATTTGCATTTGAGCTGAATAAATACACTTTGCTAAAGGCCTCTAGTTTCCTTCCAGGGATGTGAATCCATCCCCCAATTTGCTCCACCATTGGAAGCCGTGCCTTCAGGCAACCAATCGACACACCCTCCAGTGCAATCCTTAAATTCTTCCCTCTTCTCATTAAAGACACCCACTTTAAGTCAAGACTTGACTGAGAGGAGGACCAATAGAAAGTCAAAGCTCAATGATAGCGTAGCTAACTACTGCCTCCCAGAAATCTATTATCATGGTGATAGGTTTCACTGAACTCTGGGCTGTTCATTGACACTACTCTAGACAATGAGATCATAAGACATACGAGCAGAAGGAAGCCATTGAGTTTGCTCTGCCATTCAATGAGATCAAGAAGGGCCCTGACACAAAACGTCAACTTTCCTGCTCCTCTCACGCTGCCTGACCTGCTGTGTTCCTTCAGCTCCATACTGTGTTATCTCTGAGGTTGATCTGATAATCCTCAACTCCACTTTCCTGTCTTTTTCAATAACTCTTGATTCTCTTATTGGTTAAATATTTATAACTCATCCTTGAATGTATTTAATGATGCAGCCTCAACAGCCTTCTGCAATAAAGAATTTCATGAATTTGCTTCCATCTGAGTGAAGAAATTCCTGCTCATCTCTGTCACAATGTGTGGATTCAAGTACAGGAGCAAGGATGTCTTCCTGCAATTATACAAGGCATTGGTCAGGTCACATCGGAAACATCTTGCGCAGATTTAGTCTCCTTGTCTGAGGAAGGGTGTTCTTGCTCATAGATGGAATGTAGTAAAGGTTTACCAATTGATTCCCTTGGAAGGCAGGACTGATGTATGAGGAGAGATTGAGTCAGTTAGGATTGTATTTACTGGAGTTTAGAAGAATGAGGGAGTAAATCTCATTGAAGCCCATGAAATTCGAGCAGAATTAAACAAGTTAGATGCTGAATGTATGCTCCCGATGGTGGGGTCATTGTTTAAAGATATGGGGCAAACTTTTTAGGACTGAGACAAAGAGAACTTTCTTAAACCAGAGAGTGGTGAGCTTGTGAACTTAACTATCACAGAAAGTGGTCGAGACTAAACATTGCATGTTTTTAAGAAGGAGATAAGTACAGCTTTTGTGACTAAAAGGATCAAGGGATATGGGGTAAAGGTGAGATTAGGGTATTGAGCTCAGTTATCAAACATATTGAATGGTGGAGCAGATGCAAGAGGTGGAATGACCTACTCTTGCTCCTATCTTCTATGTTTCTATGTTATTCAGAGATTTTGTCCTCTGGTCCTAGACTCTCCCAAAAGAGGAAACAACCTTTCTGCATCTACTCTGTCATGTCTCCTAAGAACCTTGCATGTTTTATTAAGGTCAACTCCCATTCTTCTAAACTCCAATGAGCACAGGCCCAACCTATTCAACCTCTCCTTATAAGACAGGTTCTCCATACCGGTGTCTGTAGGACTGCCCTTCCAGCAGGACTTCCATGTCCCTGCCTGCAAATCATGACATAGATTTTCCCTTGTTTGTCGTGCCCAAAGCAAAAGACAACAACTGGGACAGCTCCAGACAGATTTGCCCAGGTGCCCAAGGGGTTTTTAAAGATGTCACGGGTGTAAGAGCTACCAGTCTTTCACTGGGTATCCACTGAGAGGTGAGTTTATCCATGGTAAGCTGGGGATAGAATTGAGCATGAGGGCACAATGGTGTAGAGCTACATGGTCAATGAGACAAATTTGGTAAGATGAAATGAGAAATCTTGCTTGTTCTCAAAGTGAGAACCCCTCCATCAAACTCCATGTAACTCACACTCAGCCAAAAAAAGTAAGATTTTGCTTCATGTCTTTGGTGAAGTTTTTGCCACTCCAAGTATTTCATATTTTGGTTTTGTAGTTGTGAAATGCATTCGGGTGTTGTTCTATGTTAAAGATGTTTTAGGTTTACAAGATATTGTTACTAACCTTAAATCCAACCCCCAGTGGCTGGTAAATAACAGTATGGCAATTATATTAGGAACTTTCAATTCCCCCAACATGGATTGGGATAGAACATAGAACAACACAGAGCAAGAACAGGCCCTTCAGTACACCATGTCTGGGCCAACCATGATACCATTCTAAACTAATCTCATCTGCCTGCACATTTCCCATATTCTTCTCTTTGGATTTGGACTGGGGGGAAGGCAGATTTTATTGAAATAAGCCACAATCTGTCCAAAGTAGAAACGGTTCTTTGTAGGGAAATGTACAGCAGAACAGCGGTGGCATGAGAGGCATTCAATAAAGGGAATAAGGAGAACACAGGCCCAACATGAAATTTAGGAGCCACAAGCCCAGAGAAACCTGAATGCCTCAGCATATACAGGGCTAGATTAAAAGGAAAACAGGCTTTTAACAAGCACAAAGGGAGCACTTCAACAGAAGCACTGATGGAGTACAGAGAGTGAAGGGGGAACATAAGGCAATTAGGAGAGCCAAGCCGGTGCTATGAACAAACACCAGCAGGCAAAATTAGAAAGAATCTCCAAGAAATTCTATAAGTATATTAAGGGGCCCAGGATAATCAGGGAAAAGGTTAGGGTTCATTCAGGACTGTGCATGGAGTTGGAGGACATTGGTAAGGAGTTATTCAAGTATTTCACACTTCACTCAAGAGAAGGATGATGTAGCTACAGAATTCAGGAAGAGGGACATATGAGGCTCTTCAGCAGACTGACATGAGTGGGAAAGGAGGTATTAGAGGTTTTGGGGTTTTAAAAGTGGATAAATCCTCAAGTCCAGTGAGTTATATCCAAGCTGTTGTGGAAAGTGAGGAAGAAAATCATAGCGGCTCTGATCCAAATTTTAATTCTTCCCTGGCCACAGGCAAGATATCAGAGGACTAGAGAAGTGCTAACGTGGTTCCACTTTTCAAGAAGAGTCATCGGGATAAACCATGATGAGGAGGCGCCGGTGTTGGGCTGGGATGGACAAGGTAAAAAACTCACGACACCAGGTTATAGTCCAACAGGTTTAGTCAAGGACACCAAGCTTTCAGAGTGTCACTCCTTCCTCAGGTGTCAGTGAGAGAGGGAGCAACAGGCACTGAATTTCGAAGCAGACGATCAGAGGGTCATAGAACCGATGTGGTGTTGAGCAAATCTACAATGGCAGTTAAATCTTTAATCAGTTAGGAAGGGTTAATGTGCAAATTCCAGAATTTCTTTCAAGTCACTGCCCTGAGATAACTAAAGGTTTTATCACTTCCTTCAGTATACCAGAGGTGACATCTGAGGTCAGACAATGCATTTTAGGTGTGAGATCTTGTTTAGAATCTGGTTGTGTATCAACTTGGAGTCAGACTTCTTTTTGTGTGTGTGTGTGTGTGTGTGTGTGTGACAGTGAGAGAGTGTTTGTGAGTGTGTGTGTGCATGTAAGTGTTCGTGTGTGACAGACAGTGTGTGTATGAGAGTGGGTCTGTGTGAATGTGTGAGTATGTGTGTATGAGTATGTTTGTGTGAGACAGTGTGTGTCTATGTGTGCATGTGTGAGAGTGTATGGTGTGGTGGAGTCACCTGTAGTGTGACATAAACTCATGTTCACAGTTGAGGCCATCCTCACGATTGATTGATTTATTTTCATGTATATCGAAATACAATGAAAAGCTTTGTTGATGAATGGTACAGGCAGATCACAGCAAGCAAAGGAAGTACACTTAAAGGCATACAGGTTACTTTGCATGTCACATTATTTGAGGCTAGGGTCCATTCAACAGTCTGATAACAGCCAGAAGGAAGCTATTCCTGAACCTGCTTGTGTGTGTGTTCAGGCTTCTGTATCTTCTGCCTGACGGAAGAGATTGTAGGAGATTATTACCAGGGTCAATGGGTCTTTGATGACGTTGGCAGCCTTTCTGCAGCAGCGAGCTGTGTAAATGGAGTCCATGGATGGGAAGTTGTCTTCTGTGATGGTCTGGGCTGCGCACACCACCTTCTGTAGTTTCTTATGGTCCTGGGCACAGCAGTTGCCATACCAGGCCATTATGCACCCAGACAGTATGCTTTCAATGGTGCATCTGCAGAAGTTGCTGAGAAACCTTATGGACATGCCAAATTTACTTAGCTGCCCGAGGAAGAAGAGGCGTTGTTGTGCCTTCTTGACAGTTGCATTTACGTGGGAAGTCCAGGACAGGTTGTCGGTTATCTTTACTCTGAGGAACTTGATGCTGTTCACTCTCTCAACCTCAGTTCCAATGATGTAGATGGGGGCTTGTTCTCCTTTCCTTCTGAAGTCGATAATCACTTCTTTAGTTTTGCTGACATTGAGAGACAGATTGTTTTCTTTGCACCACATCACCAAGCCCTCTATCTCCCTTCTGTATTTTGACTTGTCATTGTTAGATATCTGTCACACCACAGTGGCGTCATCAGCAAACTTGTAACTGGCATTTGGTTACACAGTGGTAGGTGTCCAGGGAGTACAGTAGGGGGCTGAGGATGCATCCCTGGGTGGACCCCAGTGTTGAGTGTTATTGTGGAGGGGGTGCAGTTACCTGTCCTCACTGATTGCGGTCTGTGGGTCAGAAAGCTGAGGATCCAATTGCAGAGGGAGGAGCCAAGACCAAGGTCACAGAGTTTTGAGATCAGTTTGAAGGGGATAAGGGTGTTGAAGATGGAGCTGTAGTCAACAAGCAGGAGTCTGATGTAGGTGTCTTTGTTGTCCTGATGTTTCAGAGATGAGTGCAAGAATATAGCATCCTCTGTGGGCCTGTTACATTCGTAAGCAAAGTGTAGGTGATCGAGGAAAGTTGAGAGACTGGAGTTGATGTGGGCCCCTCGAAGCACTTCATGATTATTGAAGTTAGAACTATTGGGTGTAGTCATTAAGGCACACTGCATATGTTTTCTTAGGTAGGGGGATGATGGTGGTCTTCTTGAAGCAGGTGGGGACTTCAGCCTGTCGGAGAGAGAAGTCGAAGATGTCGGTGAATACTTCCTCCAGTTGATCCACACAGGATCTGAGTCTATTTCCTTAGGTTGACTTTCAGAAAGACTGCTCTGATTTCTGAAGCGGTGACAGAGGGAACGGGTGTGTCTGGGGCTGTGGAGGTAGGTGTTGTCACACTGGTGGTGTTCTGCTCATACTGAGCATAAAAAGTATTGATGTGTCATGGAGGGATGTGTCATGGTCCGCTATCTTACCCTGTTTCATTTTGTATCCCGTAATGTCGTTTAGGCCTTGCCATAAATGATGGGAGACTGTTTGGTAGGTCTGGGCCTAGGGAGTGGATTTCCTGGTTCATTCAAGGTTGGTGGTTGGGAAACACTCGGATTGACTTCTTTGGTACACTTTCCTTCACATGTTTGCTAATGAAGTCGGTGACATTGGGAACATACCCATCGAGGTTTTCTGCTGAACACGGTCCAGTCCACCGAGTCCAAGCTGTCACGGAGACGATCTTCCACTGCCTCAGACCAGAACTGTATTTCTTTTCATGGAGGATTCTCCAGTTTCAGCTTCTGATTGTCATCAGGGAGGAGGAACACAGCGCTGTGGTCGGAATTTCCAAAGTGTGGGAGGGGGATTGAGCAGTAGGTGTCTTTGATGGGTACCAAAATTGGCTGTCAGCATCTGCTCAGTGACTCTGCACTGTTGTGTATCCCAAAGTCCGCCTTGGAGGACATTTACGCGAAGGCCGAATGTCCTTGATCTGTGAATAAACCAGGGAATTACAGTCCGGTGAGTCCCACATTAGTACTCGGGAAATAATTGGAGAAAACTCTGAAGGAAAGAATTAATCTCCACCTGGAGAGATAAGGTTTGGTCAGGGATAGTTAGCATGGCTTTATCAGAGAGAGGTCGTGCCTAACAAATCTGGTTGAATCTTTCAAGGAGGTGACTAGAAGTATAGGTAAGGGTAGTGCACTTACTATAGTTTAACAGGATTTCAGTCATGCTTTTGACAATCCCATAGGCAAGATTGACAAAGAAGTTAAAAGCACATGGAGCCAGGGAAACTTAGTAAAATAAATCCAAAATTGGCTTAGTGCTAGGAGACAGAGGACGGTGGTAGAAGCCTGTTTGTACGACTGAAGGCCAGGTGTACCACAGGTGTACCTGTACTGAATAGTTTATTCATGATATATGTAAACAATGTAGGTGACAATGTGAGGGGATGTTACATGTGTTTGTAGATAGCACAGAGATTGGTTGGGTGGTTAAACATGAAGAAGAATATGTTAGGTTATAGGAAGATATAGATAGGTAGGTCGGATGGATTGATCAGTGGTAAATGGAATTTAACCCAAACAAGTGAGATGTGATGCACTTTAGTGGAAGAAACAAAGCAAGGGAATTCTCAATAACTGGTTGGACAATAGGAAGCTCCAAGCAACATTGGGATCTAGGGGAGCTTATCCGTAGATCCTTTCCTTAAAGGGACCAGGACAGATTAATAGGATGGTTAAAGAAGGTATACGGGCACTCACCTTCATTAGTCATGTCACGGATTATAAGAGCCAGGGAGGTTATGTTTAGCAGGATTTTACAGAACTTTGGTTAGGTCATAGCTAGAGTATTGTGTTAAGTTCTGGTCACCACACAATAGGAAGAATGTGATTGCACCGGAGGGAGTGCAGAGGAGATTCACCAAAATGTTGCCTGGGGTGGAACACTTTATTTATGAAGAGAGGCTAGACAGGCTCAGGCAGTTTTCTTTGGAGCAGAATACACTGACAGGGGACCTTTTTGAGGTGTATACGATAATGAGGGCCATAGTCAGAATGGATAGGAAGCAGCTGTTCCATCTGTTAAATGTTAAACAATGAGAAAGTATAATTTTAAAATGAATTGCAAGAGGTTTAGAGGGGATTTTGAGGAAAATCTTTTTTTGCCCAGAGGCTGGTGGGGCTCTAGAATGTACTGCCTGGGAGGGTAGTTGAGGCAGGTAAATTTACAACCTTTTAAAAAGTACTCGGATGAAATGTCACAACATTCAAGGCCATGAGCCATGTGCTGGAAAGTGACACTAGTGTGAATATGACACAGCAGAACTCAATGGGCCGAAGAGCCTTCTCTGCGCTGTATGACTCTATGATCTACGATCTGGGCATGAAGTTCATTCACCAAGTACAAATCATTATACCTCCTCTCTAACTGTTCTGTGGGAGTACCATTACCAGATGGACTGCAACAGTTCAATGAGACTGCTCGTCACTATATTCTCAAGGTAGTTTAGGGATGAACGACGTAAGATTTAAAAGGGACCTGAGGGGCAATGTTTTCATCCAGGGGGTAGTTCGTGTGAGAAATGAACTGCCAGAGAAAGTGGTGGATGCGGGTACAGTTATAATATTTAAAAGACACTTGGACAGGTACATGAGTAGGAAAGGTTTAGATAGATATGGACCAAATGCAGGCCAGTAGGACTAGTTTAAGCTGGGAAACTTGGTTGGCATAGACAAATTGGACTGATGGGTCAGTTTCTGTGCTGTATGAGTCTATGACTCTATGTTGACTTTGTCATTAACACCCATATCTCATGAAAAATTAAAAAGACCAGGCTGGAGCAACTGAACGACCAACCCTTGTTCCAATCTTCATCAGAATAGCAGCCTCAATTGTGGCATTTATTCCACTCATTGCTTTTAATTTAAATCTAATTTGTTGAGGAAGCCAAGCAATAAAATAACAGTCTGCACACCTTACGAGGTAATTGAATGGAGGAGTTTAACAGTATCGTTTCATGTCCCACACCTTTCTACATTTTAATGACAACAACTGGAAATTTGCTATCAGTCTGGTAAACAGTGCACTGTTTTGCATTTTATGCTGGCCCTTGTACCAGGTCATTTCTGATCAGCATTCTGTCTGCCTGTCCTTCCTCGAGAGTGACTCCAGGTCACCATGTTCAACATAATAAAGATGCAGATTGCATTTTAAACTGTGTGCAACTGATTTCAGGAAAGGCTTTTAAAACAAAATAGGATAGATGAGTTCAAGACGCAATACGATATATTCTGGAAGGAATAATACATATTAAGTGCGCACATAGGAGCGTACAAACATTTAACAGAAGTAGGCCATTTGGCCCTTCGAGCCTCCTCCACCTTTCAATTGGATCACGGCTAATCTGTTTGTGATTCAAATTACACATTTCCATCTCCCCCTGATAACGATTTATTGTCTTGCCAAACAAGAATCTATCTACCTATACTGCTTTAATATTCAATTACCTGACTGCAGACAGTCAGAGAGTCCTAAACAAAAATGACGTTGCTGAAAAAGCTCAGCAGGTCTGGCAGTATCTATGAAGGGAAAAAACAGAGTTAATGTTTCCAGTCCTTCCTCAGAACTCTGCTTAGCTTTTCCAGCAACGTTGTTTTTGTTCCTGATTCACAGCATCCGAAGTTCTTAGTTCTTTCGGTTTTTATCAGAGAGGTCTAAAGTTGCACAAGAGCTTAAGACCATAAGCCATAATAGCAGAAGTAGACCATTCAGCCCATTGAGTTTGATCTGCCACTCAGATCATGGGTAATTTGTTCTTCATGCCAATGTGCACAGCCTCATATTTTTGCAGATTATCTGTCAAGCTTTGGCCCTCTCGATTAACATGTCCATATCCCTCTGCAGACTCAATTCCACTTTCCTGCTTTTCCCCCATAACCATTGACTGATCAAAAGTATGTTTATCGCAGCTTTGAATATGCTTAATGAGCCAGTCTCTATACTCCTTCACAGATTCATGGAACTCCAAACACTACAGAACCAACTTAACTCAATCCCCATGCCCGAGATCAGCCAAATGAACCT
>JAHRHZ010000249.1:12328918-12358601 GCA_024137785.1 Ginglymostoma cirratum
TTCATGTCCCACACCTTTCTACATTTTAATGACAACAACTGGAAATTAGCTATCCGCCTTCGGCCCATCATGCCTGTGTCAACCATGATGCCATTCAAAATGAATCCCATCTGTCCGCACATGGTCCGTATTCCTCTATTGGAAAAATCTCAGCATGTCTGGCAACATCTGTGGAGAGAAATCAGAGTTAACATTTCAGATCCAGTGAGCCTTCAACAGAACTGATGATAGCTAGGAAAATGTTGCTTTTGTTATCACAGGAAGTGATGCCAAAACATTGAATGTATTCAAGAGGTGACTCGATATATCACTTGGGGTGACTGGGAGTAAAGGTTATAGGGGGAAAGCAGGATTAGGCTATTGAGTTGGACGATCAGCCATGATTGTGAAGAATGGTGGAGCAGGCTCGATGGGCTGAACGGCCTCATCCTGTTCCTATCTTCTATGTTTCTATGTTTTTGTACAGAAGATAGGGTGAAGGGAAAGGGTGAAGGAGTAAGTGATTGGTGGAGACAGAGCCCAAAGAAAAAATACTGTTGATCGGACCATGCGGTGGCTAATGATCAACCTAGGAGAATGAATGAGTAATAATGGGAATTATTAGTGACTAACAATGCATTGTGTGTAATAGCAGACCATGTGATAACAACGCCTGGCATTAGGTTTAGGGTAAGGACATGGGAGAAGTTGCATTATGCCCTAAAATTGTTGAACTTGATATTGAGTCCAGTAGGCTATAGACTTCCAAAGTGGAAAATGACGTGCTGTTCTTTCATTTTGGCCAGGGAACAGGGTAGTGTGTTGAAGTAGAAGGCAACTGGAAGCTCAGGGTCTTCTTTGCGGATGCAATGTAGGTGATCTGCAAAGCAGTCACCCGGTCTTCACTTTGTTTCCCCAATGTAGAGGAAACCACATTGTGTGTAGCAAATGCAGTAGATCAGATTGAGTGAAGTACAGGTAAAGCACTGGTTCACCTGGAAGGTGTGTTTGGCCCCTTGGATAGTGAAGAGGGAGAGGTAAATGGGCAGGTGTTACAGTTTCTGCATTTGCAGGGGAAGGTAACATGGGGCTGTGGGGGCTGTTGGGAGTTAAGGAGCTATTGGATCATGTTCAATAATGACCAAGATCAGTGAGTGGTGAAAATAGCCTCTTTATTGAGCATCCACAGTAGCACAGTACGAGGCAGCAATGGAATCCAAAGTACAGTTTTACAGTAGCCTCTTGTATACACAGTTTTTACATACATTAAAATTTTAGTGCTGTGGTGTCACATAGTTGTATCTATTGTACTCAAGTTTGCACGACATCTGTCCTTTTTTTCTATTAATTTTGTGGGATGTGGGCGTCGCTGGCTGGCCAGCATTTCTTGACCATCCCTAGCTGCCCTTGAAAAGGTGGTGGTGAGCTGCCTTCTTGAACCACTGCAGT
This sequence comes from Ginglymostoma cirratum, assembly GCA_024137785.1. Lineage (NCBI taxonomy): Eukaryota > Metazoa > Chordata > Chondrichthyes > Orectolobiformes > Ginglymostomatidae > Ginglymostoma > Ginglymostoma cirratum. Next base: position 12,330,347 of record JAHRHZ010000249.1, read on the forward strand.
CCTCCTGTTGTGGCTTGACCCACAATGCTATTGGGGTGGGAATCCCAGGATTTTAAGACAGTGACAGTGAAGGAATGGCAATATATTTCCAAGTGAGGGTGGTGAGTAAATTGGAGGGGAACTTGGAGGTGGTGGTGTTCCCACATGTCTGTTGCCCTTCTCCTTCTCGATGGAAGTGGTCGTGGGTCTGGAAGGTGATGTCTGAGGATCTTTGGTGAATTATCTGTAAATAGTACAACTGCTGCTACCGAGTGTCGGTGGTGGAGAGAGTGGATGCTTGTGGATGTGGTGCCAATCAAGCGGGCTGCTTTGTCCTTGATAGTGTCAAACTTCTTGAGTGTTGTTAGGGCTGCACTCATCCAGGCAAGTGGGGAGTATTCTATCACACTCCTGACTTGTGTCTTGTCGATGGTGGACAGGCTTTGAGGAGTCAGGAGGTGAGTTACTCGCCGCAGTATTCCCAGCTTCTGGCCTGCTCTTGCAGCCACTCTGTTAATGTGATGAGTCCAGTTGAGTTTCTGGTCAATGATAACCCCCAGGGTGTTGATAGTGAAAGATTCAGTAATGAAAACACCATTGAATGTGAGGGACGGTGGTTAGATTGTCTCTTATTAGTGATGGTCATAGCCTGGCATTTGTGTGGCACAAATGTCACTTGCCACTCGACAGCCCAAGACTGGATATTGTCCAGATCTTGTTGCATTTGAACATGGACAGCTTCAGTATCTGGAATGGTACTGAACATTGTGCATTCATCAGCGAACATCCCTACTTCCGACGTTATGATAAAGGGAAGGTCATTTATGAAGCAGCTGAAGATGGTTGGGCCGACGACACTACCCTGAGGAATTCCTGCAGAGATGTCCTGGAGCTGAAATGATTGACCTCCCACAACCACGACCATCTTCCTATGTGTCAGGTATGACTCCAACCACCAGAGAGTTCGCCCCCTGATACCCATTGACTCCAGAATGGGGAAGAAGGAGATAGTTTAAACTTTTGCAGAATCCTGGCGCTTATTCCTGATGGGATTAGAATGTCTGTCTTGTCTGAACTTGCATAATTAGGTGTTAGTCCTCTCATCTTTAAAGTTAGTAATATTGGTAAAAATACTAGACCTATATACTCTAAATAAGTGAGAAATTATACGTGTATTAAATCAAAGTATAGAGGATATTAAACTGATCTCCCGCAGCTGGGTCGTGAGATTTTATTTACTGTTACCAGTTTTGACAGCCCTTGCACATACATTCATGCAGTTTCACAGGAGTGCTGTTTTGATGGTAAGTTTGTTAAAGGGGGTAGCGGCCCTACTTAATGTGGATTTAAAAATTAGAAATCGTATATTAGTCCAAGATGGTAGTCTTCATTAGAAGTTAGAAATAGGTAGTACGGTGTTATGGAAGTAGATAGCGTATAAACAAATTTTGAAGTGCCAAAGAGCAACAAACTGTAAGGACATGATAGTGGATGAAACTTTTTGATGTCCTGCAACCTATTCAGGTCCCGAGAGACAGTTGTGAAGGGCAAATTAATATTATAATCTTTCCATAGTTTCAAATGAGGTATGGAGACACAATGGCAGGGATGGCATTGTTCTGAATAGGTATTAACACTTATTCAGGTGTAGCCTTTGATACAGAAACAGGTCTAAATACTGTTTGCAGCACAGGGCCAAGAAGAACTGAAAAGTGTGAAGCAACAGTAATGGGTTGGAAGTGATGTTTAATTTAGTTTACCTTGTAAGAGTAAAATGCACCACAAAAACGTGGCTTTATGAATGAATGAATGGGAACAAAGTATAGTAAACAATAGATTGCTAAACATGGTTTTATGAATGAATGAATGGAAACATGGTACAATAAATATAGAGCACTTGTGAGTTAGTTACTAAAGAGAATTATAATACAATATCTCACAGAGGAGTGGGCCAAGCTACCCCAGAGGAATCAGTCCTCGCAGAAGGCTGACAGGATGGGGAGAGGACTATATGTCTGGTGGTGACATCCCACTGCTGGTGCTGGAAACGGCACATAATGATTCTCTGGATGTGAATGCTGATGGTATGGTAGGTGAGGACAACAATTTAACATTATTGTGGGAGGGAAGAGAGAGATGAGGGCTGAAGGGCAGAAGATGGATTGGACTTGGCTGAGGGTCCTGTCACTAATGGAGCTGGAGAATCCGCAGTTCAGGAAGAACATTGCAGAGACCCCCTTTTCAAAGTTGGCCTCATCAGAACATATCTCATGGAGCCAGAGAAACTGGGAGAATGGAATAGAGTCTTTTCAGGAAGCAAGGTATGAGGATGTATAATTAAGGTAACTGTGGGAGTCGGCCGATTTATAGTGGATATTGGTAGCCAACCTCTTCCCAGAAATGGAAACAGAGATGTCGAGGAAGGGAAGAGTTAGAGGTGGACCAGGTGAAAGTGAGAGAGGGTTGGAAATTAGAAGCGAAATTGATCAAACTTTTCCAATTCTGGACAATAGAGGGACTTGGGCACTAACCACAACCCCAAGTTTGTTATTTAGTAAAGTGTAGAAGGAAGTCTGATCCCACAGTATTCCGAAATTTCAGCTCATTGCAGATAGAAATGCAAACCTACAAAGTAACATTCAGGGATGTAACTGAATTCCTTTAAGCATATAGCTGTAAGAATAAAGAAAATTCCTGTTCTCTCAACTTTGACAGAAACAGCAAATGGTATAAGCAAAGTACCTCATAAAAGGGATAGTTAGCATGGTAGGTGGTATAAGGAGGTTGTAAAACATGGTCAGTGTGACTTCAAGAAAATAAACAATTGCAGCTTTACAGCTCAGCAAACAGCCTTTTGGAACTGTAGATCATTTGAGCAGATCCTTGCATCCAAAGATCAACGGGAGAATGACAGAGACCAATTATAAGATAATAGTGAGGGTGAGGTCATGCCCTGTTGTACCTTGAGAATCCAAATAAGTTTGTTTTAATGACTTGGTAAAGCACTGAAAGTGGTTGAATGTCACCCCCATCAATGGAATTCGAATAGATGTGTCTTATTAAGAAAAATAGTGTGAAATGTATTTAAAATAGAGACAGTAAGGTTGATCCAAGAACCAGACTTCTGTTCAAAACCAACTTGCAGCATGCAAATAGCAGAAGTCATTATTGCAGCTGCAAGACAAAGAGAGTGCATTTGTTCGATCGCCCAAGGGGGAAGAGAGAGTGAGAGAGAGAGAGAGAAGCTTGTTCCCAAAAGTGTCAACTTTGTCAAAGAATAATGACATTAGCTGTAACTATAAAACTTTCAATTGGAACTGAAATTATGAATTTTAGAACAATTGGTAGAAATTGGCATCCTTTTGATTCTCTAAAAATAAAGATAGTAGGTAATAAAGATAGTCGAACAGAATTTGAAGAAGTCATTAATGATAACCAAGTATCCAATTTATTGGCAATTAATGTGATGCAGCTGGTGTATGTCTGGAAACGAGTATAACTGTTAGTATTGAAATTTGATTTAATGAGATGCATTGTAAGATCCCAAAGATTGGTGATAGAGGTACCTGGTAAACATCATGAAATCATGATGTTTAGGGAGGACCTACTGCTATCCATAGAGATGTCCATCATTGATCATGTGTTTACAGGATTGGATGTGTAGACTAGGGGGAAGGTGGCTAACAATGATATCAATATTGCATATAATTATTGAAATGCGGAATGCATAAAAATGCAGTACTTTGTAGATATTCTGGGACGTCAATACCAGGTGGGGGGAGATGCTGGATGTCTTGAAAGACATTAAAATAGATAAGACCCAGGCTCTGATGGGATCGAACCCAGGACAGTGAGGGAGTAAAGAAGGAGATTGCCAGGGCCTTACATCTTCTTTAGCCACAGGTGAGGCCCCAGGAAACTGGAGAGAACCAGAGTGCCCTGTTTCCAAGAACTTCTCCTACACTGCATTGGTAAAGAGCTCTGAATAAAGATTGCCTTGTGCTGCTAGGCACAGGATTCAAGAATCCTCTTTGATTTCTTTCCCTCCAAAAATAACTTCCCTCACAATCTATTACTACTCCACCAATTTTCAAGTCATCTGCAAACTTACTATTCAGATCACCTACATTTTCATCTAATTATTTATATATATTACAAACAATAGAAGTCCCAAAACTGACCCTTGCCGAACACCACTGCTCACTGACCTCCAGTCAGAAAATTACCCCTCCTCAATTGCCCTCTATCTTCTATGACCGATTTTATATTAACCTTGCCAACTCATGATGGATCTCATGTGACTTAATCTTTTGGACCAACCTACCAGGAGGGACCTTGTAAAATGCTTTAGCACAGTCTGAATAGGCAACATCCACTATCTTACCTGATTATATTTGTTATTTCCTCAAAAATCTCAACCAAATTTGTGAGACAAGACTTGCCCTGCACAAAGCCATGCTAACTACCCCTTATAAGTCATTTGTTTGTAAATGTGAGTAAATCTTGTCTCTAATAATCTTCTCCACTACTACTGATGCAAGGTTGACTGGCCTATAATTTCCTGGATTATCCCTGTCGCCCTTCTTAAACAAAGGAAAAGCAGTGGCTATTCTCCAGTTTCCTGGGACCTCATCTGTGGCTCAAGAGGATACAAAGATGTCTGTCAACGCCCGAGCAATCTCCTTCCTTACTCCCTCACTATCTTGGCTTAGATTCCATCAGACCCTGGGGTCTTATCTATTTTAATTCTTTCAAGACATCCAGCATCACCCCTCACCTAGTATTGACGTCCCAGAATATCAACAAATCCCTCCCTAATCTTACCATCATCTATGTCTCTTTCCTTGGTGAATACCGATACAAAGTACTCATTAAGGATCTCACCCACTCCCTTTTCTCACACATAAATTACCTCCTTTGTCCTTGAAAGGACATACGTTTTCACTAGCTACCGTCTTGCTCCTAATATATGCATAAAACACTTGAGATTCTCCTTATCCTAATTGCCAAGAGCATTCCATGCCCCTTCTAGACCTCATAATTTCTGATTTAAGTTCTTTTCTTTTTTTTTGTACTCCAAGGTCTTTGTTTGATTTCAGTTTCCTAAACTTTGCATATGCCTCCTTCTTTTAGAGTAAGTTTTAAATATCTCTTCTTATCCAGGGTTCCCGAATCTTGCCACCTATATCGTTCATCCTCAAAGGAACATGCCAGTCCTGAACTCTGATCAACTGGGCATAAGAGACTCCAACATGTCAGATGTGGATTTGCCCTCAAGCAGCTGACGCCAAGCTACTTTCCCAAATCTAAAATTCCGAGTAGCTTTAAGTGTGATACTTTATCCCATGTCTTTTGGAAATCCAACTGTATTGCATCCACTGGTTTTCCTTTATCTACCCTGCATGTTACCTCCTACTGATCTATTTAATTATTTTAAGTATTTCTCAATATTCTGCATGACCTTCTAACCACCTTATTTCTGTCCTTAAAGTCCAATGCTTAATCTTTGAACAGTGCCTCTGAATTCTGGACTCACTCACAATAGGGAAGCATCCTTTCCATATCCACCTTGTGAAGAATATACGTTGCAGAAACAGTCCATTTATCCCAACAAATCTATGCTGGTTTTTACACTCAGTATGATCCACACACAGTAAAATCGAGAATAAGAAATAGACAACTCCGGTTCAGACCCAAAAAAAAAGGTCCCTTTGGGCCTAATATCAGTTCCCAACTCCTCAGCATCTTACAATCTTATGATTCTAACAACATAGGAATATTAGCATCAGGAAGAGCTCCTCAAACCTGCTCAACTATATAAATGACATTTTAATGATAAGGTCAGCAGCAGCACATGAATATAAACTTATCTCTTGCTCCTAACACAGAAAGGCAGATATTCTTCTTCAGCACCTGAACAGAAGGGCATCATGGACAGAATCACTCATAATAAATGTTGGTAGAAGTTACTTATGATTTTTTGTTTTCTTTTTTACTCTTCCATGGAATGTAGGTGTCCCTGGCAAGGCCTTGGTTTGTTGACAATCCTTAATCTCCTTCAGATGAGTGACTTACAATCATTTCAGAGATAGTTAAGAGCTAACTTGCTGTGGGCCTGGAGTCACGTGCTGGACAGAGCATGTAGGGTTGGCAGATTTCCTTTCCTAGAGGACATTAGTGAACTTAATGGGTTTTTCAACAACTGATGGAAGTTTTTTTTATCAGTTTAATAGATGGAAAACAGCAAGGAGCATCTACCTGAATTTGCAATAATGGTCTCTAACTGGCAACGCATCTGTGTGGTCAAGCAAAATATCTGTTGATTTACTATCAATGACAGCTTAAGCTATTTAATTAACAAGTAGTAACGGTGTGAGCCAGAAGACAGAATTGGAATCACACATGCAAATGTGATAGCAAAACTGATCCCATTTTCAACCCAGTGACAGCGAAGAAATAGCAATATAGATCAAAGTCAGGATGTGTATAATTTCCTGCAGTGCCCACAGGTGCTGGTCTTCCCAAGTGTCTGCTGCCTTTGATCTTCTAAGTGTAAAGTTTGTGAGTTTGAAAGGTGCGTTTGAGAGAGTCTTGGTGAGTTGCTGCAATGCATCTTGTGGATGGTAAAAATGTTACTATTTTGAGCCACTAGCAGAGAGAGTAAATACAGAAGGCGGTGGGTCGGGTGCCAGACATGTAAGCTGCTTTGCCCTGCATTGTTGGACTTTGTGACTGTTGTTGGAGTTGCATTTATCCAGGCAGGTGGGGACCTTTCCAATGTATCCTGGCATGTGTCTTGTAAGCGGTGGCTAGACCTTGGGAAGTCCACAGAATCCCACTGACCTGCTCTTGCAGCCATTAAATTTCTGTCACTCATTCAGTTTTCTTTACAGCTATTGAAAAACAACACACCCCAGGGTGTTGATAGTGGGGGATTCAGTGATGATAGAGTCATTGAATGTCAAGGGCTGATGCTTTGATTCTCTCATGTTGGAGATTTTTGCAGGGTAGCTTTGTATGGGCTGAAAGCACTTAATAGATTCATTAAGGTCTGATTAAAATGATCAAAAGAAGGCATATACCCTTCAAAATGTGGCCAATTTATTGGGTTAAAGACTTAATAACTTTATGAAATTAATAATAGTTTAAACTTTTGATGCATATACAGCAAATATTCATTAACCAGCACCTATGAGACCAGGGGTGTACCAGCTGACCAAGTATTCCAATTGATCAAGAGGTTCACATAATCAATGTTAAAAGCACGCACTAAGTAATAGAAATGCAATGCAGGGATATCAGTGCTGTGATGAGGGATGCTTTTTGAAATGAAAGCATCAAATTCAGCTCAGAAACAGATAAAAGGCTGCTACATGCCTCTGAAAAACTAGGAGCTGGAGGAGCAAATATGTCTGTAAATGTTTGAGTGTAAAACAACAGGGCAATAATAGTCGAGATTTCATCAATGCAAATATCAGCCAGGATGCAAACAGTGTGAAAGATGTATCGTACATTTTGTTCTGACGCTACTCGCAAATGTTAACATGCAAACTGAAAAAAGAATCCGAGCAAAACAAAGCAAGGATACAAAAATACATTGGCCTCTAAAATCCAAAGATGTTTTAGCAGCATGTGCAGAGCATGAGAATAACTAAGGAAAGGTTAGGGCTTAACAGGGATGCAGATGGTAATTTGTGCGTGGATACAAAAGATGTGGGCAGGGTTCTAAATGACTGTTTTGTCTCTGCCTTCACAAAGGAGACAAATTACGTAGACATTCTCATTAAAGTGAAACATGAAATACTGGTAAAGAAGCATGATGAGAAAGAGAGAACTGGAAAGTGTTACATCTAACTGGGATAGCACATTGGAAATCAAGTTCTGCTATTTCTAGAGTCAAATTAAACAATCTATTGAGGTGCCCAAAGTCCTCAATTTATCAACCCATAGAATTTGCTGATATGATCTTTTTGCCTGCCGGATCTTTTTGTTGGACAAATGAACAAGTGAACAAATGAAAATGTACAATACAGGAACAGGCCCTTCAGCCCTCCAAGCCTGTACTGACCATCATGCCAATTAATCTAAAAACAAACCTGGCATTTCTCAAATTGTATCCCTCTATTCCCTCCCTATTCATGTACCCATCTAGGTGCCTCTTAAATGTTTTCAATGTGTCCACTTCCACCACCTCTTCTGGTGGTGCATTCCAGGCTGCTACCACTCTGTGCATAAAAAACTTCCCTCGCACATCTCCCTTCGAGCTCTCTTCTTCCAAAGTCTTTTCACTTCTTCACAGGAGGTACAGGTGATTTTTAGATTTAGATTTTATTTATCTTTTTATTGTCGCATGTACTTGGGTACAGGAATAACAGGAGTATAGTGAAAAACGTACAAAGTTGCCATCTTAGAATACAAAAGACAGGATTAAAAACTGAAGCAGAAATAAACATAACAGCCAAAAGAAAAGAAAACATCCAGATCACTCCTTCATCTCTACCATGAGTCCTCGCCAACAGGAAAACAAAGCCACAAAGTACATCCCTCAGTCTGTGAACACACAAGTTCCCCAAGTCCTTGCACGCCGCTACAGCCAGAATACCAGCGCCTCCACCATCAGGTACCCAGGACCAGATATGGCCTGGAACCGATCTCAGCAATGCAGTCGCTGTTGAAGCTGCTGGGTCCCAAACTTGGCTTGAACTCCACACTGGGCCCTCACGGCCAAAGCAGCTGGTGCCTTGTTCTGCCTCACGTTCTTGCTGCTGCTGCCTCTTGGGAACGCCATTTCAGCAAAGACACCCAGCCACAGCCAACCTCCGGGAAAGGGAGGGCTCTCACTGTGCCAACTCTCCGGGGCACAATGTGTAACCTCTTAGTTACTCATTAAAGGCCACAAATTACAGTAACTGATAAGGAAAAAGAGACTTTCTGAAGAAGAGTCCAGACCCGAGACGTCAGCTTTCCTGCTCCTCTGATGTTGCTTGGCCTGCTGTGTTCATCCAGCTCTACACCTTGTTATCTCTAGGAAAAAGAGACTGTCTTTCTTCAAGGTCTAGGTATTTTACAGCAGAGAAAGACACACCATCTGCTCTTGCAAAGGTCTGACTCTGCTCGCGGTCTGTTCAGCTACCCAGGAGCCAATAAGAGAGCTATTGTCAGGCTGATGGTTACAACTGGTCACCACTCCACAAACCAATCAAAAACCTGTCACTAGGCGAATCTCACTTCACTCACACCCCCCTTGTGCTGACTCATCTATAATAACTTCCTCCATTGCTTGAATACAGTTTGAACGCACCTCTCAATGACTTTCAGTAGCTTACTTTTAAAAGTAATCCCTTCCACAACCCGAGGTTTAAAAGACTTTATTTTCCATTTTAGTCCACAATTAAAAATATGAGAAAATGAAAGAGGTTCAAGAGACTGACCTCATTTAAGATGGATAATTCACCAGGCCCAGTTTAATTGTATTCAAGGTGTTACGAGTAGCCAGGGAAGAAATAACAGATGTACCGGGTATTATATTACATCATCCTTAGATACTTATAAGGTACCAGAGTATTGGAAGGCTGCAAAAGTTGTAACATTCTTCCAAAAGGGGTGAAAAAGATAGGTCAAATAATTATAGGCCAGTCAATCTGACCTCAGCGATAGGAAAATTATTGGAATCAATACTGAGCAATGTAGGTAACTATGCCTTGGAGAGGCATAGATTAATTCGGGATTCTCAGCATTGCTTTGTTAAGGATGGTTATTTAACTCAGTTTCATTGAGGCAGGAACAAAGAGGGTGGGTGAAGGTCATCCAGCAGATGTTACCTCCATGGATTTTACGAAGGCTTTTGACAAGGTCTGATGTGGCAGACTGGTCAGAAAAATGAAAGCCCATGTGATGCGTGGGAATGTGGAGAGGAAGATACAAAATTGCCATGGTGACAGGAAATAAAAGTCAGTGACTGTTATTGCAAACAAAAACCTGTTTTCCAGTACATGTCCACAGGACTCAGCTTTGGGTCCCCTGCTGTTTATGGTATATTTCAAGGATTTAGACTTATAGGTGGGAGACATGATTAGAAAGTATGCAGGCAAAACACAAATTGGCCAGGGAGTTGATAGCGAAGAGAACGGCTTCCCACTGCCGGAAGATATTAATGGTTTAGCTGAGTTGGCAGAAAGGTGGCAAATGGGCTTCAGTCTGGACAATTACTAGGCTATGCATTTGGGTAGAGTAAGGGAATGCACAATAAATAGGTGGGCATTGACAAGGAGTAGGGGAAGTGAAAGGCCTTGGAATGCATGTCCACATGTCTCTGAAGGTGCAGGGCAAGTAAAAACGGTGCAAAAAATTACAGAGTAATAGAGTCATACAGCATCCATCACTCCACCAGTCTGTGCTGACCACAATCCCAAACTAAACTAATCCCTCCTGCCTGTGATTGGGCCATTTCCCTCCAAACGTTTCTTATTCATGCACTTATCCAAATGTTTTTTAAATGTTATCACTTTACCTGCACCCAACACTTCCTCAGGAAGTTCATTCCATTTACGAACCACTCTGTGTGAAAAAAAACACCCCTCATGTTTTTTTTAAATCTTTCTCCTCTCACTTTAAAAATATGTCCCCTAGTCTTGAAATCTCCTACACTTGGGAAAGGACACCTACCATTAACCTTATCTATACCCCTCATGATTTTATAAACCTTGATAAAGTCACCCCTCAAATTCCTATGCTCAAGTAAAAAATAGTTCCAGCCTCTGCTTATAATTCAAATCCTCCATTCCCAGCAACATCCTGGTAAATCCTTTCAGAACCTTCTCCAGCTTAATAATATATTTCATCATACGAGATGCTTTCCTCCAAAGAACTACTGAATAAAGAAGAGGGACATTATACTAGAAATATGTATGATCCTGGTTAGGCCACAGCTGGAGACTTTTGTACAGCTCTGGTCATCTCATTACAAGAAGGACGTCATTGCACTAGAGGTAGGACACAGGAGATATACAAGAATGTTGCCAGTGTTTGAAAATTGTGGCTATGAGCTAAGGTCGGATAAAGTAAGGTTGTTTTCCTTAGATCAGAGGAGGCTGGGGAGTGGCTTAATTGGAGTATACAAAACAATGAAGGGCTTCGATCGAGAAGAATTATTTTCCCTAGCAAAGAGATCAAATACCCAGGGAGAACACTTTTAAGGTGATGGATAGGAGGATTGGAGGGGTCATGAAGAAAATCTTTTCACCCAGAGAGTGGTGGGTGGCTGGAATCAGCTGTCCCAGTTTGATGGCTAAGGTAGAAACCCTCAACTCATTTAACAGGAACCTAGATCTATACCTGTACTGCTGTAACCTGCAAGGGTATAGACCAGATACCTGTAAATGTGATTAGAATGGGCTGCATGGCTTTTTTGTTGCACTATAATTTTTCTATGATTCTATGAATGGAAGTTAAGCTACAGACATACAGAATTAGGAAGTAAGTCACTCAGATCCCAAAACTTGTGCTGCCACCCACTTAGACCATAGTTGATCTGAAGGACCACATTCAATTCTGGGCACCAAACCCTAGCAAATTGAACAGATTCTAATGAGGACGACTTGTTTATAGCAGGCTTGTGTTCACATCAATGTGGAAGATGGAGGGATAATCAAATAGGGCTATTTGAGATGACTAAATGATTTTATAATTTAATCAGAGATAAACTATTTCCTTTAAGATCAGAGCTAGGCTGCCAAAGGCTGATCTCAGAAAGTTGTGAAAATCTCAGACTTTCTCTCCCAAACTGACGCTGAAGATACAGATTATGTTTGAAAATTGAGATTGATAGGTATGTGATAGGCAAGGTATTCAGGCATTCTGAGTCATGGTGGGTGGATGCTGGTAAGGCACTGATGAGCCATAATCTAACTGAATTGGGGAGCATGCTGAGTGGCTTCCTCCTCTTCCTAGATTTGAATGGACGAATTGGATCTGGCCACCAGACAGCAAGTAATGAAAAATGGGATTGGCAAAAGTGCAAGTGGTAGGCGCCACAATCGAGATAATTCATACAAAGAGGGGAACAAAAATTAAACATATCTCTTTATCTTTAATTTTGATCCAAGCTGCTGCTTATAAATGTGTTGGGCTGTTAAATAAAGACATTAGCATTTTAATGAAGAAGCATCTCTGAACTAGAATTACTAGAAAGCTGTTATCTATCAAGATTGCATGAAAGACTTCTAATTAAACTAAGATCCACAGGAATTCTGGGCAGAATATGGCACTTAAGCCAGATGCTGGTTAAAAATAGGAAGTATACAGTGCTCAGAAGAGGATAATGGTAGGTGATGTTGATATGAGCCCTGCAAAGAGCTAATATTTGGATACCTGTTGTTTCCAATCTGCAATAATATAATTGAACATTAGATCCAAATGCAGGCTTGCTCCACGAGCTAAGGACATTAAATGATGCAGTGCATTTAGAGATACCAAGAGGATTGGTTGCAATGCTGCAGTTACGCACCACCAGATGTTAATTCTCACTGATTTCAACAAAACATACACTGGATGGACTGTAAATCTAGCACTGAGCCTGATCCAGCCAGTTTCCCAGGAGGGAAAAATTGACCCTAGAGTGTCCAGGATAGAGCTCCTGAGCCAGGGACCTGGGCGGGGTACTGAAACTAAGGGACTAACCGGATTGCTCTATGGACAGCACCAAGACTTGGTGGGCAGAATGACTTCCACCTGAGCCATAATTACTCTGTTGGCTCTGACAAAAACTTCCAGGTCAAAATCCGAGTAAGAAAAGTGAAACTTGAGTTGTTTTTATTGGTAAATTACAGATTCCAGTATAAACATAGAAAACAGGAGAAGGAGAAGGTCATTCAATCCTTTGTGCCTGCTCCACTATTAAATATAGAATCCCTACAGTTTGGAAGCAGGCCATTCAGCCCATTAAGTCCACACCGACCCTTCAAAGGCATTCCCACCCAGTCCCTCACCCCTAACCCAAGTATTTGCTACAGCTAATCCATCCAGCCCACACACTATGGGCAATTTAGCAAGACCAATCCACCGAACCTGCACATCTTTGGACAGAGTGAGGAAACTCTCACAGACACAGGGAGAATGTGAATACTCCTCGCAGTCACCCGAGGATGGAATTGAACCCAGGTCCCCGGCGCTGTGAGGCAGCAGTGCTAACCACAGAGCCAACTTAATCACCCATCTCAGTTCCAAGTTCCTGTTTTTTCACCTTACACTTCAATCCCTTTAGACCTCAGAACCACACCTGATGCCTTCTTGAAAACATTCAATTGGCATCAACTGCTTTCGGTGACGGTGAATTCAGCAGGCTAACCACTCTGGATAAAAAAATTTCTCCTCATTTCAGTCCTAATTGACCAACCCCATATCCTTAAACTGTGACCCCTGATTCTAGAATGGAACAGGACAACTGGTTCTCTCCTCAACCACCCTGCCTACTCTCTTCTCCACTCACCCCTCACTGGTGTCAGAACAGAGTGTGCTTGGTAAGTCTACAACAACCACGCTTACAGCTGCCTTTTATACTCTAGCTGATTTTCTCTTTCCTAAATCTCTCCATTTACATCATCCCATAAAGCTTAGTCTTTTCACAAAGCTTTCAGTCAAGTGTCCTAATATTCCCTTGTGAGGCTTGGTGTCAGTAATCCTCCCAGGAAGGACAGTTCACCACATTAATGGTGCTACATTAATGCAAATGGAGTTATAATAAAGTTGTTGTTGTAAATGAATTGACAGGATCAAATTGGCAGTAATATCAGGCAGGGTGTAAGTCTGGCTAATTCCTATCAGCTTTCATCAGAGTGCACCCCTATATAGTCAGCAGACGTTGGACAGTAAAATCCAGGCCATAATCTCTCTGGAACAAACTATCACATTAGCCCTGCTAATGTTCTGGTCCATCTGAGTTGCTCTCCTTCCAAGATCTAAGGTGCAGTATCCAGAACTGGATATAGTTAGCCAGATATCCTACTGCCAGGAATTGCCACTCATAGACACATCGTCCTGTTCGAAAATTAGACTTTAGAATTACCTACTGTGGACCAGGAGAGGAGTCATCCAAGAAATTATTCTGTTCAGAGTAATTGGAAGAAATGCTTACAGAAAATAAACAGATTTTAACTCTGAAGGTGCTGTTTTCTATTCTGTTCCACGGTGATTATGCCTTTTTGTTAATTAGTCCTTAGGATATGGGAATCACTCATAAGACCAGAATCCTATAACTAAATCAGAAGGTGGAGCTGAGCCGTCTTGAACCGCAGCAGTCCATGTGATTAGTATGAATGTGTGCTCTTACTGAGACAGATACCATTTAGAAAAAAAGATATTGACTTTAGAAACAAGGAACATTGAAATATTTCCAATTTGGTGGAGTGTGTGGGTTGGAGATGGTTTAGTAATTTCTTTTCATTTATTCTAAGCATGTTGGCATTGCTGCCCATATATATGTGTCCTTGAGAGGGTGATGGTGAGCCACATTCATGCACGACCACAGCCCATGGTGCCGTTAGGGAAGGAGATTCAAGTTTTTGATACATAAAGCATTGCTGAAGCCCTTTAACTTGCCCATAAGCATGACCAGACATTTGACCTGTTCGAAGCGATTCAATAGTTATACTGCTTCCTATCTTGTGACTTCACAATAAGTGTGCAGCAACTGAGTATTGGCAAATCCTGGGGTCTTATTGGTATGCGTATGGCCAACCTTGGGAGTTTGTATCTAAACCATTAAATGCCAAACTGAAACTTACAGAAACACAAGATGGAAAAAGCTGACATAAAATGACAAAAATACTGCAATTTTTTTTGAAGTAAATTTATAATTTTCCCATCTGCTTGTGATACATCCGTTAGATAAAATTGCTGTAAATGAAGAGAGGCATTGTTTTATTCACTGCAACCATTCATTTTTACATGAACTGCAAGGGATAATGGTAGCCTTGCACTTTAATAGGCCCTTACTGTAACCTCTAGCCAAATATTCATAAAATGCTGAGTCTACACGGAGCCAAGAGGGTTTTACATTCCATCAAATGCTCTCTTCTAATTGCTGCAATTACATTTCAAACACAGCAATTATAGGTGGAAGTGGGGACATGGAAAATAATGCCAAGTGTAGCTGTCCTGTGCTTCAGTACCTCATCAATTGGGCGCTTCTCTGTGGAGGCAATTTCCCAGGAAAATTTTGGTTATTTATTTACTGTATCCCTCAGCACTGCTTTCATAAATGCCCGTTAAACAATCCAGTATCTCACTTCCACCCTATTAACAAGAACAATAACCTGAATTTATATTGTATATTTTGTTCCAACACTGGTAGGGAATGTTAGCATGAAAAATGAAATCCAAACTTCTCGATCAATTAAATAATGCCACTAGATTTCACCTTTCTAACAAATCAAAATCTATAAGACTTAAAACAATATGGATACAAGATGGGTTTAGGCCCGAAACGTCAAGTTTTCCTGCTCCTTTGATGCTGCTTGACCTGCTGTGTTCATCCAGCCCCATGCTTGTTATCTTGGATACAAGACTAGCTAAGTGACAGGAAAGAGAGAATGATGATTAAAGGGTACTTTTGGGACTGAAAGAAGGTGTGTAATGGAGTTCTTCAAGAACAGGTATTGGGACCCTTGCTTTTCCTGGTAAATGGAAATGATATGGATCTTGGTGTACAGGGTTGGGGTTAGGGTTAATTCACCAAGGATCCTTAAAGAGGACTTTCCAATCTCATGACATCGATCATCTAGAAGGACAAGGGCACCAGATGCATGGAAACATTGCCACCTGCATGCTCCCCTTCAAACCACTCACCTCGCTGATTATAAAATATATCGCTGTTCCTTCACTATCACTTGGTCAAAATCCTGGACCTACCTCTCTAATGGTATTGTGGATCTACCTACAGTACATGGATTGCCACAATTCAAGAAAACAGTGACTATCACCTCTTCCAGGGCAATTAGGGATAGGCAATAAATGCTAGTCCAGTCAGCAAAGCTCATATCACCTGATTAAAGAATGAGGGAACAAAAAGTCTTGGTTCAACAACAACAATGAATATTACAGGCATATTCATTCCCATATTTGGATAATTTCCCAACTTGCTTTGTCAACAGGCTTTGTCCTTTTTCTGAGAAAGCAGAGAGAGAAAAAAAAACTTCTTGTCTTATTACAAATCCAAATTCTTTGCTCTGTAAATTTCTGATCCCTGAAATGCAATTGGTTTGTATATTCCACTGCTTAAATTCATGGCTTTCAAGCTGGAAAATTGCAGACTGTGTCTTTCATCTCCAATATGTGAAACTTACCATTTAGGTGTAAACAAAATAGGAGACTCAGACTTTTTAACACCTGACTGGTTTCAGATGTTTTTCAATAAAAGTGGTCACTTCAGATTAGACTGGTTCCTGTTTATAGAAGGTTTCATGTAGTTTGGTTCAATCTGTGGTCAGGTGATTTCTGTGGGCATTTTAAATCAGCAGTTTTTAGTTTTTCATATAATTTCAGTCAATGAAATTCACAGGTGTTAATAGCATATGATGGATGAATTCCCTCACATGAGAAATCAATCTTTAATTTAATTACTTATTCAAGACCATCCATAAGTATGCCATAGTCATCTGGAGACTCCAGAATTCCTACTAAACTCAGATGTTGAACTCTCCTTTGCTATCTTCTGACTTTAGCTGTCTCAGTCCTTTGTTCCAATTACTTTCAAATATTTCTAAACTATTCTCCTGGTTGCTTTCTCCACTACAAGGTTCTGCAGCAATCATTATAGATTCTTGCATTAGGTTCAAATTTGATCTTCTTCCAGGCTCTGTTCCCTCAAAAAAAAATCGAACTGAAATGAAACCTCACCTACAATCCACACAGTTTTTTGTTCACTTTGCTTACACAGTACAGGTCTAGTTAACTATCACTTACTTTAGCTATCTTCTTCCAGTTAGTTGCAGACCATATGGTGACCAAAATTTGACTAAATCTCCCAGCAAACACTAGATAAATTGACCCTCTGTTGGGGTCAGATGTCAGAGAGGAGTCTTAAGTCCTGGGTTCAATGGTACAATTCAATCTTTCTGAACATAGCATGGAGTGTCAGGCAGGGGCAGTCTCTGATACACTCACTGAATTCCTACACTGTGGAAGCAGTCCATTTAGCCCATCAAGTCCACACCAATCCTCCAAAGAGCATCCTGCCCAGACTCACAACCCCCCACCCCACTACTCTATCACCCTAGATTTCCCATGGCTAATCTACCTTGCCCACACATCAGTGGACACTAGGGATGAACAATCCACCTAACCTGCACGTGGACTGTGGGAGGAAACCCATGCAAACACAGAGAGAGAACATGCAAACTCCACACAGACAGTCGCCTGAGGGCAGAACCGAACCAGGGTCTCTGATGCTGTGAGGCAGCAGTGCTAAGCATTCAGCCACCACACCACTTTACCAGCTCTAATCAAGTACAAGATAACACAGTGCGGAGCTGGAGGAACACAGCAGGCCAGGCAGCATCAGAGAAATTGGATCTGCTGTGCTCCTCCAGCTCCACACCATGTTTTTTTACCAGGATGATGTCTGGAATGGAGGTAAGGTCTTACGAGGAAAGGTTGAGAGAGCTAGGGCTTTGACAAAGGATGAGAGTTGACTTGATAGAGGTGTACAAAATGATCAGAGGTATAGATAGAGTGGACAGCCAGAAAACTTTTTCCTAGGGTGGAGGTAGCTATTACGAGGGGGCATAGTTTTAAAGTGAGTGGAGGTAGATATAGGGGAGACGTCAGAGGTCGGTTCTTTACTCAGAGAGTGGTAGGGGCATGAAATGCATTGCCGGAGAGGGTAGTGGAGTCAGCCTCATTAGGGGCATTTAAGCGGCTATTAGATAGGCATATGGACGATAGTATAAGGTAGGGGTGGAGGTTAGATAGACCTTAGGTTTAGGGTAAAAGTTCAGCACAACATCGTGGGCCGAAGGGCCTGTACTGTGCTGTACTGTTCTATGTTCTATGTTCTATGTTATCTCTGGCTCCAACATCGGCAGTTCTTACTATCTCTAATCAAGTACAATGTAGTTATATATCCTGCGTTACAGTGGTTTATGTACAACATTGATGTCAGTTTGTGCCGTATCCCTTCTAACCATTTTGCTCCTCCTCAGATGTTTGCCTGCTGCATCATATTGATTGAGGGCTTTTTGTTACTTTCTAGGCTGTGATTACTTATTTTCTTAAAATCATGATGACTATGTAGTATTTTGCAATCGCCTTTGTCCCCTTACAATGTTATCTGCTTTTCAGTTCTTGTTCATGGGGTTATCTGTTGGTACCATTTGTTATTCGTTACCTCGTCCCTAGACTTCTCTGTATGGGGTGATATTATGTGTGTAACTATATTTACTTCATGGCCTGCCAACTTCATTTCTCCTGTGGTCACGAAGGTAACTTGCCTCAACTGTACTTGATCATTTTTAGACATATAATGTCTCATTGCTCTTAATTCTGCACTGCATTCATTATTCAGTCCTCCCGGTTGGCAGGGTAGGGGTTTCTCCGGGCTGTCCTTAAAATGAACCTTAATTAATAATTAAAACAAAAAGAACTGCGGCTGCTGTAAATCAGGAACAAAAACAAAGTTGCTGAAAAGTTCAGCAGGTCTGGCAGCAACTGTGAAGGGAAAAAACAGAGTCAACGTTTCGGGTCTGGTGACCCTTCTTCAGAACTGAATTTAATAACCCCTCACGTACAATATCTTATTTGACCTGATGAAGTAACAGGTTTTACAACATTTCAGATTCATTGACTGCGTGAGAAGTATTGTTTTGTATGCTAACCACACAAATCACACCTTACACAAGGAAGGCAGTGGGAACTGTAGACTGAGTCATGGAGGAAGGTTTGTTTTCGTGATAGACTGGTCTGTGTCCATGACTCTCTAATTTCTTGCAGTCTTGGGCAGAGCAATTGCCACATCACACTGCAATGTGTCTGGAAAGGACACTTTCTGTAGCACATCTATAAAAATTGGCAAAAGTCATTGTGGATATGTGGAATATCCTTAGCCTTCTGAGGAAGTCAAGGTGCTGGTGCGCTTTCTTGACTGTAACGTCCTTGGACCAGGATAAGACTTTGGTGATATTTACTCTTGGGAACTTGAAGCTTTCAACACCTCCATCTCAGCAAAGGGGCAAAGCATAATCCAGGAAGCTACAGGAATAAAAACAGAAGTTGCTGGAAAAGCTCAGCAGGTCTGGCAACATCTGTGAAGAAAAAATCAGAGTTAACGTTTCAGGTCCGATGACCCTTCCTCAGAACCGGACCCGAAACGTTAACTCTGTTTTTTTTATCACAGATGCTGCCAGACCAGCTGAGCTTTTCCAGCAACTCCTGTTTTTGTTTCTGATTTACAGCATCCGCAGTTCTTTCGGTTTTTATCCAGGAAACTACAGATCTGTCAGCTTGACATCAATAGTGGGGAAACTGATGGAGGCCATAATATGAGATAAGATAAGTATACAGTTATTATTGGAAAGTAAAAACAACTTTGTCATGTGTGACAAATTTAATTGAGTTCTTTGACAAGGTGACACAGGTGGTTGGTGAGGGTAATGCTTTAGATGTTTTATATTTACACTTTCAGAAACCATCTGATGCAGTGCCATATGGCAGGTTAGTTAGCAAATTAGGAATGTTTGGGATTGGAGGGTCCTCGGCAACATGGATTAGAAGTTCACTAACGTTGGTTAAAGCAGAGAGTAGGTATAGACGGCCACTTCTCAGGCCAGAGACAAGTTGAATGCGGTATTCTTTAGGGATTGGTGTTGGATTCTTGATTTTTCTGATTTATATAAACAATTTAGAGATGGTGTTGAGGGTGAAATCTCCAAATTTGCAATGGTACTAAGCTAGGGAGAATGGTGATTGTGAGGATGATGCTGAGTGACTTCAGAGGGTCATTGACATGTTGGCCAAATGCACAGACACCTGGCAGATGAATTTCAAAGCAGAGATATAGTGGTTAGTATAGTGGTATACCACAATGCTCACCATTATGGTATAGTGGTGAGCATACCTGCCTTCCAAGCAGTTGACCCAGGTTTGTTTCCTGGCCATCGCAAGCTGCAACTTGGGTGGCACGGTGGCTCAGTGGTTAGCACTGCTGCCTCACAGTGCTAGGGACCCAGGTTCAATTCCACCCTCGGGCAACTGTCTGTAGGGACTTTACACATTCTCCCTGTGTCTGTGTGGGTTTCCTCCCACAGTCCAAAGATGTGCAAGTTAGGTGGATTGGCCATGCTAAATTGCCTGTAGTGTTCAGGGATGTGTAGATTAGGTGGGTTTATAGGGGGATGGGTCTGGCTGGGAAGCTCCAAGTGTCAGCGTGGACTTGTTGGGCCAAAGGGCCTGTTTCCACACTGTAGGGATTCTATGAAATGTGAAGCAATGTATTTTGGTAGAAGAAACATGGAGACACAATATAGGCTCAATGGTACAACTTTGAGGGGAGTACAGGGGGACCTTGGGATTCAAGTGCATAATTCTCTGAAGGTAGCCAGGGAAGTTGAAGGAGTTATTAAGAAGCTTATAGGATCCTTGGGTTTATAGAGGCGTAGAGTAAAAAAGCAAGGAAGTGCTGCAACATATTTACAAATCATTGCCCAAACCACATGTTCAGTTCTGGGTACCTTATTTAATGAAGGATGTTAAAGCCCTGGAGAAAATTCAAAGAAGATTTACTAGAATGATACCAGAAATGAGGGATTTTAGATACAGGGAAACTGGGCTTATTCCCTTTGGAGCAGAAAAGATTAAGAGGTGACCTTTTTGTAGTAGTCAGAATTATGAACAATTTTTACAGGGTAAAGTAATACATTCTATTTCAACTAATTAGTATGTCAGTCACTGTGGGTCACAATTTCAAGATTGTCAACAAGCGAGCTAGGAGGTAGATGAGGAGAAACTTCTTTACTCAGAGACTTCTTAGGATTTGGAATGTGCTACCTGGGAGAGTGCTGGAGGCAGATTCCAAATGAGGTTTCAAAAGAGAGTGGGATGTATATCTGCAGGTGATGAATTTAGAGGACTACACAGGTAGGGCAGGAGAATGGGACTAGCTAGATAGCTCTTTCAGGTGCTAGTACAGACTCGATGGTTTGAATGGTGTCCTGAATTGTAAAATCCTATGAATCAATGATTGAATAAGAAGGCAACTCATCACCACCCTTGAGAGGGCAACTTGGAACAGGCAATAAATAGCTGGCCCACCCAGATCCCTTGAATGAATAAAAAAAAAGTCTTAATTGTAAAACTCACTTTGATGATCAGGAAGGCTGATCGTAGCTTTAAATTACACCTGAAATTCTAAGCACACGTATTTTTAAAGATATTCTCACTCAAGAGGGGCCATCATGTCAGCCCATGACTGTTACACATACTCCTTCAATTTCCCTCATGTCAAAATTACTTTGCTTCACAAGTGGCTAAATGGTATTCAGTCCAAAGGGATAAATCCAAATAGGATCAGAACTCAGAAATGATAAGCACCAGACGCTGTTGGAGAAGGCTGTGCTTAACATTCCTGTTTGAAGAAGCAAAAAAAAACCATGAAACTCTGACCAAATACATCTTCAAAGGACTTTAAGTTAAGACAATAGTGCAACATGGCCTTGCTGCGCAAGCAGCCACGGTGGGAAAATGAGTCATAAGAAATGATTGGGACTGAAGTCTAACTTGGACTTCCATCAGTCGTTTCTAAAAAAAAAAAAAATCACATTTACTGTGGGTGCTGAAACTCTGAGAATAGAGAAAAAAGAATAAAAAGTGCTGACGAAACTCATCAACTGTAGCAAAACAGACAGAGTCCAGTGCGATGTAGAACTCTGTTTTCTCTCCACAGATACTGCAAGAACTTCTGAATTTCTCCAACACTTTCTGATTTCATTCTATTTCCCAAGATTTTGTTAGTACTGCACCAATAGTAACATACCTGTGTCACATCTGAATATGTTGTAGACAAATTATGGTGAATGATGGATGTCATTAGTCAACATTTCAATTATTGTGGTGTCATTTGACAGCCACAATTGTAAAAAGCAAACTAAATGCTCTTTGTATAAATGTTAAAAACTGCGGATGTCGTAAATCCGAAATCAAACAGAAGATGATAAAATTATTCCTAGATTAAGCAGAAACAGAGTCAACATTGCTAATCAGATGATCCTTCATCAATATGTCTCTTTCTCCTCAGGTGCTATCTTGATGGGTCTCCTTCATTTTTGTCCAAAGACTCTGATGTTAGGACAAAGAACAATACAGCACAGTAGCAGACCCTTTGGCCCTCCAAGCCTGGGCCAACACATTTAGCCCTTCCATAATATAGCTGTTTTCCCTTACAGGATCCGTATCCCTCTATTCCACTCTATTCATGTATTTGTCCGGGTGCTGCATTGTATCTGCTTCCACCACCTCCTCTGCCAACGCATCCCAGGCACTCACCACCCTATGTGAGAAAAATGTGCCTCGCACATCTCTTTTACACTTCCTCCCCACCACACCTTGAACCTGTATCCCCTAGTAATTGACCCCTTCACCCTGGGAAAAAAAAATCATACTTTCCACTCTATCATTGCTATTCACAATCTTATAAACTTCCATCAGGTCACCCCTCAACCTCTTGCCTTCCAGTGCAAACAAACCCAGTCTATCAAACCTTCCTTCATAGCTAAAATCACCCATGCCAGGCAACATCCTGACAAACATTCTCTGTGCCATTTCCAAAGCATCCTTGTCATTCTAGTAGTGTGGTGATCAGAACTGTACGCAATATTCCAAGTGTGGCCTGACTAAAGTTCTATAAAGCTGCAGCATAACTTGTCTATCCTTATACTCAATATCCCTTCCAATGAAGGTAAGCATGCCATAGGCCTTTTTTACTACATTATCTAGCTGTGCTGCCACCCTCAATGATCTGTGCACCTGCGAAACCAGATCCCTCTGCATAGCATATGTTCCAGATGCAAACTCCTGTTTGTTTATATGGAGTCTATTCTGGATGGAGTACCTCCCGAGGTGAAAGTAACTGACCAGGTGGAGTGTAAAGGACACAACCTTGTCATTCCATCCTGTGTGCAATCTGTGGAACACAGGAATAGGAATAAGCCATTCAGCTCTTCGAGCCTGCCCTGCCATTTCATTTGAACATGGTTGATTGAACACTTCACTTTACCCTCCCCAACCCCATCACCCTGTTTGTAGAACCACACAATCATAGAAGTGATACAGCATAGAATGGAGCCATTTGACTCATCTTGTTCATGCTGACTGAAACACAACCAGATGCCCTTCCTAATCCCACTTTCCTGCACACGACACATAACAATGCAGCTTATACCACTTAAGATGCAGATCCAAGTACTTTTTAAAAGATGTGTAGATGCCGGTGTTGGACTGAGGTGGACAAGGTCAGAAGCCACACGGCACCAGGTTATAGTCCAACAGGTTTATTTGAAATCACAAGTTTTCTAAGCGCTGATCCTTTGTCAGGTGGAGTGACAAAGAAGCAACGCTCCAAAAGCTTGTGATTTCAAATAAACCTGTTGGACTATAACCTGGTGTCATGTGATATATGACGTTTTTAAAAGAGTTTAGGGTCTCTACCTCCACCACCAACTCAGGCAGTGAATTCCAGACACTCACCAACCTCTGTGTTAAAAAAGTTTTCCTCACATCCCCTCTAATCCATCTGTCACTTAGCTTGAATCAATGACCCCTGATTTTTGAACTCTCTGCCAGGGGAAACAGGTTCTTCCTTTCTACTCTATCTCAAACCCTCACAATTTTGTATACCTCAATCATGTCACCCCTCCCCCATCTCAGTCTTCTTTGTTCCAAGGAAAATAACCTCAACTTCTCCAATCTCCCTTCATAGCTACAATCGTCCAGTCCTGGTATCATTCTAGTAAGTCTTCTCTGCGCTCTCTCCAGTGCAATTACAGCCTTCCTGTAAGATGGTGGCCAGAACTGCACAAATTGCTTTTGTATTCTATATCTCTGCCAATAAAGGACAGCATTCCACATGCCTTCTTTACAACCTTAACTACCTGTACAACCACCTTTTTTCTCTAATCAACCTGGTCACAGATGTTATTACACACCTCTGGAGCAGGTGTGACTTGAGCCCAGGCCTCCTAGTCCAGGGAAAGGACTGTATCACTGTGCCACAAGAGGGCCGTTTTGTGCTACTACTTTTAGGGATCTGTGCACTCGCACGACAAGATTTGTCACTTCATCTACCCCTTATGGTATATTCTGGTTTATTGTGTGTTCCCTTTTACTGTTTGACCTCCCTAAATGCATTACCTCACACCTACTGGAGTTGAACTCCATCTGCCACTTTCCTGCCCACTCCACCAGCCCATCTATATCATTTTGGAGCTTACAGCTACCCTTTACTCTATTCATTACGTGGCCAATTTTTGTGTCATCTGTAAATTTCCTAGCTGTGCCCCGCACATTCAAGTCCAATTATTAATGGTTTCCAACACTGAGGCCTGCAGAACATCACTTGAAACAGTTTTCTGTTCACAAGAGCAGCCATCAACCAGTGCCCTTTGCTTTCTGTTACTAATTCAATCCAATTCAAGACATTATTGCATGCCTCATTTGCTTTTACTTTTTTGGCTAGTCTGCCATGAGGGATATTGTCAAATGGCTTACAAATGTATGCCATTGGTAATCAGAGATCTATGGATCTTTCCCTTAAACAGTCTCAAAGACAAAGCTGCACAGCCCTCTGCTTGTGGGGTTCACTGCTTTTGGGGAAAGTTCTCCTCATCTCGGACCTAAGTGGCAAGTAGTCTTACTTTTAAATTGTGGCTTTTGGCTCTGGACACCTCAACCAGTGAAACATTTTACCTGCATCTATCTTTCTATCCCTTTCACTAAGTTGTATATTTCAATGAGATCACCTCTCATTCTTCACATCTCTGGAGAATACAGGCCCAGTTTCAGTTTGCACAATCCCTCTTCAGCGGACAGTCCCACCATCCCAGGAACAAAGTCTGGTGAGGGGGTGAGAAGGAGTTACAGCACTGCTCATCTTTGTCCTCTCTCTCCAGTTATCAGATACTTTTTTTTCTTGTAATGGGACAAAAGGAGAGATTGATTTATTTTAGATTTTTTTAATTTTAGATTTATTTATTTGTCACGTGTACTAAGTTTAGGGATACAAAAGTACAACAAAAAGTGTACAAATTCGCCATTCACTGGCGCCCACTTGGTTACAAAAACCAGAATTAAAAGATTTTAACAGAGTCAAAAAGGTAAGCAAGAAAAAGAAAAGTCCAGACCTCGGGGCCCCAGTCCCATCTCCACAAAGTTGCAGGCACCGCTCCAAACGCTAGGCCGCCATCATCCCGCTGTCACCGCCTACCACTGTTTTGTTACCGGCAGCTCTCGCAGCCAACTGTTGCCCCCTCACCAGCCCCGCACTCACCGCCGACGTCGCTCAGCCCACGCTCGATCCGCCGTCGCTGCAGGACACGGCCCGCACGTTCAGCTCCCGCCACACAGTTCCCGGTCGCGACTTGACTCCTTAGCTAGGTAGTTAAAAGGGCAGGGGTGGTGGAGTAGGGATAGGATTACTACAGAGAGGAGAGAGAAGAAGAAGATAAAAAGGAAGGAAAGGAAAAGGAACTGGCGAGCAAAATGGAGCTCCAAATGGCGTGACCTAACCTGCTGTTATCTTGCATTCCAGAGCACAATGATGTAAGCATTATTAGTGAGGTACACACACAGCAGAGGTGTAATTCCTCCGCCTAGACTACCCCCTCTTGCCTCTTCCCTGCACTTGACCTGTTTATTGAGAACTGTCAAAGTGACATTGATCATTTGAATTTCTCTCACCCCATCAACCATTCGAACCTATCTCCCTCTGAACTGATTGCTGTCAGATCCAACCCTGACTCAAGCTTCCTGATAAGGCTGGTGCTGTTGTTGTCTGTTGGACTGACCTCTACATCAATAATGTTGGGTTCCAGCTCTCAGACAGCTCCCCCTCTCTCCCCCAGACCATGATGTCACCTTGGAGCACCAGGCCATTGTGTCCCCAGTACTGACTAACCTAATTTTATCTGATGATCTCTTCCCCCATTGCCGATAGTCCCTTGACTCTATACAGGTCAGGCAGACCCATTGTTTCTGCTTGGTCCTGCCCCACAGAACTCATTTGTCCCTACCCTTGGCTCAGAGGTGGTGATGTGTTCAGTGTGAGTGAGCAGGAAGCAGAAAGGGCAGGAATGGTTAATCATTTTGAGACATGAGATGGGTGTGAGCTGTGAGAAGAGATGTTGCTCGCAATGCAGGCAGTTATAAATCATGACCCTTGATGATGATGCTGAGCAACGACAGAGTTAGAGTGTCTACAGGAAGTAGACAGAAGGTGATGACGGTTCTTCTTGAGGGGAACAGATCATTATCCTCCTTCTAGCACTGTTGGACATTTCTCCTGGGATGGGAAATGGCACTTCACTGGAAATGCTGTCTGGGTCCGTCCTCTCTGTGTGCAGTGCTATGGTTTCCTTTCACCGTTCACAGGAAACAGGATGGTCCTCCAGACTGTCCACCAACACCTCCAGGTCCCTTTCCTCAAAGAGGGCTCCAAATACTCTTTCTGCAAACTAAATTAAAAGCATCAACAACTAGCTATTTCAATCTTTTATGTTCAAATTATATCAACGGGTAATGTGTCTCAAATACAACCGTCCAAACTGGAGTTGTCGAAAGACTGCACACTTTTATAATGTTCTGTGCATTCATTTTAGTTGTCTAAGATTTTTTAAAAAGTAATAAGCTGGACAATTCAGTTTTGGACAAGATTAGTAATTAACTTTGACAATTTGCGCGTTACTCTGGCCCACTTTGTACACTCGCAACTAACTGGGAGGTAGCAGCAGATTAGCAGCACCGCATGCAGGCTCCTGCCCGGAACTCATTTGCAAGTGTGTTCCTGGAAGTGGGGGAGGGATGGGGAGAGTGTGTTCCTGGCAGTGGAGGAGGGAGGTGAGAGCGTGTCCCTGGTGGTGGAGGAAGGATGGCAAGAGTGTGTGTCCTTGGTGGTGGAGGAGGGAAGCGAGAGTGTGTTCTTGGTGGTGGAGGCGGGAGGCGAGAGTGTGTTCCTGGTGGTGGAGGAGGGAGGCGAGAGTGTGTTCATGGTGGTGGTGGAAGGATGGCAAGAGTGTGTATTCTTGCTGGTGGAGGAGGGAGGTGAGGGTGTGTTCCTGGTGGTGGGGGAGGGATGGCAAGAGTATGTTCCTGGTGGTGGAGGAGGGAGTTGAGGGTGTGTTCCTGGTGGTGGAGGAGGGAGGTGAGAGTGTGTTCCTGGTGGTGGAGGAAGGATGGCAAGAGTGTGTGTTCTTGGTGGTGGAGGAGGGAGGTGAGGGTGTGTTCCTGGTGGTGGAGGACGGAGGTGAGAGTGTGTTCCTGGTGGTGGAGGAAGGATGGCAAGAGTGTGTGTCCTTGGTGTTGGAGGAGGGAGGCGAGAGTGTGTTCCTGGTGGTGGAGGAAGGATGGCAAGAGTGTGTGCTCTTGGTAGTGGAGGAGGGAGGTGAGGGTGTGTTCCTGGTGATGGAGGAGTGAGGTGAGAGTGTGTTCCTGGTGGTGGGGGAGGGATGGGGAGACTGTGTTCCTGGTGGTGGAGGAGGGAGGTGAGAGTGTGTTCCTGGTGGTGGAGGAAGGAGGCAAGAGTGTGTTCCTGGTGGTGGGGGAGGGATGGGGAGAGTGTGTTCCTGGTGTGGAGGAGGGAGGTGAGAGTGTGTTCCTGGTGGTGGAGGAGGAAGGTGAGAGTGTGTTCCTGGTGGTGGAGGAAGGATAGCAAGAGTGTGTGTTCTTGGTGGTGGAGGAGGGAGGTGAGGGTGTGTTCCTGGTGGTGGAGGAGTGAGGTGAGAGTGTGTTCCTGGTGGTGGGGGAGGGTTGGCAAGAGTATGTTCCTGGTGGTGGAGGAGGGAGTTGAGGGTGTGCTCCTGGTGGTGGAGGAGGGAGGTGAGAGTGTGTTCCTGGTGGTGGAGGAAGGATGGCAGGAGTGTGTGTTCTTGGTGGTGGAGGAGGGAGGTGAGGGTGTGTTCCTGGTGGTGGAGGACGGAGGTGAGAGTGTGTTCCTGGTGGTGGAGGAAGGATGGCAAGAGTGTGTGTCCTTGGTTTTGGAGGAGGGAGGCGAGAGTGTGTTCCTGGTGGTGGAGGAAGGATG
>JAHRHZ010000249.1:12359001-12373756 GCA_024137785.1 Ginglymostoma cirratum
CCCTTCAGCTTCAGCAGCGCCTACTTTGCTGAGACTGGCCCAGCGTGGACTCACGGCGGTGACGTTGTCAGTAGAGACAAGGTGGCCACAGGTGGCACAGCAAAGGGACTCAACGCTGGCCAACTGCTTCCTGCTGGTGTTGGTCGCTATGTCAGGTTGGAAGAGCCTGGATCCAATCCAGGAAGGATTGTAATGCTGAACTTTTAGCTTTTTTCTTTATGCTCTACTTTATCCCCAAGATTTTGTATCTTGGCACCTTTGTATCTAAGATGGGACCGGGAATGGCAACACTGTAAACTTTTTGATGTACTCCTGTATCCCTGTGCTTGAGTACACACGACATTGAAATCTAACTCTACTCACATTCCAGGTCACCCTTTACTGCACACAACCTTGTTAGGGATAGCAAGAACTGCAGATACTGGAGTTGGAGATAACACAGTGTGGAGCTGGCAGGAACACAGCAGGCCAGGCAGCAACAGAGGAGCAGGAAAGCTGACATTTTGGGTTGGGACCCTTCTTCAGAAATGGGTTTTTTTTCTGAAGAAGGGTCCTGACTTGAAACGTCAACTTTCTTGCTCCACTGACACAACCTGGTTAGACCTGAACTGACGCACACTCCAGCAATATCTGAAATACGGCAAGGCATTGCAACTGAGCTGGCTAGGTTTGAGGTACTGCACCCATACTTGCTTCCTTTCCATGTTAGGTTATAAATGTAAGCATTTAAATGCATGTATTAGTATG
The DNA here is from genome assembly GCA_024137785.1 of Ginglymostoma cirratum. Taxonomy (NCBI): domain Eukaryota; kingdom Metazoa; phylum Chordata; class Chondrichthyes; order Orectolobiformes; family Ginglymostomatidae; genus Ginglymostoma; species Ginglymostoma cirratum. The sequence goes on from JAHRHZ010000249.1 coordinate 12,359,749, forward strand.
CTGCCACATGCCTTAATGAACTTCTGCTCATAAGATGAGAATTCAAGAAAACTAAGCAGCAAGAAGTCCCAGTAGCAAGCATAATCGAGGCATGCATTAGTTGATAACTGGACAGGAGGACTAAACTCCCATACCCTAAACATACCAGCAAGTTCTGCAGTGCTCCAATTTTATGGACTGTTCAGCCATATCCAATCAGTGCTGAATAATCTGTCCTGATTATTTTCCTTTAGATGTAATGGTAGATTGGCTCTTTGGCTGTAAACCCAACTGAGGATTTAATAACCGAATGTGAGCTAATTCAAACAGTGCTTTCCTGCTAAATAAGATGTTTAAATTTCAGACAGGCAAAGGGTCAATTAAATGCAATGCTAAATGGATTACAGCATCAATTAAATCTGTTGTTAAAGAGTGGGCCTGCCTGAAATAACTGGCAGCCAGCAATTTGCAGTAATGATACTGTGTATTATATAAAACTGCACTGGAACTGAGGTGTAATCTACCTGCTCTGCTGGACAAATGTTAAATCATGTACCCGCCACATGTAGCCTGCTCCATGCCAACTTGCTGTGATTTATGGGGTTGTTCCAAATCATAATCATTGACTGTGATGCAGTGTGAATGGTGATTTACTAATTTTATCACTGCAATGATAACTTCTGCACAGTTGACCAAGCAGAACATAAACAGCCCAAGTGCTCAGATGAAATCAGATAAAAAGAAATTGCTATTTGTATTTTCATATACACAGTGCTGGCAGAGCGCAGGAGTGAACCAGCGTCAGGCTCGTACCAATTCTAAGCTGTGCTGTGAATTGCGAGTCTGGGCTAAAACCAGATTCTAGAATAAAGCTTGGAGTGAGAATCCCTAGAGCAGATAGCCTCACATTAATTCAGTTTCACACTACGTTGGGTGTAAACCCAATGGAGTGCCAGTGCTGTTTACCAAATGTTCAGTAGTTTAGAGGAAGAATCAAGTCAGAATTGAAATATTAACGCTGCTTCTCTCTCTCCAGAGACACTGCCAGACTGGTGGAGTTTCTCCATTACCTTCAGTTTTTATTAAAATTGTTCACATTGCCATTGGTCCCTACAACATTTCCCCCCACACCATAACTCCCACTACCCACACACAATCCGCAGCCCCCCCACCCCATATCCCAGCACTTTGCAACAGCCGTAAACCTAAGTATAAATATTTAAAGAGCAACACGCAGGGATAATTCATTTCCCATCTATGAACAATACCCCAAATCAAACCAGTCGTATTTGCCTGCGTGTGAACCATATCCCTCGAAACCTTTCCCATTCGTGTACCTGTCCAAATTTCTTTTAAATGTTGTAACTATCCTTGCCTCTATCACTTCCTCTGACACTTTATTCTAGATTCCATACCACACTCTGTGTGAAAAAGTTGCCCCTCAGGTCCCTTTTCCATCTTTCTCCTTTCCCCATAAACCTATGCCCTCTATTTTTGAACTCTCCCAACCATGGGAAAAGACCTCTGCTATTCACCTTATCTCTGCCTCTCATGATCTAATAAACCTCTGTAAGGCCCGCCTCAACATCTTACATTCCAAGGAAAAAAGTCTCAGCCTATCCAGCCTCTCTTTGTAATTCAAACCCTCTAATACCAATAACATCCTTGTAAATCTTTTCTGTACCCTCTCCAATTTAATGATATTCTTCCAATAGCAGGGCCTCACAAATATCCTGTACAGCCAGAATATGACGTCCCAATTCATACACTCAATGCTCTGACCAATGAAGGCAAACATGCCAAATCTCTTCTTTACGACCCTGTTGACCTATGATGCCACTTTCAAGAAACTATGTACCTGAACCTCGAAATCTCTCTGTTCAGCGACACTCCCCAGGGCCTTCTATTAATTGTGTAAGTCCTGCCCTGGTTTGTCTTAACACAATGCAACACCTCGCCTTCATCTAAATTAAACTCCACTTGCCAAACCACAATCCACTGGCCCCTCCGATCAAAATCTTACGGTACTCTTTGATAACCTGCTTCACTGTCCACCAATTTTGGTGTCATCAGCAAACTTGCTGACCCATGCTTCCTTTATTTTCATCCACATCATTTGTATAAATGACAAATAACAGCAGACCCAGCACCGATCCTTGTGGGTCACCACCAGTCACAGGCTTCCAGTCCAAAAAAAATCCCTCTACCACCACCCTTTGTCTTTACTGTCAAACCAAGTTTGTATCCAATTGATTAGCTCTCCTTGGATCCCATGTGATCTAACTTTTCTAACCAGTCTACCATGCGGAACCTCGTCGGAGTCCTTGCTAAGGTTCATGCAGACAACATCTACTGCTCTGCCCTCATTTATCTTCTTGGCTACATCCTCAGAAAACTCAAACAAGTTTGTGAGACACAATTTCCCACATACAAAGCCATGCTGACAATCCATAATCAGTCCTTACCTGTCAAAAGCATGTAAATCCTATCTCTCAGAATCCCCTCCAACAACCTACCCACTATCGATGTCAGACTCATGGACTGTTGTTCCCTGGCTTTTCCTTGCAGCCTTTTTTAAATAAAAGCACAACAAAAAGACATTCTCCAGTCTTCTGGCAGCTCACCCATGGCTGTAGGTGATACAAATCTCTGCTAGATATACTACTGAGGCTGCACAAGTCTCTGGTCAGACCAGATTTGGAACATTGTGAGCAGCTTTTTGTCCCAATTTTAAGGATGGATGTGTTGGCATTGTAGGTGGTCCGGAAGAGGTTTGCAAGAATAATCCCAGGGATGAAGGGTTGATCATATGAAGATCAGTTGAGGACTCTGAGTATGTACTCAATGTAGGTTAGATGGATGAGGGGACATTCACTGAAACTAAAAGGATACAGAAAGCCCTGTATGGATAAGATATGTCCACTTATCGGAGAGACTGGGACCTGAGGGCACAGCCTCAGAGTGAAGGAATGTCCCTTTAAAACTGAGATGAGGAGGAATTGCTTCAACCAGAGGGTGGTGAATCCACAGAATCAGTGCCCCAGAAGCCTGTGGAGGCCAGGTCATTGAGTACATTTAAGACAGAGATAGATAGATTCTTGATTAGTCAGGGGATCAAGGGTAATGGGGAGGAGTGAGGAATGGAGGTGAGAAATGTATCAGTCATGGTTGAATGTTGGTGTAGACTCAGTGGGTCGAATGACATAATTCTGCTCCCATATCTTATGGTCTTTTCCTCTTGCTGGTTCCCTCACCACCAATGCAGATGCAGTTCGTAGTTATGCCCTTTAGAACAAGGCCAGTTTGGTCAGCCATGGTGCTACCGAGCCACTTGACAATAGTCATTAAGGTTTCTCACCCAGGGTGTCTTCTGTGCCCTTGCTGCCTGAGTGCTTCTTCCAAGAATTGCTCAACTTGGAGAAGATAAACAAAGAAATAGGTTTCACGGGGAACAGCTTGGTGTGGTTGGGAAGGCAGAGGGTAGCTGCCTATTGTGGGGAGAAGGGGTAATATCCAGCATAAGGAAACATTCAGGACAGGAGGAGGTTGCAGAGACTGGGCTGTGATAGCAAAACTTTTAATCAGCTCAAGTTAATGGTAAATAGAAACCGAAAAAACTGCGGATGCTGTAAATCAGAAACAAAAACAGAAGTTACTGGAAAGGGTCAGCAGGTCTGGCAGCATCTGTCAAGAGAAATCAGAGTTAACATTTTGAATCCGGTGACTCTTCTGTTACAATTTTTTTTCTTTTTCATTAACATTATTTTCACTTCTACGCCTGGTGTTTAACCAGGTATTTGCTAAAACTCATTTCCACAGCCACATCACATTCCTCAGTGACTGCCTCTGGCTCAGACTCACCTCACGTGGATTCCAACTCAAGTTTCATCCCTAGTGCTTTGAATCCTCCCAGGATCACAAGCATCTCCGTGATGGTCAACGATACCTGGACAGCAACTCTTGCTGCGTCCTGAGATCCACACTCAGAGCCATGCGGCATCACATGCACACTCTCGACCTTTCTCTCCAACAACATCACAACACACTGGCTCAGGGCTGCACCACTCCGCAGTTCCACTTCATCCTCCAGTTCATTTGCCGTGCTAGCAAGAAACTCATTTTTCCTTTCAGGCATCAAAGCCCAGAAGATGCAACAAGTCAGAGACATGCACGGACCTCCAGTACCTTCCTCCCCTCCCCTTCCCTCTGACTCCATACCTTCCCCCAACCCCACCTCCTGTCAGGTATTAACCATCCCTCCTAATCTTCTGCTCTCTAATCCTGAACGTTCTGTACGCAGCAAAGGTCTCAGCTTTATCCCACTGCATCCCCACATTAACAAATTTCAGGCACGGCATGACGTCAAACTCTCCTTCCCTTGTCTTCCCCTCCATGCCCATTTGTTTGAACAAGAATCCTTTCCCTGTCCCAAAGGCTCCTTCACCCAGTTCCAACACTGTCCCTCCACCTGGACCCCTCCCTCTAGCCTTTTAGCTGTACTCGATCTGTTCATTGGGAACTGTTGACATGACATTTGTCACCTCAATTTCTGTGCCCCCTGAACCCAAACCAACCAATCTCCCTCAAAACCGACTGCACTCCGTGCACTCAGATCTAACCCTGACTTTGTTATTAAGCCTGCCAATAAGGGTGGTGGTGTTGTAGTCTGGCGCATTGACCTCTACATTGCAGAGGCTGAATGCCAGCTCTCAGATACCTCCTCCTATCTCCCTCTGGACTATGACCCCACCAAGGTACATCAGGCCATTGTATCAACAACAGTCACTAACCTCATTTCATCCAGTGATCTCATTCCACCCCACAGCACCCACCCACTGCCTCCAAGCTGATAGTCCCCCAGGCCCACACAGCTCGCTTCTACCTCCTTCTGACAATTCACAAACACGACAGCCAGGACAGACCCATTGTTTCAACCTGCTCCTGCCCTGCCCCACAGAACTCATCTTTTCCTGCTTTGCCTCAGTCTGTTCTCCCTTGGTCCTGTCCCTGCCCATGTACGTTCATGATTCATTCGATGCTTTACACCAGTTTTGGAATTTCCAGTTTGTAGCTCTAGCTGCTCCATCCTTACCATATATCTGCAATCCCTTTACACCTTCATCCCCCACCTGGATCATTTCAGGCCTCTCCATTCTTCCTGGAGCAAAGGCCTGAACCATCCCCACCCACGACCACCCTCCTCCACTTGGCCAAGCTTATCCTCACCCAATTTCTCTTTTAACTCCTCTCATTTTCTTCAGCTCAGAGGGGTATCCATGGATACCCACATGGGCCCCAGTTATGCCTGTGTCTTTGTGGAGTATGTGGAACATTCCTTGTTCCAGTCCTATTCCAGCCCCCAACCATAACTCTTTCTCTGATATATTGATGATATCATCGGTGCTGCTTCCCTCTCTCATCTGGAATTTGAAAAGGTCATTGGCTTCAATTCCAATTTCCACCCCAACCTCAATTTCACCTGATCCACCTGACTCCTCCCTTCCCTTCCTTGACACCTCTGTTTTCAATTCTGGGGATAGAATGGCAATTAACATCCACTATAAACCCACTGCCTCCCACAGCTATTAGAACTACATATCATCGCACATTGCTTCCTGTAAAGGCTCCATTCCATTCTCCCAGTTCCTCCATCTCCATTGATGAAAGTTGAGTTGGAATCCAAGTGGGGTGACTGAGCTGGAGGCAGTACCTGAGGAACGTGATGTGGCTGTGGAAACAGGTTCTGGCAAATACCTGGTCAAACACCAGGAGTGACAGTGAAATTAATGTTGGTGGAAAAGAAAAAAAATTGAAACGGAAACACCTTCAGAGAGAGGAGCAGAACTTCTTCAAAGGGGACAAGTCTAGAAGAGATGTGGCAGTGAGTTAAATACTAAATAAAAATCTTGTTGCCTCCCACAGAGACCATTCCCTCCAGGACACCCTGGTTCATTCTTCCTTCATTCCCAACACCCTCCCACAGCCTCTCGGCACCTTCCCCTGTAACTGCCATGGGTGTAACACTTTTCCATTTACCTCCTCCCTCAGTATCCAAGGGCCCAAACATAACTTCCAGGTGAAGCAACACTTCACCTGCACTTCCCACAATCTAGTCTAGTGCATTCGCTGCTCACAGTGTGGTCCCCTCTACACTGGAGGAACAAAGCGTAGATTGGGTGGCCGCTTCAGTGAAATCTACATTCTGCCTGCAAAGAAGACCCTGAGCTTCCAGTTGCCTGCCACTTTAACACACCAACCTGTTCCCTGGTCAATATCTCCAACAACACGCAAGAAGCTTGACACCATCTACGACAAAGCAGCCCACTTGACTGGCATCACATGCACAAGCATCCATTCTGTCTACCACCGATGCTCAGAAGCAGCAGTGTGTACTATCTACAAGATGCACTGCAAAAATTTACCAAAGATCCTCAGGCAGCACCTTCCGAACCCACGACCACTTCCATCTAGAAGGTCAAGGGCAGCAGATACATGGGAACACCACCCCCTGCAATATCCACACCTGACTTGGAAATATATTGCCATTGCTTCACTGTCACTGTGTCAAAATCCTGGAATTCCCACCTGTCAACCCACAGCAGGTAGACTGTAGCAGCTTAAGAAGACAGCTCAAACACACCTTCTCAAGGGTAACCATGGATGGGCAATAAATACTGGGCAGCTATCGACGCCCACAGCCAACAAAAAATGATATTTTTAAAAATCGGGGGCAGCTTCAAGGATACAGACAATATTGTTAAGTGAAATATTACGCTACCAGAGATAAAGAATGTGTTTAAGTTGGTTAAATAAGGAACAGCTTCAGACATAAATTAAGAGATAACTGAATCTATAACTTTCTTGGATAAACAGAATTTGAAGAGATAACAACATAAATCACACTAGATATTTTAACGAATACTTCCAGTTATCTAAAAAAACATATCTCTGATGGAAAGCAATGCAATTATTTTCAAACCTGAAGATTTGTGAGTGTTATGATCTTAGCTGATGGTAAAACTGCACGGGTCAGGCCCTAGAATGAATACTGGCTTAGAATCATGGAGTCATAGAGTCCTACAGGATGGAGACAGGCCCTTTGGCCCCAACTGGTCTATGCTGACTGAAATGTCCATCCACACGAACCCTACTTCCCTGCACTTGGCCCATATCCTTCTAAACTTTTCCTATCAATGTATTCTTCCAAATGCCTTTTAAATGTTGTTAATGTACCCACCTCAATCACTTCCATTGGCAGCTCATTCCATATACGTACCACCCTCTGTGTAAAGTTGCCCCTCAGGCTCCCAAGTATTCTTTCACCTCTTACCTTAAACTGATGCCATCTAGCCCTCGATTCCCCAACCCTGGGAAAACGACTGAGTGCATTCACCCTATCCATGCTTGTCATGATCTTATTCACTTCTATAAGATACCCCCTCCAAAGAAAAAAGTCTTAGCTTCTCCAACCTCTTCCTGTAACTCAGTCCCTTGAGTCCTTGCGACATCCTTGTAAATTTCCTCTGCACTCTTTCCAGTTTATTAACATGCCTCCTATAGCAAGGTGGCCAAAAAAGTTCAGCTTCACCAACATCCTGTACAACTGCAACGTAACAACCTAACTTCTGTACTCAATGCCCTGACTGATGAAGGCCAGTGTGCCAAAAGCCTTCTTCACTGCCCTGTCTACCTGTGACTCCACTTTCAGAGAACAGTGCACTTAAACTCCAAGGTCCCTCTGTTCCACTACACTCCTTAGGGCCCTACCGTTCACAATGAAACTCCTACCTTGATGTGACTTGCCAAAATGCAACACCTCACACCTGTATGTTAAACTCCACTTGCCATTTCTCGGCCCACTTCCCCAGTTGATCAAAATCCTGTTGCAATTTCTGATAACCTTCCTCACCGTCCACGATACGGCCTATTTTAATGTCTTCCACAAACTTACTAATAATATCTTGTATATTCTCATCCAAGTCATCGATATAGATTGATAGAACATTTTTGTTTTTGTTAAGTTCGTTAGGTGGTTGGACTCTAAGACATATTCACATTTGGCTGAAGATTTTCTTTAACAAGAAAGACTTATTCACAAAAGAAGGAATTAAGAAATGAACAAAACCAAGCTATTTAACCCTAGAAGATGGTGAAAAATATCTATTATAATGACACTTATAAACATCCCAAGCTGTTTCCCAACAGAATCCATTAACAGGCTCAAGTTCAAATAAATTGCACATCCACCTTAAATCTTTATTTGATTTGACTTGATTCATTATTGTCACATATTCAGATATGACGAAAAGTATAGTTTTGTGTGCAACACAAGAAAATTATATTTTACATAAGTTCATCAGGAGATTGGAACAGAATATAGTGTTGCAGCTACAGAGAAGGTGCGGAGAAAGTTTAACTTAATTCTAAGCTCCCACTTAACTGTTTCATTACAGTTTCTTTACCATGGGGCAATTTGATGAGTCCTTTCTAAGACTGCCAACATGTATGATTGTTTTTCACAAATTTGAGAGCCTAAACTTTCTCAGTAATAATAACCTGCAGATTTCCAATCCAGCTCTCCTGCTTTGAAAGTTACCCAAATTAAGCCCTTCTGCTGAGGGACTTGTTGGCTGAACTGCCCAGGACATCTTCCAAGACAGATGTTAAACTTGCTTCTGAACTCAGCTTTGGTATCTTCTGAACAGAATTTGAATGGAACTTGCTCCCCCTAGATTCTTCGGAACTGAAAACTGTGCTTATAATCATGTACCTACTTGTTGCAACCTCAACAGTATCTAAATCTTTCCATTGACACCACAGGGGATTGCAGTCAACTGCTCTCTGACAATTGTTAGGATTAGTCACTGTTCTAGAAGGACTTTATGACTTTTTTGACATTAATATATGTATCTTCTGTATCCATTATCACATTGGTCGCTTCATTTAAATGATTTTGAAAATCATAATGGAAAGAAGTACACGATCCTAGACATTAAGAGTGGAAGTAGGCATCGAAGCCCTTCAAATTCGCTCTGCCATTTAATGTGATCATGGCTGATCTTATCCTGGTCTTAGCCCCACTTTCCTGCCTGCTCCCCATAGCCCTTTATCCTGCTTTTCATCAAAAGCCCTTTTTTTTCTTTCTTGAACTTTTGATTGATTCTGTCTGCACTACATTCTGGGTAAGTAAGTTCCACAGATTCACAACCCTCTGAGAGAAGTAGTTTCTCCTCATCTCAGTTTTGAACCTACCTCCTCTCACTCTGAATCCCTGACCTCTCATTGGAGGCTGTCCCAAAAGGGGGAGCACCTGTTCAATATCCATTTTGCAATCCGCTTTAGCATTTTATACACCTCAGTCAGATCCCCTTCATTCTTCTGAACTCCAGCGAGTACAAGCCCAAGCTGTTCAACGGTTCCTTGCACAACAGGCCTTCCATCCCTGGAATCAATCTGGTGAACCTCCTCTGAACTTCCTCCAATGCCACATTTTTCCTCAAGGAAAGAGACAAAACTGGACACAACATTCCAGGTCTAGTCTCACCAACACCTTATATAATTGTAAAAACACTTTTATAATCCAGTCCTTTTGCAATAAATACCAAGATTCCATTTGCCTTTCTCATTATGTGCTACACCTGCAAATTTACTTTCTGTGATTCATGCACAGAGACACCAAGATCCCTCTACACTGATGTATTTTGAATCTGCCTCCCATTTAAATAATAATTTGCCCTTTTGTTTTTCTGTATTTTTCTGTCAAAAATGAATAACTTTGCACTTAAGCACATTAAACTCCAACTGCCAGATTATGGCTCATTATCTAGCCTATCAATATCCATCTGTAAGCTCTTTATCTCCCCATCACAACCTCCTTTCCCACCTATTTTAGTGTTATCTGCAAATTTTACCATGTTACACTCTGTCCCTGCTTGCAGATCATTTATATAGATTGTAAATAATTGCGGACCAAGAACTGAATCATGCAGCACTCCACTTGTTACAGTTCACCATCCAGTGAAGAATCCATTTATCCCTACTTTGTACATTCTGTCAGTCAGCCAATCCTCTATCCAAGTCAATATTTTACCCTTAACCCTCTGGGATCTAACCTTTTGGATCAAGTCTTTCAGGTGGCACCTTGTCAAATGCTTTCTGGATGTTTAGAAATACCCATCCACTGGATCCCAAATAATAATTTTGAAGCAGAAATTTTTGAAATGTCGTATGTGCTGAGGCTTAGTTAATTTCAATCATTCATGGATGTTGCTGGCTAGGCCAGCATTTAGTGCCCTTCCTTACTTGACCTTGAGAAGGTAGTGATGACCTGACTTCTTGAACTGCTGCAGACAATGTGGTTTAGGTCGACTGACAACGTCATTAGATACAAACAGAAAGAAAGCTGTAGAAACTCACTAGGTCTGGCAGCATTTGTAGAAAGAGAAACAGAGTTAATGTCTTGAGGCTAGTACGACTCTTCTTCAGAACACGCATTGATGAGTAGACATAGAGTCATACAGGACTGAAAGTGTTAATTCTATCTCTGTCTCTCTCCACAGATGATGCCAGACCTGCTCAACTGCTCCATGAGGTTTTATGTGTTTGTTTCAGATTTCCAGCATTTACAGTACTTTGCTTTTACGTAATTAGGGACAAATGTCTTGGTCTTTGACCCAGCAAGTAGGAACAAAAGAGGGAAGAATTATCCTATGAACAATCTTTAATAAGTAGGTGCAAAGAAAAACATATGCCTTCATACGAAAAAGTCCCAAGATTATGACTATCTCAAAAAGCCAATAGTTGTGATGCTGACATCTAATATTGACAGTAAAGATGTGAGATTTGTCCAGACCAAATATTGGGATCAAATCGTGAGCATCAGGTTATCAGAGGACAGTCAGATGTTTCAGTGAAAAGCAGAGTACGACAAGGCTGTTTATTGGCACAAAAATGATTCAGTCTGGTCACAGAACAAATATTTAGATAATTAGCTGCATTTTCAGGTATAATTTTGAAGGCAAAACCATAACTGACGAGGGGCATGTTGACAACTCATCACTGTTATAAAGAAAGAAAGCTCATAAGATTCTACTTTCCTGAATGCTTCAGAAACCTGGATTATCAATTAATATCTATAGATGAAAATGAAAGCTTCTGAAATATGGATGCTAAGAGGTATGCTAAAAAAAATCCACATTCAGAGCACGAGAAAAATGAGGAGGTGTTTGAAGTTACAAGATCAGAAAAAGTTCCAAAAGGTGACATCCAACAGATCAAAAGTCAGCATTTCACCCATTTGATCAGACTAAAGGCTTTAGATATCTCTTCTAGGGGGTAAAATTGGGGGTAGCTGAGAATCTGGTGACCAACATCACACAGTAGTTGCCTGGTTGATGGGTGTATAGAGTAAGAGAGGTGAGTGTGGCACACTGTGACAGCAGATTTCCTAAAATGAGTCATAGCAAGCGGCTGCAGGGTCCTGATATCAGCCCCGCCAGCTAACTGCAATCGCAAAGTGCAGATGGTATAGAGGCACTCGCATGGTAAAAAGTCAATTTCTGGAGTTTGAATCTGGTTGGCGCTGAGTTGTTTGAGGTCAGTTTGGGTTAAAATATGACAATTGTCCCTCACCATATCATGGGTTTAGGATGGGCTAAAGGATGGAGGGGTGGAAAATCAGCCACTGTACATGTGACTGCTAACTTCCAAGCAAATGACTAGGTCCCAGAATGGGCTACTGTCCCTCTTGAGCCTCCTCTACCATTCAATAAGTTCATGCTGATCTAATTGTAGTTTCAACCCCACTTTACTATCTCCCTTCCCATAACCTTTGTCTGCCTAATCAATCAAGTGTGTACCCTCTTCCATCTTAAAATGATTCAATGACCTTGCTCCACTGCTGTCCTGGGAAGAAAGTTCCACTGACCCACAACACTCTGAAAGGAAACAAAACATTTCCATCATCTAAACTGAAGACCGTAAATTTTGAAATCGTGTCTCCTAGTTTTAATTTCTTGCATTAGGGGAAACAATTTCTCAGCATGAACCTGATAGAGTTCCTTCAAGATGTTCTATTTTTCAATAAGAACACTTCTTCTGCTTCTGAATTCCAATAGGTGCCTGCCTGTTCTTTCCCATCTTACAAACATGTGAAGTAGGATCTGGTGTAGACCATTTAGCACCTTGAGCTTTTTCCGCCATTCAAGAGATCATGGTTGATTTGTTTGTATCTTGAATGATCCTTTTCCACCCCAATAAACTCTAATTGCATTGCCTAACGGGAATAGTTACACCTGCCTTAAAATATTCAATGGTCCCATTTTTTACATGAGGCAGAAAGTTTCAAAGTCACACAACCCTCTGAGAGAAAAAAAGCATTCTCTTCAGTTCTGTTCCAAAATAGTGATCCATAATTTTAAACAAATGCTTTCTGGATTTGTAATGAACCACAAGGGGAATCATCCTTTCCAGTTCCACCTTGTCAAGGCCATTCAGGATCTGACACACTTCAATGAAGTCACCCTTCCACAAGTGGAAAGAAGACCAGTCTGCCAAATTTATCTTCATCAGATGAGACACTCATTCCAAGTATCAATCTAGTAAAACTCTTCTGCACTAGCTCCAATACATTTGCATCTATCCAAAAATAAGGAGATCAAAACAAATCATAGCATTCAAGATGCAATCTCGTCAATGCTCTGCATTATTGAAAAATTACATTTTGTTTTACATATTTAGTTTCTCTTGTAATAAAGGATAACTCAATTTTCCTTCTTCATTATGCATTGTACCCATGTACTACTCTAGACTGGCTACTGTGGAATGAGAAAGTATTTATTAACGATCTTGGTGTGCAGGGACCCTTGAGGAAGATTCACCATAATACTGATACCAGGAAAGACCACATATTTTGCTTCTGCTTCCAAAAGAAAAGGCACAAATAATCTCCTAAAAAGATTAGGGAACCAAGGGTCTAGTGAGTGCACAGAACTGAAGGAAAGCAGTATGAGTAAGAAACAGTGCTGGGGAAATCAGTGGGGTTAAATGCTAGCAAATCACCAGACCTGATAATCTACATTCCAGAATAATAAAGGAAGTGGTCTAAGGAACAACGGATACATTGACAGTTATCTTTCAAAATTCTATAGACTCCAAAGTAGCTCCTAAAAATTGGAGGGTGGCAAATGTAACCCCATTATTTAAAAATGGAAGGAGAGAGAACAAAAACAGCAAATTACCGACTGGTTAAGCTGTCAATACTGGGGTATATTCTACCGACACTGATAACAGAGCATTTGGAAAGCATTAACAGGGTTAGGCACAGCCAGCATGGATTTATGAAAGATAAACTAGGTTTTAACAAATCTACTGGAGGTTTTTTGATGATGTGACTAATGGAATAAATAGGGGAGAACTATTGGATGTGGTGCCTTTGTGAAAATCCAGCAACCTAATAGAACCATCTTGTAATGACTATTTTACAAGCTTGGCTCAGAGTTTAAAATCCAATCAAAGGGGGTTTTTTTGACATTCAGGGGATAAAGACATCTTTCTTTGATTGGCAGTTTTATTCTATTATAATAAATCATGTTTCTGTTATCTCCTTGGTCAATGGCTCAAAATATATTTGCACAAGATAAAGAGGAACTAAGCACTTATTGCTTCTGTCATTGAGAATGTAAAGGTGAGGTTGATTGAAACTTCATTGGGCTGTAGCAACAATAGATATTTTTAAACAAAATTATGAGTGATAGCCTTGTGTGCAGATCCTCAGTTGTTGTTATTGTCGTGGGCCTTTTTTTAGCTCTGCCTTGAATTTAAAATGCATGATGGGAATGAAAGTGTCAACAGTTGGAATGGAGGGTCTTTGTTGGTGTGAATGGTGAGGACAAGAAAGTCTACAGATAAAGAAACCCCTGATACAAAGTTCCAAAGAATCCACATGGGTTTTTAGAGATAAAAGGTACTGCAGATGCTGGAGAATCCGAGATAACAAGCATGGGGCTGGATGAACACAGCAGGTCAAGCA
>JAHRHZ010000249.1:12374156-12386977 GCA_024137785.1 Ginglymostoma cirratum
GACCTGCTGTGTTCATCCAGCCCCATGCTTGCTATCTCACATGGGTTTTTAAATTGTTTCCCTCTGTTTCCGGAGATACTAGCCCAACTTCATCCCACACAAGTTCCTCTGAAATGAAATTTGATCAGAAATTTGGAACACATTTCAAGGTGGGTCTGCCAGTTAGGAGATTTCCAAACTCGAACTACCCATCTCTAAGAAACAAATTTGGCCCTCAGTTTCTAAATCAGTATTCACACTTCAACCAACACCACGCAATACAGGCCAGCCAGCATCTTGTTACTGTTAGATTTACAGCATGCAAAATGGTGGATATGACATCCCACAGAATAGCCATTCATGACCCCTCAAGATAATTTAGTTTGAGACATTTTCGAGAGACCATTCAATTTTTTGCAATATCTGTACGCACGAAAAGCTGTTGATGAAAAATATTTGTATTACTAATTGATAGTTAAGGATAGTAATGCCATTCTATCTAATGGTACGACAGGTCCTGTTAAAATATTTCACATTTCACAGTGGCATTCCTGATTCACTTGAATTGTTATTGAGGATGTTTCTAAAATAGGAAAATTTAACTCGATACGAGGAAAAAGTTCTTCTTGGGAAATAAATATTACACGGCATGTGGCAGACAACGCTGAAGGAACTCATTAGGAATCCAAAGGGCTACACTTTTTAAATGCAGCAGAATGTACAAAAATATTCATATAATAACAGTTCGCACCTTTAATTACTTAGTTAATGGGAATGCTCTGAAGCATTCTCAGTTAAAAATAAAGTGTTTCCCTCTTCTCTGTTTGGGTTTGCATCTATTATATACGGTGCCCAATTTTACTGCACATCTGCAACTTGCAAGAGGTTGGTGGCACAGTGATAATGTTGCAAAGCTAATTGCAATGCAGAAGCCCAGGTAAATATTTTGGGGGTATGGGCTTGAATCCCACCAAAGGAATGCGTGGAAATTTAAGTTCAGTGAATAAGTCTGTGACACAAAAACAAGTCTGGTTCTTGCAATCATGGAACAGTTGTCATTCACACATCAAACTGGTGGAAAAGATTAATGGTAAGCCAGAGAGTGGGGGAAAGTTTTAAAAATCAGCAAGTATGTCCAGAAACACAATAAAAATGGACAAAATAAACTTTGAGGATAAACATGCAAGTAGTATCAAGACAGACAGCAGCAGCTTCTTTAAATATCTAAAATATTTTTTAAAAACCCTAGAGAATGAGGCTGTGTCAATAATAATAGGAAACGAGGAAATGGTGGAGGAGTTGAATAAATGCCTTACCCCAAGCTTTACAATTAAATAGCATTCCAAAATGTGGCACGGTAGCTCAGTGGTTAGCACTGCTGCCTCACCGTGCCAGGGACCCAGGTTCAATTCCACCCTCAGGTGACTGTTTGGGTGGAGTTTGCACATTGTCCTTGTGTCTGTGTGGATTTCCTCCAGATGCTCTGGTTTCCACCCACAGTTAGGAGGGATGGGTCTGTGTGGGATGATGTGAGGGATGTTGTAGACTTGTTGGGCTGAAGGTCTTGTTTCCACACTGTAGGGATTCTATGATTAAATAATCAAGGGGAAATAAATACACCAACTATCACCAGAGAAAGATGCAACAAAAAGTTAATGGGATTAAAGACCAATAAATCCCTGGACCTGATAGAATGCATCTTAGGATATTAAAGGAAGTAGCAATAGAGGTAATGAATGCACTGATAGTAATTGTCCAGGGATCTATTCTTTCATGTGTCAAGGCAAAAAGTTTTGCCAATATCAGGTGAGCTGCCGAAAGACTGGAATTTGGCTAACATGATGCCAGGGAACTGTAGACCAGTGAGCCAGACATCAGTGCTGGTCAAGTGGTTAGAGGGAATCCTGAGGGACAGGATTTGCATGTATTTGGAAAGGCAAGGACTGATTAAGGATAGTCAACATTGCTCTGTGCCAGGAAATCGTGCCTCACTAACTTAATTGAGTTTATTTGAAGAAGTAATGAAGAGGATTGATCAGGGCAGAAAGGTGGACATGATCTATATGTACTTACAGTAGGACATTCGACATGGTTCCTCATGTTAGACTGGTTAGCAAGGTTAGATCACATAATTGGATACAGAACTGAATTGAAGGTAGAAGACAGAGAGTGGTGGTGGAGGCTTGCTTTTCAGACTGGAGGCCGGTGACCTGTGGTGTTCTGGGTCCACTGCTTTTTGACATTTGACTAAATGATCTGGATGTGAACATAGGAGGTATGTTTAACAAGTTTGCAGATGACACCAAAAGAACGTTACCTTAGAATACAACGAGATCTTGATCAGCTGAGCCAATGGGCTGAGGAGCGACAGATGGAGTTTAATTTACATAAACATGAGGTGTAGCAATTTGGAAAGGCAATTCAGGGCAGGACTTATACACTTAATGGCAAGGTCCTGGGGAGTGTTGCAGAACAAAGCGACCTTGGAGTGCATAGTTCATAGTTCCTTGCAAGTGGAGCTGCAGGTAAACAGGTACTTTTCCCTGCAACCGCAGGAAGTGCTACACCTGCCCCCACACCTCCTCCCTCACCCCAATCCCAGGCCCCAAGAAGACTTTCCACATCAGGCAGATGTTCACCTGCACATCTGCCAATGTGGTATACTGCATCCGCTGTACCTGTTGTGGCTTCCTCTACATCAGGGAAACCATGCGGAGGCTTGGGGACCGCTTTGCAGAACACCTGCGCTGAGTTCACCAGAGACAACTGCACCTCCCAGTCGCGAACCATTTTAACTCCCCCTCCCATTCCTCAGACGACATGTCCATCCTGGGCCTCCTGCAATGCCACAGTGATGCCACCCGAAGGCTGCAGGAACAGCAAATCATATTCAGCCTGGGAACCCTGCAGCCCAATGGTATCAATGTGGATTTCACAAGCTTCAAAATCTCCCCTCCCCCAACCGCATCCCAAAACCAGCCCAGCTCATCTCCACCTCCCTAACCTGTTTTTCCTCTCACCTATCCCCTCCTCCCACCTCAAGCCCCACCCCCATCTCCTATCTACTAACATTATCCCGCCCCCTTGACCTGTCCATCCTCCCTGGACTGACCTATCTCCTCCTTACCTCCCCACCTACACTCACCTTTACTGGCTCCATCCCCGCCTCTTCGACTTGTCTGCCTCCTCTCCACCTATCCTCTCCTCTATCCATCCTCTATCCGCCTCCCCCTCTCTCCCTATTTATTTCAGAACCCTCTTCCCCTCCCCCATTTCTGATGAAGGGTCTCGGCCCGAAACGTCAAGCTTTCCTGCTCCTATGATGCTGCTTGGCCAGCTGTGTTCATCCAGCCCCACAACATGTTATCTATAGTTAAGAAGGCATTTGGTACCCTTGCCTTTATTGGTCAGTGTTTTGAGCACAGGAGTTGGGAGATCATGTTGTGGTTGTACAGGACATTGGTTAGGCTACTTTGGGAATACTTTGTGCAGTTTTGACCTCCCTGCTATAGGAAAGATGTTGTGAAACTTGAAAGGGTTTAGAAAAGATTTACAAGGATGTTGTTGATGTTGGAGGGTTTGAGCTATAGGGAGAGGCTGAATAGGCTGGGGCTATTTTCGCTGGAGCGTTGGAGGCTGAGAGGTGAGATCTGGTTTCAGCTGCCAAGCTATTGTTCCTCCTCTCGGGGCTGAGCTTCCTGATCACTGGAGGAGGTATGGATGGGTTTTCAATTAAGGTGAATGGTTTCAATAGTTTGGAATGTCCGATATTTCCCTTGGATGGGTATTCATTACGTTTTGAATAGTAGTGTGAATGTTCTTACATCCAAAGGTGAAACAGGTTTACATGTAGCACAATGGTGTGGAATGTTTAGTATTTCTATCCCTGAGCACTGATTGGAAATTGAATGGTTTTGTACCTATGTAGGCTCCAGAAGGTCTGAAGTTGTTTGTTTCCTGCAGTCTGGTTTCCATTGTTTTAAGCTGGGCACGAGTGGGGGTCTTCCTTTAGTTTTCCAGCCTACTCCCTGTTCCAAACACATCTGCCCCTGGACTTGCATATTACCCAATCTGTCCCAACCAGTCTTTTCCTGGTTCAGTTGAGGCCCAAGGTTTCTTGAGTCCAAAAGTTCAGTGAATTTTAATCCAATGTAATTTCCACAAGCTTACGTCTTCAGAGGGTTATAGCCCAGGTTATATCCATAGGCTGATGGGGCTTTTCCCCCACCTTACAATAGCCCTGATCATCACAGAAGCCAACCTTCCATCCACAGACTCCATTTACATGGCTCATTGCCGCGGAAAGGCTGCCAACATCCTTGCTTACTATAAGACCATAAGACCATAAGACCATAAGACATAGGAGTGGAAGTAAGGCCATTCGGCCCATCGAGTCCACTCCGCCATTTATTCATGGCTGATGGGCATTTCAACTCCACTTACCCACACTCTCCTCATAGCCCTTGATTCCTTGCGAGATCAAGAACTTATCAATCGCTGCCTTGAAGACATTTAACGTCCCGGCCTCCACTGCGCTCCGTGGCAATGAATTCCACAGGCCCACCACTCTCTGGCTGAAGAACTGTCTCCTCATTTCCATTCTTAATTGACCCCCTCTAATGCTAAGGCTGTGCCCACGGGTCCTAGTATCCCCACCTAACGGAAACAACTTCCCAGTGTCCACCCTTTCTAAGTCATGCAGTATCTTGTAAGTTTCTATTAGATCTCCCCTCAACCTTCTAAACTCTAATGAATACAATCCCAGGATCCTCAGCCGTTCATCGTATGTTAGGCCTACCATTCCAGGGATCATCCGTGTGAATCTCCGCTGGACACGCTCCAGTGCCAGTATGTCCTTCCTGAGGTGTGGGGCCCAAAATTGGACACAGTATTCTAAATGGGGCCTAACTAGAGCTTTATAAAGTCTCAGAAGCACATCACTGCTTTTATATTCCAACCCTCTTGAGATAAATGACAACATTCCATTCGCTTTTTTAATCACAGACTCAACCTGCAAGTTAACCTTCAGAGAATCCTGTACTAGCACTCCCAGATCCCTTTGTACTTCGGCTTTATGAATTTTCTCACCGTTCAGAAAATAGTCCATGCCTGTATTCTTTTTTCCAAGGTGCAAGACCTCACACTTGCTCACGTTGAATTTCAGCAGCCATTTCCTGGACCACGCTTCTAAACTGTCCAACTAATTCTGCAGCCTCCCCACCTCCTCCGCACTACCTGCGTGTCCACCCAACTTTGTATCATCGGCAAACTTCGCCAGAATGCCCCCAGTCCCTTCATCCAGATCATTAATATATAAAGTGAACAGCTGCGGCCCCAACACTGAACCCTGCGGGACACCACTTGTCACCGGTTGCCATTCCGAAAAAGAGCCTTTTATCCCAACTCTCTGCCTTCTGTCAGACAGCCAATCCTCAATCCATGCCAGTAACTCACCTCGAACACCATGGGCCCTCACCTTACTCAGCAGCCTCCCGTGAGGCACCTTATCAAAGGCCTTTTGGAAGTCTAGATAGATAACATCCACTGGGTTTCCCTGGTCTAACCTACTTGTTACCTCCTCAAAGAATTCTAACAGGTTTGTCAGGCACGACCTCCCCTTACTAAATCCATGCTGACTTGTTCTAATCCGACCCTGCACTTCCAAGAATTTAGAAATCTCATCCTTAACGATGGATTCTAGAATTTTACCAACAACCGAGGTTAGGCTAATCGGCCTATAATTTTCCATCTTTTGCCTCGATCCTTTCTTAAACAAGGGGGTTACAACAGCGATTTTCCAATCTTTTGGGACTTCCCCTGACTCCAGTGACTTTTGAAAGATCACAACCAATGCCTCTGCTATTTCCTCAGCCACCTCCCTCAGAACTCTAGGATGCAGATCTGCTATGATCTGTTTGTACTGCTTGTAAACAAAGCTTGTCACTGTACTGAGGTACATGTGACAATAAATAACTCAAATCAAATCAAGTTCCCTAATAGCAAGAGAAAACCAATCTCTAATCTTAATTAATCAATCTTCCAACTTTTCAGACCAGGATTTCCA
Source organism: Ginglymostoma cirratum (assembly GCA_024137785.1). Classification (NCBI taxonomy): domain Eukaryota; kingdom Metazoa; phylum Chordata; class Chondrichthyes; order Orectolobiformes; family Ginglymostomatidae; genus Ginglymostoma; species Ginglymostoma cirratum. Next base: position 12,380,200 of record JAHRHZ010000249.1, read on the forward strand.
ATCCATGGTCATTTGATGCTAAAATGTTGAAGTATGTTTATGCCATGAAATGCCAGTCAGTTGAAATCAATCAGTGAAATTCCTTTCACTTAGGTTGTTGGTCAGCAAAGAGAGAGAGAGCAAGAGAGACATGATATAAATATCCCTTCATTGAAAACAAACATGAGCTCCAGAGTGAAAGGTACATTTTCTAATTGGGAAGGCTGTTTTCATTATTACAAATAGCGGTGGAGGAATCTGGAGGATTAATATAGTTATTAAAAAATAGATAGTTCCTGTAAATCAAAGGGCTGGATGTCACTGTATTCAGCGATGTGAGGGAGGTAGAGTGAAGAATCAGTGTCAGATGGCCAATTAACAGCTGCCTGTTAGGAAGGCAGCCAACTAGCAATACAGAGATGGACACTATCAGACATCGAGGCCAAGGCATCAACAGGGCCAGAGGTTATGCCATGAACAATAAGTCGGTGATGGCCACCAATATAAATGTTGCAGTGCTCTCAAACTCTCTTTGTTTCTTATGGCAGGCCCATAACTGACCACAAAGAGCATAAGGAGGCTACAAATGGATGCAGATATGTTAAGCCAGTGGGCAAAGACCATATGACTATAAGAAATCTGAACAGGAGTAGGCCATTCATTCCTTCGAGCTTGTTGCTCAGAAGGATCATGACTAATCTGAAAGACCTCATACTTATTTTGTGTCCTTTCCCCATAAAGTTTGATCCCCCTACTCGTTAAGGATTCATTTATTTTTCAACAGCAGCCTCTCGCTTTAGGTTGTCCCATAAAAGGAAACATCCTTGCAACATGCACCAAGTCAAGATTCCTCAGAGTGTAATGTGGGAAAATGTGAAATTGTTTATTTTCGCAAGAATAAAAAGAACTATATAATCTAAACATGATTGCAAAGTGTTCAGATGAAGAGGGAACATTATCGTGAATTGTGAAATGTTACCATGCAGTGTTTAATTAGGAAAGTTGATAGGTGGATCTTGTTTACCATGAGGGGAAATGAATACAAAAGTAATGCTTCAGTTATAAAGGACACTGGTGAGACCACATTTGGAGAACTGTGTATAATATTGGTCTCCTTATTTAAGGAGCAATGTTGGGAGCAGTTTCGATTAAAACTGGAATTGGCAGGTTGTCTTACGAGTAAAGGCTAGACAGTCTAGGCTTTACCTCCTGGAGTTTAGGAGACTAAGAGGTGACTTATTTGAAACATTTAAGATCCTGAAGAATTTGGTGCATGCTGCAAGAATGTTTCCTTTTATGGGACGATCTAAAGTGGGAGGCTACTGTTTAAAAATAGGTAAATCCTTAATCAGTAGGAGGGTCAGAGGTTATGGGAAAGAGCACAAAATAAATGTGAGGATTGTTGGCTTAGCCATGAGCTTGTTGAATAGTGTAGCAGGCTCAAAGGACCAAATGGCCTACTCCTGATTTCTGGGTCTTTTGCAAGCTGAGGTAGATATATTCGTGACCAGCAAGGGTTAAAAGATTATTTGGAGTAGGAAGGAATGTGGAGTAATCAGACCATTGTATCAAATAGCAGAACAGGTTCAAGGGCCCAAGTGGCCCATTTCTGCTCTTTGTTTGTTCATACAGATGTTCATAAAAAAAATGAAGCAGCCTCGTCCACTTCCCTCAGCTGTAGACTCTGATGCCACATGTAGCCATAGTCTCACCTTGTGCAATGTCCTCACACTTGGAACAGAGCATTTGCAAACCTTTTCACATCTGATGCCTGAAAGATGCAGAAAATTGCAGACAATTTGGCTGTTGTTTATTTGAACTGTTTCCAGCGCATTTACATCCTTCCTTAAATAAGAAGACCAACATTTCTCAATCATTCAGTTGGATCTGATGGATAATACAGATTGCTATTTAAAAAGAAGCATGTCAGAAAGGGTAAAAATTAACATTTAACATTTAGACAATTGAAATGGTTAGGACCGAGGGAGTGGTACAGAGGCAGCACCACTGTTCATACCACAAAGAGCTGATAATCCAGTTCCAATGAATGCTTTTGTACCTATATATTAACTTGCCTTTTCACCTACTGACACTGTTGAGTGGTTCCAGCATTTTCAGTTTTAATTGGTTGCATTAATAATAGAGGAGAGAAATGAAAGCCTGTAAGGCACAAGCCAGGAGTGTGACTGAATATCCTGCACGTGCCTGCATATGTACAGCTCCAGCAGCTTTCAAAAAGCCCAACACCAGCCTAGAACAAATCAGCCCTTTCATCAACAAATCCCCCCATCCACTGCTGTAAATATTTAATTCTTCCATGACAAATGTACATTGGCATCAATGAGTTCAAAATATATTGCCACTCACAACTCACCAGATCTCCATAATAAGCTCCTTCCAAACCTACGATCACTACCACTTAGGGAAACAACAGCATCAGGCACATGGGAACACCACCACATCCAGGTTTACCTTCCCAGCCACACACAATCTTGACCTGGAATGATATTACCCATCCTTGAGTGTGTCACTGAATCACAGACCTGGAACTCCCTTCCTAATCCACTCCAATGACTGCAGCAGTTCAAAAAGATAGGATGTAAGAATTATTTTGTTAAAGATGAGGGCCATTTAGTCTGAACAGTCGATGCTGATGTTTATGCTTCATTCAAGCATTCCTCCATCTTTCCTCATCTAAATCTGCTATCACAGTAAGTTATTTCCTTCTCCCTTCTTTTCCTGTTTAGTTTCACTTAGATGCAAACATTCCATTTACTTCAACCCCTCCCTATGGCAGTGACTTCTACAATTAGGGATAGGAAACAAATGTTCATGTTCACATCCCATGAAAGAATTGAAACAAAGATCCGACATTTGTTACCTAGCCCAGTTATGATTACACATTTCACAATAGTCATTATTAAATAAACCTTTAATCTCCCCTTGACTGAAAAACATCAATTAATACTGAATTCTGGACAGGTTTATGCTTTGAAATTGAAGTTCTGAGGTCCATGCCCTAAGTTCTAACATGAAAGGATGACAGCAAAGAACACCATGGTTACACTTTGTTCTCTTCAATTATTAACCATTAACCACAAGTTGCTGTACCAAAACTATATAGGAAATGTTGAGAGATCCAATAACTTGTAACTGATTCTTTGTAACAAAACATGGCTTAATTGTATTTGGAAATAAATAGCTTCCCTAATTACTTCCACAGGCTGCACACTGTTTCAAAAAATAATATTTCACAACGTCAATTAAGAAAAAAATGAAATGCTGACAATGCTGTACATTGGAAGACAAAAATAGAAGCAGCTGAGATATTTATTGGGCAGATATCATCTATGGAAAAGCCAAGCCAGTCAATTGAAAGTTTAGGTCACAGACCAACTTTGAAACTTAGTCATTGTTCAAGTGTAGGAAACTGGGGCATCCGATTTACACACAGTAAGCCCCCACAGAAAAAAGTTAAGATACCCAGCTAACCTGTTCTAGTTTGTTGTTTGAGAGATCAGCAGATCTCAAGACAACTCCTTGCTTTTTTTCAAATAATATTACAGTACTTTTATATCTGCATAAAACGGCACTTAACATTTCTTCCAAAATATATTATCCTAAACGGTGCAATACTCCATCAGTATGCATCAAGTAACAGTCCATACTTATCCATTCCTCAGATTTGGAAAAGACCTGCAGAGGTTCTTGTGCAGATCATTTCTATCATCACAATGACACAGAAGAATGTGCACATCTTTTAGAATAGAAAGAAACTTCAAAATGCTTCACTGCAGAGGGATCTGGGTGTCCTTGTGCATGAATTACAGAAAGGAAGCATGCAGTTACAGCAGGTATCAAGGAGGGCAAATGGAACTTTTCGCATTCATTGCTAAAGGAATGAAGTATGAAAGGAGGGAAATGTTGTTGCAACTGAACAAGGTATTGGTGAGACTACATCTGAAATATTATGTGCAGTTTTGATCTACTTACTTGAGACAGGCTGTACTTGCATAGGAGGCAGTTCAGAGAAGGTTCACTAGATTATTTGTAGAGATGAAAGGCTTGTCTGATGAAGAGAAGTAGAGATACACGTTACAGCACAGAAGAATGAGATGTGATCTAATTGAGGTATATAAGATACTGAAGGGGATTGACAAGGTAGAAGTAGCATGGATGATTGTGAGGCAACCTAGAATGAGAGGTCACAGTTTTAGTTTAAAAGGTGGAAGATTTAAGGCAGAGACTAGGAGGAATTATTTCTATCAAAGGATTGTGAATTTGTGACCCTAGGATGCAGTAGATGCTGGGACATTATAAATATGAAGAGAAGATATGCACATTTTTAATTAGCAATGGGTTGAAGGGTTATGCGGACTGAGGCGGGAATGTGGACTTGAGGCTGAAATGAGATCAGCCATAACCGTATTGATTGGTGGGGTAGACTCGAGAAGTGGAATTGCTCATTCCTTCTCCTAGTGCTTATGTTCTTATTTGTTCCATCACAGTAAGTACATCTTCCATTGACATTTCGCATATAATGAAAGTGTATGATTGCAGCCATGCTCCAAGGTCTTCCAACATCTTGTCAGTCCTGTTCACACTCAAATTAAGTAGGTCATAATGTGTCAGACACAGGAGAATTGTTTGGTTTTTGCTGCAGGTTTTCAAAGGCTGCATATCTGAAGCATTGATCTTTCATAATTCCAGACTGCTGTGTCATTACTTTGGTGTGTTGTAAAGGGCAAAGACTGTTCAGAAAGGGCAATGGAGACTGAAAGTAGAATTGCATCTTTATGATTTCACATTTTAAATGGTGCTCTTTGTAAGTTAGAGAGACAGAATGACATTTCCCTACTTCTAGTCTACTGAAAGAAGACCTTCATGATTACAAATTGAGTGAATCATGACCAGGGCCATTAGTTGACTGAATAAGTTAAATTCCTCCTGCATTAATGGACATTTAGGTGTTTTATCAGCGTTTTGAAGATTGCTTTTCTGATATTGTCCATCTTCCCTTGAAAATAGAAATTGGTTTTTCTCTGAGAGCAATATGGAGGAGAGCAGTTGATTCATAAAGACAAGGTCACTGTTTTATGACACCTATCACTCCTGTTTTCCCTGGCCTTCATTAAGTGCAATGCACAAACATTTTGCTTGTAAAACTCTTATTCACAGGTGCAAATCTCATTATGGTCACCTCAATCTCAGTGACCACCTCTGAGCACTTTGCATTTGTCCTCACATTGACACCGCCTCGTGCACCCCTGATCTTCATCAGCCTGCTATTTGTACTTGTGCTCTCACAGATCTGGGTGCTAAACCAGAGAACTCTGTTCCTAAGTTGTGGCCCCACTTCTTTCCACCATTAAGGTACTCCTTGAAACTAAGCTTTTTTCCACCCATCTTAATAGCTCCTAACGTGGCTCGGCATCAAATTTGGGTTGGTTATGCTTTTGTGAGGAACCTTGAGAAATTTTACTGTTGTAAAGTTTTACTTTTTTAAAATCACTGAATAATCCAAGCTGTGCTTTTGTTTTAGATCCAGATGTTTAAAATAATGGATATAGAAATGACTAGTTCATCTGCCATGTCCTCCCACATAAGTAAGATGCAGTGGGACACCCCTCACGCAAGTCGTTTCCCAGGTGAGGCAGAAAACATAACAGTAAAAGACCCTTGACCAACCTCAGAAAGCAAGGAAACTGAGAGGAAGTTTCACCTTCATGGGACACTCTAACACCAAAAGCATAGTCTCAGAATAACAGAACACCAATTTAAGACTGAGAGGAGGAGGATTTTTTTCTCTCAGAGAGTTAAAAGCCTTTAGAACTTGTTCCTACAGAGAGCTGTGGGGAGGTAGAGTCCTTGTGTATATATTGAAGGCTGAGGTAGACACATTCTCGGTCAGTAGGGGAATCAAGGGCAGGAAATTAGATGTGAGGAATGTTGGATCAGCTATGATCCTATTGAATGGTGAAGCAGGCTTGAGGGGCCGAATGGCCTACTCCTGTTCCTATTAGTTACGGGCTTATGTCTTATACATAGGGGCACAGTGTCAGTACAAGGGAGTGATCTTTCAGAACTTAGATTAGGAGAAATTTCTTCATTTAAAGGGTTTTGAATCTTTGGACTCCTCTATTTCTGAGTATTTTGTTGCCTGAATGCATTTATGGGTGAGATAGAAAGGTACTTTATTTCTCAGCGTATCAAGGGATATGGGAAAGAGGTTGGAAAATAAAGTTGAAGCCCAAGATTGGCCATGAATACACTGAATGGTGCAGCAGGCTTGCTGGGACTCAATGACTACTACTACTCCTGTTCTTTATACTCCTGTGTTCTTCTGCGCTTCTCTCTGGCCCTCAAAGGCAAACAAGCAGCTTGAAGAACCAAGGCTTTGTTTGCTCCTGAGTTTATAAACATCAAATTCTCTCCCATATTCTTCAGCACCTTTTGCTTTTGGACAAAGGAGCATCAGGATATCTAAGCAAGGGACACTTAGTTCAATTACTACCATGGTTGCCCAATGATGCATAATAGAGCTGATGAGAGATAAAAGGTACTGCAGATGCTGGAGAATCCGAGATAACAAGCATGGGGCTGGATGAACACAGCAGGTCAAGCAGCATCATAGGAGCAGGAAAACTTGACGTTTCGGGCCTAAACCCTTCATCAGAAATGGGGGAGGGGAAGAGGGTTCTGAAATAAATAGGGAGAGAGGGGGAGGTGGATAGAGGATGGATAGAGGAGAGGATAGGTGAAGAGGAGGCAGACAAGTCGAAGAGGCGGGGATGGAGCC
>JAHRHZ010000249.1:12387377-12436628 GCA_024137785.1 Ginglymostoma cirratum
TTCTGATGAAGGGTTTAGGCCCGAAACGTCAAGTTTTCCTGCTCCTATGATGCTGCTTGACCTGCTGTGTTCATCCAGCCCCATGCTTGTTAGCAAGAAGGTATGTAGTGTCAGAAGGTGTAGAATCTGTGCGTGTAGAGTTGAGAAACCGCAAAGCAAGAAAGACTCTGATAACAGGAAAGTCCCTGACCCAGAAGCTAGGAATACGACAGCCTCCTGACTCCCCAAAGTCATCATCTACAAGGCACAAGTCAGGAGTGTGATGGAATACTCCCCACTTGCCTGGATGAGTGCAGCCCCAACAACACTCATGAAGCCTGACATCATCCAGTACAAAGCAGCCCACTTGATTGGCACTACATCCACAAGCATGATGAAAAGTCTTTGGCCAACAGGATTAAGGAAAATCCCAAGGCTTTTTATACATATGTAAAGAGTAAGAGGGTAGTCAGGCAGAAGGTTGGCCCACTCAAAGACAGGGTAGGGAATTTATATGTGGAGCCAGAGGAACTGGGTGCGGTATTAAATGAGTACTTTGCATCAGTATTCACCTGAGAGAAGGACTTGATGGATGATGAAGCTGGAGAAGGCTGTGTAGATAGTTTGGGTCATGTTGAGATCAAAAGGAAGGAGGTATTGGGGGTCTTGCAAAACATTAAGGTAGACAAGGCCCCAGGGCCTGATGGGATATACCCCAGAATACTGAGATAGGCAGGGGTGGAAATTGCTGGGGCCTTGAGGGAAATCTTTGTATCCTCACCAGCTACAGGGGAGTTCCCAGAGGATTGGAGAATAGCCAATGTTGTTCCTTTGTTTAAGAAGGGTGGCAAGGATAATTCAGCTAATTACAGACCGGTGAGCCTTACGTCAGTGATAGGGAATTTATTGGAGAGGATTCTTTGAGACAGGATTTACTCCCACCTGGAAATCAATTGGCGTATTAGTGAGAGGCAACATGGTTTTGTAAAGAGGAGGTCGTGTCTCATGAACTTGATTGAGTTTTTTGAGGAAGTGACGAAGATGATCGATAAGAGTAAGGCAGTGGATGTTGTATACAGGGACTTCAGTAAGGCCTTTGACAAGATCCCTCATAGCAGGCTGATACAGAAGGTAAAGTCACACGGGGTCAGAGGTGAGCTTGCGAGATGGATAAAAAACTGGCTCGGTCATAGAAGACAGAGGATAGCAGTTGGTGGGTGTGTTTCTGAATGGAGGGCTGTCACTAGTGGCGTTCCTCAGGGATCAGTGTTGGGACCTTTGCTATTTGTAATACGTATAAATGATTTGGGGGAGAAGGTAACTGGTCTGATTAGTAAGTTTGCCGATGACACAAAGGTTGGTGGAATTGCGAATAGCGCTGAGGACCATCAAAGGATACAGCAGGATATAGATCGGTTGGTAACTTGGGCAGAGGGATGGCAGATGGAGTTTAATCTGGAAAAATGTGAGGTAATGCATTTTGGAAGGTCTAATCCAGATGGAAACTATACAGTAAATGACAGAACCCTTAAGAGTACTGATAGGCAGAGGGATCTGGATGTACAGGTACACAGGTCACTGAAAGTGGCAACGCAGATGGAAAAGGTAGTCAACAAAGCATATGGCATGCTTGCCTTCATTGGCCGGGCATTGAGTTTAAAAATTGGCAGGTAGTGTTGCAGCTATCGTGAACCTTAGTTAGGCCGCATTTAGAATATAGTGTTCAGTTCTGGTCACCACACTACCAGAAGGATGTGGTGGCTTTGGAGAGGGTACAGACAAGATTTACCAGGATGTTGCCTGGTAAGGAGGGCATTAGCTATGAGGAGAGATTGGAGAAATTTGGGTTGTTCTCAGTGGAACAGTGGAGGTTGAGGGGTGACCTGATAGAGGTCAATAAGATTATGAAGGGCATGGACAGGCTTGACAGTCAGAAACTTTTTCGCAGGGTGGAAGAGAACCATGGATTTAAGGTGCAAGGGGCAAGGTTTAAAGGTTATGTACGAGGCAAGTTTTTATGCAAAGGGTGGTGGGTGCCTGGAACTCGCTGCCGGGGGAATCAGCGGAAGCAGATACTGTCATGACTTTTAAAGGGCATCTTGACAAATACATTAATGGGATGGGAATAGAGGGATATGGTCCCTGGAAGGGTAGGAGGTTTTAGTTGTGACGGGCAGCATGTCTGTGCAGGCTTGGAGGGCCGAAGGGCCTGTTCCTGTGCTATAGTTTTCTTTTTCCTTTGTTCTTTGTTCTTATTCACTCCCTCCACAGCCGACGCTTAGTAGCAGCAGTGTGTACTATCTACAAGATACACTGCAGAAATTCACCAATATCCTCAGGCAGCACCTTCCAAACCCACGATCACTTCCATCTAGAAGGGCAAGGGCAGCAGACATATCAGAACACCATCACCTCGAAATTCTCCTCCAAGCCACTCACCATCCTGACTTGGAAATATATTGCTGTTCCTCCACTGTCACTGGATCAAAATCCTGGAATTCCCTCCCTAATAGCATGTGGGTCGACTTGCAGCAGGTGGCCTGCAGCGGTTCAAGAAGGCAGCTCACCACCACCTTCTCAAGGGCAGCTAGGGACAGGCAAGAAATGCTGGCCTAGCGAGCAACTCCCACATCCCACAATTGAATGGAAAAAAAAGTTGTGTGCAGACCTCCTAGCATTAGTCAGGATGTGGGGAAGAAAATAAATAACATCATAAAAAAGGCATGTAAGAAAGGCAATATTACAATAATCATGGAGGACTTTCAGTATGTAGGTGGACTGGTATAATCAGGGTTGTAGTGGACCTTAAGAAAAGGGAACTGTGGAATATCTGCAAGATGTTTTATTTTGGAGCAGCTTGTGGTAAAGCTAACTAAGGACAGTTCTGGAACTGATGATGTGTAATGAAGCTAACGTGATTAGGGAGCTTTTTCTCACTCATTCATGAAATGTGGGTGTCTCTGGCTCGGCCAGCGTTCATTGCCCATCCCTAATTGTTCAGAGGGTGGTTAGGAGTCAACCACATTGTTGTTGGTCTGGAGTCACATATCGACCTGACCAATTAAAGACTGCAGATTTCCTTCCCTAAAGGACTTTAGTGAACCAGATGAGTTTTTCCAACAATGATTTCGTGCTCATCATCACACTACAGATTTTTATTAAATTCAAATCCCAAAATCTGCCGTGGTGAGATTTGAACCTGGGTCCCTAGAATATTGCCTGGGCCTATGGTTTAACAGTCTAACAATAATGCCACTGGAGCAGTGCCTCTCCTATAGTGAAGGCTTAAGGTGAAGGAACCCCAAGGGGGATCATATTAACTATAATATGACAGAATTCATTCTGCAGTTTGATAGGAGAAGCTGGAGTCAGATGGAACAGTATTACAATTGAGTAAAGGTAATTATGTAGATATGAGGAAGAAGCTGACCAGAGTTAACCATAAGGGGGTGGGGAGCACACAGGGAAGGCAGTGGAGCAGCAATGGACGAATTCCTGGGGGTAATTCAGGATGCAAAGCAGTAAGTTGTCACAAGAAGTTTACTGAGGTGATGACAATACAACCATGGCTGACAAAGGAAGACAGGGACAGCATAAAATCAAAAGAAAAAAGCATACAATGTGATGAGGATTAGTGGGAAGCCAAAGGGATTTGGAAGCCTTTGAAAACCAGCAGAGGATAACTACAAAAGCAATATAGGACAAGAAGATGAAATAAGAAGGTAAGCCAGCTAGTAATACTAAATAAAATTGCAAGGTCTTTTTGGACATAAAAAAGGTAAGAGAGAGAGACAAAGTGTTCACTGGAAGGCTGGGAATTGAAGCTAGAGAAGTAGTAATTGGGAACAAAGAAATGGCAGAGGAACTGAATAGAATTTTGTATCATTTTTCGAAGTGGAAGACACCAATAGAATATGAAATCTTTAAGAGAGTTGAGGGCAAAGGTGAGTCTAGTGGCCATCATTAAGGAGAAGGTGCTGAAGAAGTTGAAAGACCTGAAGGTGAATAGATCACCCAGAAAAGATGGACTACAAGCCAAAGATCTGAAGGAGATAGCTGAAGAGATTATAGAGACATTGGTGGTGATCTTACAGAAATCACTAGAGTCAGAGAAGGTAGCAGAGAACTGAAAAATGGCTGATGTAACACACCTGGTTCAGAAGAGAGGGAGGCAGAAGACAGAAAACTATTGAGTAGTTAGCCTAACCTTACTCATTGGTAAGATTTAAAGCCCATTACCAAGGATAAGATTACAGAATTCTCAGAAGTGTATGGTAAAAATAAGGCCTGGCTTCATCAAGGGTAGGTCATACCGTACAAATCTGTTAGAATTCTTTGAGGAAGTAACAAGCAAGTTAGACAAAGGTGAACCAGGAGACATGATCTATTTGGATTTCTAGAACAGGTATCACACAGGAGACTGCCAAATAAAATAACAGCCCATGGTGTAAGGGCCAAGGCAATGGCATGGATAGATGATTAGCTGACTGGCAGAAAGCAGAGAATGGGAATAAAGAGGCCATTTTCAAGATGATAGACGATAACTAATGGAATTCTGCAGGGGTCGATGTTGGGGCGAAAACTTTTCTCATTCAGAAAGTAAGGAGGCATTGGAGTTATGGAAATTTGGCTGTCTGGATACAGAATTGGCTGTCCAAAAGAAGAAAGAGGGTGGTAGTAGATGGAAAGTATTCAGCCTGGAGCTCGGTGACCAGAAGAGTGCCGCAGGGATCTGTTCTGGGACCTCTGCTGTTTGTGATCTTATAAATGACTTGGATGAGGAAGTGGAAGGGTGTGTTAGTAAGTTTGCTGATGACACGAAGGTTGATGGAGTTGTGAACAGCATGGAGGGCTGCTATAGGTTGCAGTGGGACATTGACAGGATGCAGAGCTGGGCAAAGAAATGGTAGATGGAATTCTCCCCAGAAAAGTGTGAAGTGGTTCATTTTGGAAGTCGAATTTGAATGCAGAATACAGAGTTAATGGTAGGATTCTTGGCAGTGATGAGGAACAGAGGGATCTTGGAGTCCACATCCATAGATCTTTCAAAGTTGCTACCTAAGTTGATAGGGTGGTAAAGAAGGCGTATAGTGTGTTGGCTTTCATTGGCAAGGGAATCGAGTTTAAGAGCCGTGAGGTTATGCTGCAGCTCTATAAAACGCTGGTTAGACCACACTTGGAATATTGTGTCCAGTTCTGGTCACCTCATTATAGGAAGGATGTGGAAGCTTTAGAGAGGGTACAGAGGAGATTTATCAGGATGCTGCCTGGACTGGAGGCCAGGTCTTATGAGGAAGGGCTGAGGGAGCTAGGGCTTTTCTCATTGGAGTGAAGAAGGATGAGAGGTGACTTGATAGAGGTGTACAAGATGATGACAGACATAGATAGAGTGGATAGCCAGAGACTATTTCCCAGGGCAGAAATGATACTTACAAGGGGACATGATTTTAAGGTGATTGGAGAAAGGTATAGGGGAGAGGTCAGAGGTAGGTTCTTCACACAGAGAGTGGTGGGTATGTGGAATGTGCTGCCGGCAGTGGTAGTGGAGTCAGATACATTAGAGACATTTAAGCAACTCTTGGATAGGCACACGGATGATAATATGATGTAGGGTACACAGAGTAGTTTGATCTTAGAGTGGGCTAATACTTTGGCACAACATCGTAGGCCGAGGGGCCTGTACTGTTCTATGTTCTATGTTCTATTCACATTATGCATTAATGATTTGGATGATAGAACTTGCTAAGTTTGCAGATGGCAAAAAGAAGGTAAAGGGACAGATCGTGCTGAGGAAGCGGACGGCAGCAGAAGGAATTGGACAGAAATGGACAACGAAGTGGCAGATGGAATGCAATGTGGGAAAGTGTGAGGTTATGCACATGGGTCGGAAGATTAGAGGCTGGAACTATTTTCTAAATAAGAAAAGGCTTTGGAAATCTGAAGCACAAAGGGACTTGGGAATCCTAGTTCAGAATTCTCTTAAGTTTAACATGCAGATACAATTTGCAGTTCGGAAGGCAAATGCAATATTAGCATTCAAGAGGGCTAGAATACAAGAGCAGGGATGTACTGCTGAGGCTGTATAAAGCTCTGATCAGACTACATTTGGAATATTGTGAGCAGTTTTGGCTCCATATCCAAGGAAGGATGTGCTGGCATCGGAAGGGGTCTAGAGTTCAATCCCGAGAATGATCCTGGGGATGAAGGGCTTGTCACATGAAGAATGTTTGAGGACTCTGGGTATGTACTCAATGGAGTTTAGAAGGATGAGTGGGTGATCTCGTTGAAACTTACAAAATACTAAGAGGTCTGTTTAGAGTGGACATGGAAAAGATGTTTCCTCTAGTATGAGAGTCTAAGACCCAAGGGCACAGCCTTAGAGTGAAGAGATGACCCTTTAGATTTGAGATGGGGAGGAATGTCTTCAACCCACGTGGTGGTGAATCTGTGGAACTCATTGCCACCGAAGGATGTGGAGGCCAAACCATTGAGTGCATTTACGACAGAGATAGATAGGTTTTTACTCGTAAATGATTTAAGGGTTAAGGGAGAAGGCAGGAGATGGAATTGAGAAACATATCAGCCATGATCAAATGGTGAAGCAGACACATCTGACTGAATGGTCTAATTCTACCATTATGTCTTTTGATCCAATAATCATTTAAGTGAAGTTGATTAGAACAAAGAAAAACTGACTTGAATTTTGTGACTAGTCTCATGGCCTGAGGACATTCCAAAGTGCTTGATTAATGAATTACTTTTTGAACTGTCATCAACGTTATAAAGTCTAAAATGTGGTAGCCAATTTGCGCATAGTAAACTCCCGCAAAGATTAGTGTGAAATAGTCCTACTAGATCTTTCACTGGCAACAGAGTGAAGTCAATGTGAAGTCAATGCCTCATCTGAAAAATGGCTCTGCTGTCAGTGCAATGCATCCTTTGTAGCTAAGACACTACATGGAAACGTTGTAAGTAGTGTAATACCTCAGTATATTATTTTAATGTAGCTTGGTTTTAGTTTCTACTAGATCTCCATTGAAACTTACCCATTTCATTCTGAAATGCAATCTTAATGCCCAATAAAGAGACGGAGTATATAATTTTCCAGTAACTTACTTGTCAATTTCAGGTCAAAACCATTAATTTAGAAGCAAACTGCCAAAGACTCTCTTTTGCTGTTCACCAAGATTTATAAGAGAGAATGCAATAAACGGACTAATGTAATAAAAACTATTCATTCAAAGATTGACTATAGAGTGTCAAGTGGGGAAAGCAATGGTTATTATCCCACAGAAACAGCAAAACCAGTGGCTTCTCCGTATTCCAGACTAGATACATTGGACTAGATCCATTGTCAGCACTGAACAGTGACCAGGACGATTAAGGGAAGTCCTTAGTTTGGCTTCAGATCTCATTCCATCAAATGGATTGAGCTGCCAGCTCATGTTCTCTCTAGACATTTCGGTACCAGGTGCTGTAACATGGTGATTGTGTTCCTGATCTACAACTTGAGGGCTCTGATTGAGAAATTAGACTTCAAATGTCATGACAGCAGCTGAAGAATTTAAATTCAATTCATTTCCTAAATTTGGACTCTAAAGTCAGCATTAGTCAAGCAGACTAAACAGCTGTTGGATTATCATCAAAGCCCATATGACTTGCATCCTATACATTTTGGGAAGGAGATCTTTTCTCTCACCTGTCTGTGGCTTCAGTTACAATGTGCTGGTTCATTGCTAACCTCTGAACCTAATGAGTGATCCATTCAAGAAGGTGGTTTATTATCCTTCTCCAACCACAATTAGAGTGAGGGACAATGTTTCACCCATGTTATTTGAGTGAATACAAATGGATTTCAGACTACGTGCCTTGTTGGCAGCATTCAAGTAAGTACTGAGAGTCGATGGGAGACAGTCAGATTGTGACTGACAACAATTGTTAGAAGCATTATGTGACAATAGAGGACTCTCTTCCTATCTGTGCATTAAATCAGTTAAAACGTAACATTTTTATGGTGGCCTTTTGCTCCTTGAATTAAACATGGAATGATGTACAGGTACAATATCTGCCCTGCTCAGCACAGCCCAATAAGCCTATCGTAGACCAGGTATTAAGCCTCAAAACTAAAACAAAAAAACTGTGGATGCGGGAGATCTGAAACTAACAAAAAACAGAAATTGAAGGAGAAACTCAGCAGGTCTGGCAGCATCTGTAGACAGAAAGCAGAGTTAGCATTTCAAGTCCAGTGACATGCTGAGTTCTGAAGAAGGGTCACTATTAAACGTTAATTGTGCTTTCTGTCCATAGATGTTGCCAGACCTGCTGAGCTTTTTCAGCAATTTGTTTGTGTTTGTTTCTCCTCATTAGCCTTTGCAAGGAGTCTCATGTCTCTTATAAGCAGCTGACTTAAATGTCTGAAAATCTAGTGAAATCTTGTATTGTTGTACACTTTTAAGATACATGTCACAGACTTGTTATGGTGCAGATGACCACTTGACCCATTATGTCTGCACCAGCTCTCTGAATAAACATTGTGATTGAGAGGCATTCTCCCAACCTATCCCCATAATCCATGTCACTAAAACATTAATGTCCAGGATCAGACCAGTTACTTTACCACTCCTCAAACAGGGCTGCTCATGCAGACTCATTGTTTCTGCCTGCTCCTGCCTCATAGCACTCATCTCTTCCTACCTTGACTCAATTTGTTCTTCCCTTGTCTAGCGACTTCCCACTTACAACTGTGATTCTTCTGATGCCTTACGCCAGTTTCAGAATCTCCTTTTTGCGGACTCCAGCCGCCTCCTCCTCACTATGGACATGCAATTCCTTTACATGTCCATAACCCCACCAGCACGGTCTCATGGCTCTCTGCTTCTTCCTGGAAAAGTGGCCCGAACTGTCCCCATCCACCACCAGCCTCTTCTGCCTCCTCCTTTATCTCCTATCACTTTCTTCAGATGAAAGGGGTGGCCATGGGTGCCTGCTGGGCCCCAGTTATGTCTGTCTCTTTGTGGGGTATGAAGAGCATTCTTTCTTCCAGTCCCACTCTGGCCCATCAGAATTGGAAAGGTTTATCAATTTCGCTTCCAATTTCCACCCCGCTCTCACCTTCACCTAGTCCATCTCCGACTCCTCGCTTCACTGCCTCGACATCTCTATTCCTATTTCTGGGGATAGAATGACCATCAATATGCATTGTGAAGCCATTGGCTCTCACAGTTACCTTGTTTGTACATCCTCACATCCTGTTTTGTAAAGACTCTTTTCCATGCTCTCAGTTTCTACATCTCTGTTGCTTCTGTTCTGATGATGCCAGCTTCTACAAAGCGGCCTCTGAAATGTCCACTTTCTTACTCAATCGAGGATTCCCACTGCCAAGGCTGACAGGAACCTCAGCCAAGTCCGACCGTCTCCCACACTTCACTCACTCTCTTCCCTCCCACAACAGCAATTAAGCCCTCACTTAATACCATACCAGCATCCATATCCAGAGGATCATTAGTCACATTTCCACTACCTCCATTGGGTTGCCATCACCAGACACATGTTCCCCTCCTCTCCCTCGTCAGCTTTCTGCAAGGATTGTTTTGTTCCCTCTGGGGCAGCACAGTCCACTTGCCCTTCACTCCCAACTCATCCCACACCCCCACGGCATCTGCCCGTACAATTAAGAATGTGTAACACCTGCCCATTTACTTCCCTCTCCAAAATGTATCACCTCGCATTTGTCTGGACGCAGAGGAGACTGCAAACTTACGAATATATGCAAAGGTTTGTGAACGGATAAGTGAAAGTGATCTGACTAACGACAGTGAGGTATTTCTGGTGAAATAAAAGTGGTACCACGGTTATTCAGACCCAGTATTGGAAATAAGAACGTTTATATTTTTGGGATCCATTTACAGATACACATTTGAATTGCAATTGTCAGCTCTATGGATGCACTCATTTACTCAAAATAAGCATGAAGCCATTGTTCAGATATAATAGTGTGTTAACCTTTCTGTATTGTTTATTCACATTCAAAACCTCTCATTGAATTCAACTGTCAATATACAATATTTCACTCTTTCTAATATTTCTGTTGATTTTACTGCAATTCCTATAAGACATTACAATAATGTGCTGGCCTACAGATTACTGAATGGTCCTGTCCTAAACCAATGACTGACCTAGTATCCTGTGGAGAATGCTAAGGGTGATTATGATAAAATTGATACAACATTTAAGAAGTCACTTGAGTTCTGCCTGTTCAATGGAAATGGGTTAAATTATCTGTGAGACTCATCCGTCAGTTTGCTATGCCAATCCTGCAAGTTACAATGTTAAATGACCTGAGTAGGGAAGTAGTTTTTATGTGAGGCTCAACAAAGTGGAAGAGGAGTCAGGACGAGAAAAATGCTCAAAAAGATGTCTTTTGACCTTCCCTTTATGGTCTAGAGGAGCAGGAGACAACTCCCACAGTCCAAAGATGTGCAGGCTAGGCGGATTGGCCATGCTAAATTGCCCATAGTGTTCAGGGATGTGTAGCTTAGCTGGGTTAAACGGGATAGGTCTGGGTGGGATGCTCCAAAGGTCAGTGTGGACTTGTTGGTCTGAAGGGATTTTCCACACTGTAGGGATTTTATGATTCTTGAACCGGACTCCGTGAGGTGGAGACGAAGGTCAAATTTTGGTGAAATTATGGAGATCATTTTAAATATTTGGCCTTAGATAGCTATCTAAGATAGCATAGTTCTCAACTTCAGCAAAATGATCGATCAACATTAATTTGCTGGGCCAGAGGCTCTTGATTTGATTTGATTTATTTATTGTCATGTGTACCCAAGTACAGTGAAAAGGTTTGTTTACAAGCAGTGCAGGCAGATCACAGTAAGCAAGAACGTACAGATCATAGGGTGAAAAGAAAACTTAGACAGAGGTAGGGGATTTGAGACGTTTCGGGCCTAGACTCTTCATCAGAAATGGGGGAGGGGAAGAGGGTTCTGAAATAAATAGGGAGAGAGGGGAAGGCGGATAGGGGATGGATAGAGGAGAGGATAGGTGGAAAGGCAGCAGACAAGTTGAAGAGGCGGGGATGGAGCCAGTAAAGGTGAGTGTAGGTGGGGGGGTAGGGAGGAGATAGGTCAGTCCAGGGAGGACGGACAGGTCAAGGGGGAGGTATACAGGTTACGTCGCACAGGCCATGTGCTAGGTAAGATCAATATTAGCAAGATCAGAGAACAGTTATAAGAAATGTTAGATTTAGATCTGCTGTAGGCAGCTCACAAAGAGTTGCGCTGTGTCGGCGCCATCATGAATTCTTCATACCCGAACTATTATGTAACCCTTGATAGCTCTGATTCTCACCAGGACCGAGAGCATGTGTGCCGTGACGAAAATGGTGCAATGTGTTGCAAATCACAAGTTCTGTTCTCCCAAACAGGCCTCTCTCCCTTTTATGGGGGTGAGATTGACAATAGGCTGTGTTCAGACGGGTGCGATTTCGGGCTATTCAAATGACTAGCTGCATCCACTGAAATGAAATTTTGGATTCACTGGTGGAGACTGGACCAGGTAAGGGCAGGTCTATTCATATTGCAACAAGCACACAGAATGCTGAAGATACTCAACAGGTCTGGGAGTATGCTTAGAGAGAGAGCGGGAGAGAGAGATAAAGCTGACATTTCAAGTCCAGTCTGTCTCTTCTTCAGAACAGATGAATATCTAAAATATTCATTGAGTTGGCATGGTAAGTAAATAGGGAAAGGTTTTGTGTGGAAGCATGCACCAAGTTGTCATAGAGCTATGAGTGGTCATGGGGGATGGGCAGATGTCATTTGATTCCATGGATTGGCATGAGAGAAACATGGGAGCGTGGGTGGGGTGAGGGAGAGCGAGAGGGCTGAGGAATTAATGAGGTATTTTCTATATTGTACATCTTTTGGAAAGTTAAGAAACCTGTTTGAATCTGCTCCCTTGACAACTTTGGTAAAAGTACAATTTCCTTTGTAAGAGGTAAAGCACATTTGTATATGAACCCAATAGGAATTGTAAACGTGTAAAGAAACTGTCCAGAAAAATGTGAAATTAAAAAACAGCATTGTCCAGGTGCTTGAGAGTGTTTGGCTATGCAAAACCATTAGAAGATTGAAATTATTATGGAAATATGTAAAAACAATAGGGCAGTTGTGGTGGATAATTTTAACTTCCACTGTATTGAATGGGACTCATTTAGTGTCTGGGACTTGAATGAAGGAGAATTTGTTAGACACAACATTTTTTTGAAACCATGTGTAAAAATTCTAACTAGAGAGGGGCTATAGCAGATCTGGTATTGTGGAATAAGCCCAGCCAGCTAATTGAAATTTCAATGGGGGTGCATTTTAGGAACAGAGCCCTTATTATGTAAGTTTTAAATTACTTAAGGATGAGCACAAGAGTAGTCCTTGATTGAAAGTATAAACTGGGGGAAAGTTAACTTCCACAATATTTAGCAGGAACTGGGGAATGTAGATTGGGAGTGGCTGTTTGAGGGTAAATCCACATCTGGCAAATCAGACTTTTTTAGAGGCCAGATGATTAGAGTTCAGGATCAGCATGTTCCTGTGAAAACGAAGGATAAAGACAGCAAGATTCGGGAGCCTTGGATGACAAGATGAATGGAGAGCTTAGTCAAAAAGGACAACAAGGCATATGTAAGGATTAGGAAACTGAAAACAGGCACAGTCCTCAAAGAATATAAAGATAGCATGAAAGAGTTCAGACAAGGATTTAGGGGGGCTAAAAGGGGCCATACCTTGTGCAAACAGAATTAAAGAAAATCCCAAGGTAGTTTGTACATATGTAAGGAACAAGAGGGGAGCAAGAGGGGAAAAGGTAGGTCAAGGATAAAGGAGGGAATTTATGTATGGAGCCGGAGGAAGTGGGTGATGTCTTAAATGAATGTCTTTGCATCATTTTTCACAGAGGAATAGGATGTGATGGATGGTAAGTTTTGGCAGGGCTAGGTTGATATTCTAGGGCAGATCAACGTAAAAAAGAAGAAGGCTTTGGGTGTTTTGTAAAACATCATGTTAGACAAGTTCCCAGGACCTGATGCAATCTATCCCAGACTGCTGAGGGATGCAGGTGGGGAAATTCCTGGGCCTGATACAAAATCTTTGTGTCTCCTTTAGTCACAGGAAAGATCCCAGAGTACTGGAAAATATCCAACGCTGTTCCGTTGTTTAAGAAGCTAACAGAGATAATCCAAAAAATTACAGGCTGGTGAGGCTTACATCAGTGGCAAGGAAATTACTCACATTTGGAAAACTGTGGGCTTATTAGTGATAGGCAGCATGGCTTTGTACAGGGAAGGTCATGTCTCACAAACTTGATTGAATTCTTTGAGGAAGTGACATAGGTGATTGGTGAGGTCAGGACGATACATGTCGTCTACATGGAATTTAGCAAGACCTTTGATGAGGTCCCTCACAGCAGGCTGAGAGAAAAGATGAAGTCATATGGGATTCACAGTGATCTGGTAAGATGCATACAGAACTGGCTTAGTTATTGAGAACAGACTGTAATGGTAGAAGGATGATTTTCAGACCGGAGATCTGTGACCAGTGATGTTCTGCAGGGTTCATTGCTGGGACCCTTGTTGTTTGTTAACATATATAATTATATGGAAAGGAATGTAGGTGGTCTAATTAGTAAGTTTGTGGATGACATAAAGAATGGGAGACCTGCAGCAAGTGAAGAGGATATAGATAGGCTGGTGACTTAGGCAGAGAAATTGCACAGGGAGCTTAATCCAGACAAATGCAAGGTGATGCCTTTTGGGACATGGTGTGCAGGAGGAAAGTACACAGTCAATGGCAGAAACCTTAGTATCAACATATAGAGGGCTCTAAACATACGGATCCATAGTTCTATGAAGTGGCAACGCTAGTGGATAACGTAGTCAAGAAGGCATATGCATGCTTTCCTTCAGAGTGTGTAAAAATTGGCACGTCGTGTTGCAGCTGTATACAACGTTAGTTCAGCCACATTTATAATATTGTGTATGGTTCTGGTCACCTTACTACCAGAAGAAAGTGAAGGTTTTGAGGGGCCAATAGAAATGGTTTACCAGGATGATGCTTGGTTTGGAGGGTATTAGCTATGAGGAGAAAATGGACAAACATGATTTGTTTTCAGAGATAATAGGTACTGCAGATGCTGGAGAATCTGAGATAACAAGGTGTGGAGCCACAGCAGGCCAAGCAGCATCATAGGAGGAGGAAAGCTTGACGATTTTTGATGAAGGGTCTAGGCCCGAAGCGCCAAGCTTTCCTGCTCCTATGATGCTGCTTGGCCTGCTGTGTTCATGATTTGTTTTCACTTGGCTGTTACCTATTATCAAAATTTTGGTTGAGGATTGTACTTGTCTTGTTTTGAGAGCTCAGCATTTCCATTTAATTCCTGCAGTAAACAATCATGAATAAGGTTTCAAGGTCGCAGGAGTGTACCGGAAGGCAGGAAGGTGGTGTGAAGTGTGTCTACTTCAACGCCAGGAGCATCCGGAATAAGGTGGGTGAACTTGCAGCATGGGTTGGTACCTGGGACTTTGATGTTGTGGCCATTTCGGAGACATGGATACAGCAGAGACAGGAATTGCAGGTACCGGGGTTTAGATGTTTCAGTAAGATCAGGGAAGGGGGTAAAAGAGGGGGAAGTGTGGCATTGTTAGTCAAGGACAGTATTACGGTGGTAGAAAGGACGTTTGATGAGGACTCGTCTACTGAGGTAGTATGGGCTGAGGTTAGAAACAGGAAAGGAGAGGTCAGCCTGTTGGGAGTTTTCTATAGGCCTCCGAATAGTTCCAGAGATGTAGAGGAAAGGATAGCAAAGATGATTCTGGATAGGAGCGAAAGGAACAGGGTAGTTGTTATGGGGGACTTTAACTTTCCAAATATTGACTGGAAACGCTACAGTTCAAGTACTTTAGATGGGTCAGTTTTTGCCCAATGTGTGCAGGAGGGTTTCCTGACACAGTATGTAGATAGGCCAACAAGAGGCGATGCCACATTGGATTTGGTACTGAGTAATGAACCAGGCCAGGTATTAGAGATAATAAGCGTGGGGCTGGATGAACACAGCAGGTCAAGCAGCATCATAGGAGCAGGAAAACTTGACGTTTCGGTCCTAGACCCTTCATCAGGTATTAGATTTGGAGGTAGGTGAGCACTTTGGTGATAGTGACCACAATTCAGTTACGTTTACTTTAGCGATGGAAAGGGATAGGTATATATCGCAGAGCAAGAGTTATAGCTGGGGGAAAGGCAATTATGAGGCAATTAGGCAAGCCTTAGGATGCATAGGATGGGGAAGGAAACTGCAGGGGCTGGGCACAATTGGAATGTGGAGCTTGTTCAAGTAACAGCGACTGTGTGTCCTTGATAAGTATGTACCTGTCAGACAAGGAGGAAGTGGTCGAGCGAGGGAACCGTGGTTTACTAAAGAAGTTGAATCTCTTGTCAAGAGGAAGAAGGAGGCTTATGTAAAGATGAGGCGTGAAGGCTCAGTTAGGGCGCTTGAGAGTTACAAGTTAGCCAGAAAGGACCTAAAGTGAGAGCTAAGAAGAGCTAGGAGGGGCATGAGAAGTCTTTGGCAGGTAGGATCAAGGAAAATCCTAAAGCTTTCTATAGGTATGTCAGGAATAAAAGAATAACTAGAGTAAGATTAGGGCCAGTCAAGGACAGTAGTGGGAAGTTGTGCGTGGAGTCCGAAGAGATAGGAGAGGCGCTAAATGAGTATTTTTCATCAGTTTTCACACATGAAAAAGACACTGTTGTCGAGGAGAATACTGAGATACAGGCTATTAGACTAGACAGAATTGAGGTTCATAAGGAGGAGGTGTTAGCAATCCTGGAAAGTCTGAGAATAGATAAGTCCCCTGGGCCGGATGGGATCTATCCTAGGATTCTCTGGGAAGCTAGGGAGGAGATTGCAGAGCCTTTGGCTTTGATCTTTATGTCATCATTGTCTACAGGAATAGTGCCAGAAGACTGGAGGATAGCAAATGTTGTCCCTTTGTTCAAGAAGGGGAGTAGAGACAACCCTGGTAATTATAGACCAGGGAGCCTTACTTCGGTTGTGGGTAAAGTGTTGGAAAGGATTATAAGAGATAGGACTTATAATCATCTAGGAAGGAATAATTTGATTAGGGATAGTCAACACGGTTTTGTGAAGGGTAGGTCGTGCCTCACAAACCTAATTGAGTTCTTTGAGAAGGTGACTAAACAGGTGGATGAGGGTAAAGCGGTTGATGTGGGGTATATGGATTTCAGTAAAGCATTTGATAAGGTTCCCCACAGTAGGCTATTGCAGAAACTTCAGAGGTATGGGATTGAGGGTGATTGAGCGGTTTGGATCAGAAATTGGCTAACTGTAAGAAGACAGAGGGTGGTGGTTGATGGGAAAGGTTCATCCTGGAGTTCAGTTAACAGTGGTGTACCGCAAGGATCTGTTTTGGGTCCACTGCTGTTTGTCATTTTTATAACTGACCTGGATGAGGGCATAGAAGGATGGGTTAGTAAATTTGCGGATGACACTAAAGTCGTTGGAGTTGTGGATAGTGCGGAAGTATGTTGCAGGTTACAGAGGGACATAGATAAGCTGCAGATCTGGGCCGAGAGGTGGCAAATGGAGTTTAATGCGGAAAAGTGTGAGGTGATTCATTTTGGAAGGAGTGACAGGAATACAGAGTACTGGGCTATTGATAAGATTCTTGGTAGTGTGGACGAGCAGAGAGATCTCGGTGTCCATGTGCATAGATCCCTGAAAGTTGCCACCCAGGTTGATAGGGTTGTTAACATGGCGTACGGTGTGTTAGGTTTGATTGAGTTTCAGAGCCATGAGGTCATGTTGCAGCTGTACAAAACGCTGGTGCGGCCGCACTTGGAGTATTGCATATAGTTCTGGTTGCCGCATTGTAGGAAGGAAGTGGAAGCATTGGAAAGGGTGCAGAGGAGATTTACCAGGATGTTGCCTGGTATGGAGGGAAGGTCTTATGAGGAAAGGTTGAGGGACTTGAGGCTGTTTTCGTTAGAGAGAAGAAGGTTAAGAGGTGACTTAATAGAGACATACAAGATGATCAGAGGATTAGATAGGGTGGACTGTGAGAGCCTTTTTCCTCGGATGGTGACGACTAACATGAGGGGACATAGCTTTAAATTGAGGGGTGATAGGTATAGGACAGATGTCAGAGGTAGGTTCTTTACTCAGAGAGTAGTAAGGGCGTGGAATGCCCTGCCTGCAACAGTCGTAGACTCGCTAACTTTAAGGGCATTTAAATGGTCATTGGATAAACATATGGATGATAATGGAATAGTGTAGGTTAGATGGGCTTCAGATTGGTTTCACAGGTCGGCGCAACATCGAGGGCCGAAGGGCCTGGACTGCGCTGTAATGTTCTATGTTCTATGTTCTAATCCACTCATTTCTGTAATTGCTTGTGCCTCGCCCTGTCCAAATTCACATTATTTTGAAACTATATCTCAACCTTTGCTTTTGATTAATATCTAAATTTTCTTGTCAGTACAGCAATTCATTCATTCTTCAAGACAGCTGTTTGAAGTTTCCCCATTAGTCTGAACATTCACTGCCTAATTCCAATATGGTAAAAGTTCTTGTGTCTTTATGAACTACTTACAATATTAGTTAACATTAGTATAATTCACAATCAATTTTTGCTATGGTCTTCTTTGCACTGCCAAAAGGATTACATCTCTGTCATCCTTGTAGCTTAAGATCAGAACTGCATGTAGCAATTAACATCTGAAATGAGCTCACAGGTAAAGGTAAAGTCGCTGTAGCCTTACTTTCTCCTCAGAGAGAGATGACTGGCAATGGTTTAAACTGAGGGACACCACTTTTCAAGTAAGAAGTGAAGTTGAGAGGGAGTATCCTTCAAAGTAGCCTCAGTCAGTGCAAGAAATGAATCTGCTGACATCTCTCTGCACCTGAAATCATTCATCCAGCCATCTGAGCTAACAGGCCCCCTTATAGGTAAACTAGTGACAAGAAATCCCAAAAAATTTCAAAATTGGTTGAATGCTGAATTGGGGACATGCGGATACAATCGCCTTGTAGGCTAAGTGCAGCAGCCAAAGGGCAAAAACAACCATGAGATAAATGGTCAGTTTTTTTTAAAGCGATATGGTTAATATATCAGTGAGGACTTGGTAAACAGCCCCGTTCTTCTTCAAATAATTACAAAGAATCTTTTGAGCCCAGCTTGAGGCCTTGTGTCGAGCAATGCAAGTGCAGTGCTCTTAGTGTCTCAGGATTGAGTATTATTTAAGTTTGTGGAATCGGGCGAACTGACTGCTATTACCACAGAGTCACTACTAAGATCTGTGTTTGTACTTTGGTGACATGGCATCGAGAAGCAACACGTGAATGTCAGCTAATCTTAAAATAATGCTACCAAAATTATTTTGTTGCAAAGACATTTTCAAGTCAGCATTACCATTTAATTGAGACCCCATCTGGCTCCAAAATTGCCATTAGGTCAAGCAGTTAGTATGAACAACTTAAGGTGAATAATTCCAATACATTATCTAACCGATTCTAAAAGGTATCCATGGGAGATTTATTGAATCTCCAGCACACTGTTTAAGCACAAATATTCTCTGTTAATGTTTTGAAAAGTGCCTAGGGATTGTGAAGAGATAGGTATTTTCTTGCACACATTTCAAGAAATTGAGAAAGAGTGGTTACACAAAGGTGTGAAATGGGTCTGAAATGGTTTATGCTGGGAAGTGCCTTAAGCACCATCCACTATAATGTTGCCATGTGGGTTTGGGGTGGAAGAAGAACATTTAAGTCTTCCACATAGTTTCTGTAACAAACACTTGTATGTATTCATAATCAAGTAATAAACCATATCTTGTTTAAGACAAGAACGTCTTCTTGTTAAATGACTAAAGTTTCTTCCTGCTTCACAATAGATCAATCAGATCCTTACCCTGAAAGAGAATGGTGGGAGCAAACTGACTGTATTGCAAGCAACAGTAGAGTCATAGAATGGAATCCCTACAGCGCAGATAGAGGTCATTTGGCCCATTGAGTTACACTGGCCCTCTGAAGAGCACCCTGCCCACACTCACTGTCTCACCTCCCCATCCTATCCTCATAACCCAGCATTTAGCATACCTAGCCTGCGTATTCCTGTAGGATAATTTAATATGGTCAATCCACCTAACCTGCACATCTTTGGACTGTGGGTGGAAACTGGAGCACCTGAGGGAAACCCACTCAGACATGGGGAGAACATAAAATCTCCACTTAGACAGCCACCCAAAGCTGGGATGTGAACCTGGGTCCTTGGCACTGAGGCAGCTGTGCTAACCACTGTGCCAACTCACCACTGCGCCATTTAGCTCGTTCAATATTAAGAGCAATGGCAAGGTTCAATGGTGCAGGATATACAAATGATTGTAAAACAACATTTCAGGACCAGGAAGAGATTTGCATCAGCAGAAACATGTTTGAAAGCCCTCAGAGATGGAATATTAGTTAGTCCAAGGCAGTTACTCTTTGTGATCTACAGGAGCTGTCCCGAGTATAAGCTTATTGCAGAAAATACGGAGGCATGGGATTGAGGGTGATTTAGCGGTTTGGATCAGAAATTGGCTAGCTGGAAGAAGACAGAGGATGGTGGTTTATGGGAAATGTTCATAGTGGAGTTTAGTTAACAGTGGTGTACCGCAAGGATCTGTTTTGGGGCCACTGCTGTTTGTCATTTTTATAAATGACCTGGATGAGGGCGTAGAAGGATGGGTTAGTAAATTTGCGGATGTCATTAAAGTCAGTGGAGTTGTGGATAGTGCTGAAGAATGTTGCGGGTTACAGAGGGACAAAGATAAGCTGCAGATCTGGGCCGAGAGGTGGCAAATGGAGTTTAATGCGGAAAAGTGTGAGGTGATTCATTTTGGAAGGAGTGACAGGAATACAGAGTACTGGGCTAGTGGTAAGATTCTTGGTAGTGTGGATGAGTAGAGAGATCTCGGTGTCCATGTGCATAGCTCCCTGAAAGTTGCTACCCAGGTTGATAGGGTTGTTAAGAAGGCGTACGGTGTGTTAGGTCGAGGGTTTGAGTTTCAGAGCCATGAGGTCATGTTGCAGCTGTACAAAACCCTGGTGCGGCCGCACTTGGAGTATCGCGTACAGTTCTGGTCGCCGCATTACAGGAAGGATGTAGAAGCATTGGAAAGGGTGCAGAGGAGATTTACCAGGATGTTGCCTGCAATGGAGAGAAGGTCTTGTGAGGAAAGGTTGAGGGACTTGAGGCTGTTTTTGTTAGAGAGAAGAAGGTTAAGAGGTGACTTAACAGACACATACAGGATGATCAGAGTATTAGATAGGGTGGACAGTGAGAGCCTTTTTCCTCGGATGGTGATGGCTAGCACAAGGGGACATAGCTTTAAATTGAGGGGTGATAGATATAGGACAGATGTCAGAGGTATATTCTTTACTCAGAGAGTAGTAAGGGCATGGAATGCCCTGCCTGCAACAGTAGTAGACTCGCCAAATTTAAGGGCATTTAAATGGTCGTTGGATAAACATATGGATGATAAGGGAATAGTGTAGGTTAGAAGGGCTTCAGGTTGGTTTCACAGGTCAGCGCAACATCGAGGGCCGAAGGGCCTATACTGAGCTGTAATGTTCTGTGATCTATGTTCTATGTTCTATGTTCTATGTTCTATGTTCTATGTTCTATGTTCTATTTTCTATGTTCTATGTTAGCCGCAAAGTGAATGGACAGTAAAGGCTCGATGAGTAAAGTTAAAACTCCTCCGTCTGGACAATGGAAAACTTCTAAAACTTGTGCAGATTTACAGGGTGGGAAATAAAAATAAGGAGAAGTGTATACACCTCATATGAGGGTCACCATCACAGTGAGGGGCAGGACAAGACAACTGCAGTAAAAGGCATCACAAGACATGACCACAACAAGCCTCACCATGAGACTCAACCACAATAAGTGAAATCAAATGAATTCTGGGACCTTTACTGTGACTAAAGAAGATACAAAGATTTTGTATCAGGCCCTGCAATTTAAACTGAGTTTGCAGACTTAGCAATATCAGAAAGCCAGAATTAATGTGATAAAGGGGCATTTTAGAAGACTAAACAGATGAGGTCAAATGGAAGAAGAAAATTAAGAGACAATTGAAGACACAGAAAAGGCAGGAGATCTATTATCAAAACCAAGGTCATGATGGGAAGCTTTTATTTAAACCTCAGACAGCAAGAATCATCTAGGAAAAAAAACTGTTCAAAGAATAGCTCTCACCTTCTAAATCTAAGTTGAAGCCATGTGCTGAAACCATGATTACAGTAGGAATAATCCATTAAAACCA
This sequence comes from Ginglymostoma cirratum, assembly GCA_024137785.1. Lineage (NCBI taxonomy): Eukaryota > Metazoa > Chordata > Chondrichthyes > Orectolobiformes > Ginglymostomatidae > Ginglymostoma > Ginglymostoma cirratum. The sequence goes on from JAHRHZ010000249.1 coordinate 12,408,734, forward strand.
CAGGCAATGGGATTTATTCAGTAATGCCTGTCAGGAAATGGGAATCACTTGTTCAGATTTCAGTCAATGAGATGAAACATTGTACAGTTTTGGGAATGTGATAGCATAGTGGTATGTCACTCGAATGACAATGCAAAACCTAGGCTCTAGTGTTTTGGTTCAAATCACAACAAGGCAGATAATAAAATTTTTGTTCAATGAAAATCTTGAAGTGAAAAATAGCTAGCCTAATCGTAACCATGTAATCACTGTTAATTGCTGTAATGACCCATGTGGTTTACTTATGTTCTTTAAGTAATGATATCTGCTGTCCTTACTTGGTCTGACTTACATAAGACTGCAGACCCACAGCACTGTGGTTGACTCTGAAATGGTCCAGACACCCATTTAGTTTCAGGACATTTGGGGGAGGGCAATAGTTGTTGGCCAAGCTGACAAGGCCCACATCCATGAGCAGATACAAAATAAATTTGGATACATGTTAGAAAACAATTTAGATGACAGAATAGCTTCCAAATTAGACATTAAATCAGAATGCAAACAATTTAGTGCACTTCTATACACAATTGGAAGTATAATTGATGATATTAAAGTTCATCAAGGTGTAAAAGAAGCAACAGATATTTTTGGAGAAGTACAGAAAGCCTTTCACAATTATTTTAAACTCAGTACGAAAATAACATCTTGAAAGAGAAGATTTAACATAAGAGTTCAGCTTCCAAGGGAATCCACAGATAATTTAGTTAATAATTGCTACAACTCAGTGGAAAATGTGACAATGATGATTAAAAGTCAGAATTTATAAGAGACGGACATTTAGCTGGAATTGTGATGAGACTTTGACAGATTTAGCGCAGTCAACAGAAGATTTTACTTTAGAGAAAGTCATTCAACTGGTGAGTGAAGCTGGAGCCTAAAAGTAACATGGATCAATCCAAAAGGACCAACTTTATCACAAAAGATCAGCAGAATCCATTCAGTTCTTAATGTATATAACTCCTGAAGCCATTTAGGAGAAACCATTACATTAAATAGGACATATATGAGGTAATAACATATATGGCACAAATAAACTTGACAGGCACAAGCAGTGTTCAACTATCAAAAAAATGCTTTATTTATAAAGCAAAAAATCATTTCAAAGCAATTTTCCAAAGTAAGATACAATCACAGACTTGTAAGAAGTCAAATAGCTCCTGATACAAAGTGGTTCATGGAGTAGAATAGGCTACAATGGAAGAAAAGCCAAAATTATTCCCAAGACAAAACAAATTATTAAGACCTAGCCTTTGCCAAGAAGATATTTATGTCAACTGGACACCTCACTAATTTTATGTTTGATATGGGGACAAATCTCACTGCATAGGGTGCCATGGTTGAGGAAACACTATCTAGTTCTTGATAACAAGGCGTGGGGCTAGATGAACACAGCAGGCCAAGCAGCATCATAGGAGCAGGAAAACTTGACGTTTCAGGCCTAGACCCTTCATCAGAAATGGGGGAGGGGAAGAGGGTTCTGAAATAAATAGGGAGAGGGGGGAGGCGGATAGAGGATGGATAGGCGCCAACTCTCTGACACCTCCTCCTACCGCCCCCTGGGTCATGACCCCACCCCCGAGCACCAAACCATCATCTCCCAAACCATCCACAACCTCATCATCTCAGGTGACCTCCCACCCACCGCCTCCAACCTCATCGTTCCCCAGCCCCGCACCGCCCGCTTCTATCTCCTTCCCAAAATCCACAAACCTGAATGAATCCTCTATCCATCCTTTATCCACCTCCCCCTCTCTCCCTATTTATTTCAGAACCCTCTTCCCCTCCCCCATTTCTGATGAAGAGTCTAGGCCCGAAACGTCAAGTTTTCCTGCTCCTATGATGCTGCTTGGCCTGCTGTGTTCATCCAGCTCCACACCTTGTTATCTCAAATTCTCCAGCATCTGCAGTACCTTTTATCTCTGACACTATCTAGTTCTTGTTAGGTGGGTAGTCATAAGTTATCAAGGATAGATAAAAATATGGACTTTGAAGCATTAACATACCAGCCACAATATTGGATAATGGGGCAGGCTCAAGTGATTGAATTGTCTACTTTAACTCGCATTTCATACATTCACACACTCCTATGTGGAAGGCATCACAAAAAAAGTTTGTTTCTTACTTTAAGTGAGAGGAAACCTGAAACTATACCAAATTGGCAAAGATGTTTTCCACTGATATTGACATTGAAGAGAGTTTAAATTGCAAGAATCAACTAGATTTGTGGGGAAATGAAACCCAAAGAGACAGCCAATGAGTAGTTTGCATCATTTGAGATTGTTGATGACTTCTTTGCAGATGCATCCCAGCTGTAACACCATTCGGGAAAAAACACCAATGATAGATTTAAATCTGATAACAGATGTGAAGGAAATTCAGAAGACTTAAGTTCTAACAGAGAATTTCAGTTGCTTATCCTCCAAGGACAAATCCTCAGGAATAGAGACTGAGCATGAATCAATCCTTAAATATTACAACTAATGAAGTGAGCATGTTGGTTTCACCAATGCTGCAATGACTGAGACCAAATCAAAGTGTCCAAGTTAAGCAGCAAGTAAAAGTAAAGAGTCTTTAGGTCATTCACAGGATGAGGGTGTTGCTAACTAGGCAACATTTATTGCCCATCCCTAATTGTCCAGAGGAAAGTTGACAGTTAACCACATTGCTGTAGGTCTGGAGTCATGCATAGGCCAGATCGGGTAAGGATGGCGGATTTCCTTCCATAAAAGGCATCAGCAAACCAGATGGGCCTCTCTGACAACTGACAATGGTTTCATGGTCAATATTAGACTCTTAATTCCAGATTTTTTAAAAAATTGAATTCAAATTCCACCATCAGCTGTGGCATGACTTGTACCCAGATCATCTAAAACATTATTTGAGTCTCTGGATGAATAGTCTAACAACAATGCCAATAGGCCAGCTGGTGCAGCTGAAAGATATGATGCATACAAAGCAACAAAAGCCAGGACTGACAAGGGATAACCAATGTCGAAAGATTCAGGCCAGAGACAAGAAGTAATTCCCTGGTTCAGAGGTTTAGGATTATACCAAACAAGAATACTGCCTTGCCCGGTGACCCAGAAAAGAAAGTGCCTGTTGCAACAAGGCAATTGTCCTCCATGTAGGAAATTCATGAAATTAAAAGCTCTCCAGCTATTGCAATGGAGTTGTCTGTTTCAGCAGGGAAGACATCCTCCACAAAGGTTAAAACATCATCCAGTTTCAGACCTTGGTGTGGCAAGAGCAGTATCAAAGTCAACAATTTTCAACCCAGAGACCTACCAATCCTCAAAATCTGAAAAGAACGTGCTATGGAGTCATAGTCATACAGCACAGAAATAGACCCTTTGGTCCAGCAAGTCCATGTCCCAACCATAATCCCAAACTAAACTAGTCCCACTTGCCTGTCCTTGGCCTATATCACTCCAAACACTTCTCATTTATGTACTCATCTAAATGTCTTTTAACCATAACTGTACCCACATCCATCACTTCCTCTGGAAGTTCATTCCACACATGAACCATTCTCTGTGTAAAAACGTTTCCCCTCATGTCTTTTTAAATCTTTCTCCTCCCACCTTAAAAACATGCCCCGGTCTGAAATCCCCCATTCTATGGAAAAGACACCTGCCATTCAACTTATCTATACCCCTCACGATTTTATAAATCTCTATAAGATCACCTGTCAGCCTCCTAAGCTCCACCGAAAAATATCCCAGCCTATCCAGCTTCGCCTCGTAACTCAAGCCTTCCATTCCTGGAAATATCCTGGTAAATCTCTTCTGATTCATCTCCAGTTTAATAATATCCTCCCTATTCTGGGACAATAGTGAGACCTCCATAATAAATGACTGTATAAAGTCAGAGACTTGATCAGGGAGAAGGGTATTTGTAAAATTAGTTAGAATCACAAAAGAATTTTTAATGAATCAGAGTCACGTAGTAGTCCACTGGTCACTAGGACAATGGAGTTGCTGGCAGCTGGCAGCAGTGCCCCCACTCGAGGTTCAGGAACACTGAGAGACCCAGGCCATAGGCCAATGAGGCAGAGTGGTGGTTGCATGAAGTGGGGACTGGGGGTGGGTGGATCTCAGCAGCACCTCTTCCTTGATTCTGGGTCCCGCAATCATGTGGAATTCTTTGAATGAGGGCCCCTATCCACTAAGAAATCCACCTTGGGCCTCCATCACAGCATCTGGCCCACTTGCCACTGGTTGAATGGCAGTGTTAGCAGGATGCACCCCTTGGGGAGTTTATTTCCCACTTATTGACATCAATTGGTAACACACTGGGGAAACCATCCATGAACTTTCCTATCCAAGACTTAATTGGAAGTAAAGTGATAAGATGCTGGGAGTCTCCACCTAGCACTCTCCCACTAGATTTAATGTACCGACTACCAAAGCCACCTCCAGCCATTAAATGCTGTCCAATTACCAGTCACCACAAATCACTTCAAATTTGTGATGAAGATCCATTTAAGTGTAAAATCAAAACAAAATGCATGTAAAAGAGATGGAAAATGATTGTTTTATACTGTTCCTAAATATCTGGAGCTTCCCTCCATCATAAGGTCAGAAGTGGGGATGTTTGCCAATGATTACGCAGCGTTCAGCACCATTCATTACTCCTCACAGACTGAAGCGATCCAAGTCTACGTGCAACAAGACCTGGACTATAACCAAAATCCAGACTTTGGCTGGCAAGTGGCAAATAACATTCACACCACAGAAGTGCCAGACAATGGCCACCTCCAACAAGAGAGAATTTAACCACTACAACTTAAAATTCAGCAGCAGCGCCATCACTAAATTGCCCACTATAAACGTTCTTGCAGGCGACCATTGATCAGAAACTGAACTGGACTAGCCATGTGACTCCAAGAGCAGGTCAAAAGTTGGGAATTCTGCATCAAGTGAATCACATTTTGTTGGCCCAGCTTCTACTTATATTTATGAAGCTCAAGTCAGAAGTATGACGGGATATTCCCCGCTTGCCTGAACGAGTACAGTTCTAATAACACTCAAGATGCTTGACACATTCCAAGAAAAAGTTGCCCACTTGATTGGCACCATTCCCACAAATTGCTGGAAAATCTCAGCAAATTTCTGAAATTGCTGGAAAAGCTCAGCAGGTCTGGCAGCATTTGTGGAGAGAAATCAGAGTCAATGTTTCAGGTCGAGTGACCCTTCCTCAGAGCTTTTCCACCAATTTCTATTTTTGTTTCTGATTGACAGCATCCACAGTTAATTTGGTTTTAATTGAGCTGACGACAAACCTGAAAGTCACAGCAGCACCTTTAATGGCAGAGGAGGAAAGTAAGTCATAATTCCAAGAGTGCAATTTCAAAAATGTAAGCTTTGCAAATGAAAATATATTGAAGAAACTATCTCCATACCTTCTATCCCTGTCGCACAAGAAAAATCATTGCTGGCTGGTGAACATTATCAGCAAATCAAGGTGAAGGGTGAGCAAGAGTGTTTGTGTATTTTTCATCCAAAGTTACATACAAAAATGTCTCTTCCTTGCAGATTTAGATAGTGGTTCTATCCAAAAACAGCTTAAGCTGATGGATTTTATGGCTGAGTACAGTATTGTATGATGTTAGCTAATCTGCCAGGTTGCGATTAATTCTATCAGAGCGGTGGAGTTCCATTGCAGAACTTAAATCTAGGTCAGAAGGAACATGAATGATCTGCCAGAAGGAGTCCAATACAACCTGAACTAATCTCTAAATACTGAAATAAGCACAGATAAGGGGTAATTTTACAAGGTTATGCTCGCTCTCTGTGGAGTCTTACTCGATAGAAACATGGGTCGAAGAGTCAGCCCGACTTCAAAACCTTGCTCTTGATCAGTACGCCATCAGCAAAAGGATGGATTTGGTGCCAGAGATATGGTGGAAAGTTTGACAGGTGCCAGACAAAATAGCTTTGCTCTTTCCAAATTTCAGCTGGAAGAAACTTTAGCTCAGTGACAGCATGACATCGAGCAAAAAGACAGAAATGTTGTGCACTCAAGACTGGTGATAGTAAGGGAGAACCATTTAGTGTCAACATGGTTATTTGAACTGACATTATGCAACATACAATGGAGGGAATTCCATGGAGGTCAGGTTTGTGGGTATTCACTGTCATTTCGGATAAAATTTGGGTTACTTCACCAAGTTTAGAGATTTTAAATTGCCATATTTTGTATTCTCCAAATGATGCAGTCTGCTGGCAATGAACATGAAGCCTTTACTGTAGCAACTCCTAGCGAGCTGTCCACAGCAGATCTTATTCTTATCCTTACATATCTTCTAATCGTTCTGCGTTTTTACATTGTATCCTGCATGCTGTTCTGTTGGCCTGATGCACTTGTATAATACGATCTGCCAGTAGAGCACATAAAACACTTCTCACTGTATCAGTGCATGTGACAGTAATAAACCAAATCAAATAAAATCAAAAGGCTAATGTGGCATAGAATCACAGAATTTTACAGTACAGAAGGAGGCTATTCAACCCATCATATCAGTACTGGCTCCCGAAAGAACTATCCAGCTACTCCCATGCTCCAACCCGACCTCATAGACCTCCAAATTCATCACTTTCTAATAAATACCAAGCTCTCTTTCGAAATCTCATATGGAATCCACCTCTAACACTCTCCCAGGCAGCACATTCCAAATCCCAATGACTGTCTAAGTAAAGAAGTTTCTTCTCATCTTACTCCTTGGTGACAATCTTGAAATTGTACATTTTCTGCTCAATGCTTGTCAGTTCCTAAATTCAATGACCATATGAATTTAGCTATGAAGAGAGGTTGACTAGCTATGAAGAGAGGTTGAGTAGGTTAGGATTGTTTCCATTAGAAAAAAGGAGATTGAGGGGGACCTGATTGAGGTCTTCAAAATCATGAAGGGTACAGACAGGGTTGATAGAGATAAGCTTTTTCCCAGGGTGAGGGATTCAATAACGAGGGGTCACGCGTTCAAGGTGAGAGGAGAAAAGTTTAAGGGGGATACACGCGGAAAGTACTTTACACAGAGGGTGGTAGGTGCCTGGAACGCGTTGCCAGCAGAGGTAGTAGAGGCAAGCACGGTAGATTCATTTAAGGTGCCTCTGGACAGATGCATGAGTAGGTGGGGAGCAGAGGGATACAGATCCTTAGGAATTGGGCGATAGGTTTAGACAGTGGATTTGGATCGGCACAGGCTTGGAGGGCCGAAGGGCCTGTTCCTGGGCTGTAAGTTTTCTTTGTTCTTTGTTCTTTGTTCATATCTGCAGAGGGAGTTAGATACATACAAATTAGGAGTAAGAGTGGGCTATATTGCCCCTCACACCTGTTGCACCATTTAATAAGATCATGTCTTCTCTGGTAAATGGCCTCAACTGTAATGAAACTGGATGGACCACCACACCAACCTGGATACTGGAATCGACAATGGCAAACTCAGTCCTGTCCTCAATAAAAAGACAAAAGAACAGCAGCTGCTGTAAATCAGGAAACAAAACAGAAATTGTTGTAAAAGCTCAGCAGGTCTGGCAGCATCTGTGGAGGAAAAAACAGAGTAAACATTTCGGGTCCGGTGACCCTTCCTCAGTTCTGCCAGACCTGCTGAGATTTTCCAGCAATTTCTGTTCAGTCCTGGCCTCCTTACTTCTGGGTTTTAGTTCCAATATTGGGAGGAATATCTCACAGTCTAGTAAAGCAGCAGTCTGACATAGTCATGCTCAAGGAATCACACCTTACAAGCAATGTACTAGTCACAGCACCACCCCTAAATATTTCCTGTTCCACTGGCCGGCTATACCCAGCAGAAGTGACAGCACAGTGTCATTTCGTTTGGAAGGAGGTGCTTCTGGGAGTCCTCAACATTGAGTCCGGACTCCATGAAGTGGTTTCAGGTTAAACATGGGCAAGGAAACCTCCTATTGATTACCACGTGTCATATTCCCATGTCTGATGAATCAATAATTCTCCATGTTGACCAACATTTGGAGAAACCACTGAGGGTGAAAGGGTGCAAAATGTACTCTGGTGAGGGGCCTCCATGTCCAGCACCAAGGGTGGCTCTGCTACTCCTTTACTGATCGAGCTGGTTGGGTCCTAATTGCCATTGCTGATGAACTACTCTGCAGCAGCTGGTGACAGAATCAACAAGAGGACTTGATCTCATCCTTACCAATCTACCTGCTGCAGGTGCATCTGTCCATGACACTATCAGTAAAAGTGACCACTTCACGGTCCTTGTGGAGACAAAGGCCAGCCCTCACATTAAGAGTAACCTCCATCGTGTTGTGTGGCACTGTCACTGTGCTAAATGGGACAGATTTTGCACAGGTCTAACAACTCAAAACTGGGCATCCATGAGTTGCTGTGGGCTCTTCAACAGCAGCAGAATTGTACTCCAGCACAATCTGTAACCTCATGGCCTGGCATATCCCCCACTCAACCATTACCATCAAGCCAGGAGATCAACCCTGGTTCAATGAAGAATACAGGAAGGCATACCAGGAGCAGACCCAGGCATATCTAAAAATGAGATATCAACCTCACGGGTGAAGCTACAAAATAGGATTATTTGTGTTCCAACAGTTTAAGCATCAAGTGATTGACAGGGCTAAGCGATCCAACGATCCCTGGAATGGTAGGCCTAACATACAATGAACGGCTGAGGATCCTGGGATTGTATTCATTAGAGTTTAGAAGGTTGAGGGGAGATCTAATAGAAACTTACAAGATAATGCATGGCTTAGAAAGGGTGGACGCTGGGAAGTTGTTTCCATTAGGTGGGGATACTAGGACCCGTGGGCACAGCCTTAGAATTAGAGGGGGTCAATTTAGAATGGAAATGAGGAGATATTTCTTCAGCCAGAGAGCGGTGGGCCTGTGGAATTCATTGCCACGGAGCGCAGTGGAAGCCGAGACATTGAATGTCTTCAAGGCAGAGATTGATAAATTCTTGATCTCGCAAGGAATCAAGGGCTACGGGGAGAGTGCGGGTAAGTGGAGTTGAAATACCCATCAGCCATGATTAAATGGCAGAGTGGATTCGATGGGCCGAATGGCCTTACTTCCACTCCTATGTCTTATGGTCTTAACAGCCAACAAATCTGGTCTGAGCTCTACAGTCCAGCCAAATCCAATCCCGCATAGAGGTGGACAATTGAATAACTCACTGGAGGAGGAGGCTTCACAAGTATCCCCATCCTCAATGGAAATGGGATGAGCCCAGCACATCAGTGCAGAAGATAAGGCTGAAGCATTCGCAGCAATCTTCAGCCAGAAGTGCTGAGTGGATAATCCATCTCAGCCTCCTCCAGTGGTCCCCAGCGTAACAGATACGCCAATTTTAGCCAATTTGCTTCAATTAATGTGATAACAAGAAATGGTTGGAGGCACTGGATACTACAATGGCTACAGGCCCTGACAACATTCCTGCAATAGTATTGAGGACTTGTGCTCCAGAACATGCCACTCCCCTAGCCAAGCTGTTCCAATACAGTTACAACACTGGCATCCAGCCTGTATTGTGGAAAATTGCCCAGGTATGTCCTGCATACAAAAACCAAAACAATTCAACCCAGCCAATTATCACCCATCAGTCTACTCTCGATCTTCAGTAAAGTGATGGAAGGTGTCATGAGCAGTGCTATCAAGCAGCACCTGCTCAGCAATGCCCAGTTTGTCCTCCACCAGGCCCACTCAGCTCCTGATCTTATTACCGCCTTGGTTCAACTATGGACAAAAGAGCTGAATTCCAGAGATGAGGTGAGAGTACGAGCAAGAGCTACTGACATCAAGGCTGCATTTGACTGAGTGTGGGCATCCAGAATCTCTGGCATCTGTGGCCTCAGCAGACTAATGGCTGAAGGAGATAACAAGCGTGGGGCTGGATGAATACAGCAGGTCAAGCAGCATCATAGGAGCAGGAAAACTTGACGTTTCGGGCCTAGACCCTTCATCAGAAATGGGGGAGGGGAAGAGGGTTCTGAAATAAATAGGGAGAGAGGGGGAGGCGGATAGAGGAGAGGAGGCAGACAAGTCGAAGAGGCGGGGATGGAGCCAGTAAAGGTGAGTGTAGGTACCCTCTTCCCCATTTCTGATGAAGGGTCTAGGCCTGAAACATCAAATTTTCCTGCTCCGATGATGCTGCTTGACCTGCTGTGTTCATCCAGCCCCACGCTTGTTATCTCGGATTCTCCAGCATCCGCAGTACCTTTTATCTCTAATGGCTGAAGGAACTGGGTGATAGTGCAGGAACGTGGCAGTCAGCCATGACCTAATTGAAAGGCAGACAGGCTCAATTACTGAATGACCTACTTCCTTTCCTATGTAGCTACCTTTTCTGAGTATTCTCAAATGTCTCCTTAAAATTTTGCACTGTATCTTTATTGATCAATCTGTGATTTACTTTCCTAATCCAATTTAGCCAAATCTATCCTTATGTCCTCAGAATTGTCCTTACTTAAGTTTACAACATTAGCCCTAAATCCACACATTGCATCCTCAAGCCAACCCTGAGAATCAGTCCTATTAAGATCACTGCAACCAATGGCACCTTCAGACTGTAGTGAGTAATTAATCCTGCCTCATTGCACGTTACCTAGCTTGGTCTATCATTGACTCTTAGACCATGCTGCTCTAAAAAACTACCCCAAAGCACTCCATGAACTCATTATGTAATCTACATTTGCAAATCTGATTCATTCAATATGTAGATTAAATCACACATGTCTATCATTGCACAATACTCACAAGCCCCCATGATATCCTTGAGTGTACCCTGTTCGCAATGCTGTTATTGTTAGGCAGTCAATGTACCAGTCCAACAAATGCCTGCTTATTTTTACTATTCCTCATCTACGTCCAAATCTAATTCTATATCTTAACAAAAGAAAAACAAAGAACTGTGAATGCTGGAAATCTGAAATGTAAAGAGGATTTATTGGAAAAACTCAGTCTGGCTACATCTGTGGAGAGAAAGCAGAGTCAACATTTGGGGTCCAGTGACCCTTCTTCAGTTCTGAAGAAAAGCCAGTGGATCCACTTGAATACCCAGAACCCTGTGTTGGTCATCTTGCAGCAATATTTCTCCTGCCATTGGTATATGCATTCAAATACACAAGCATTCACCTCTATCCTTTTATTATTTTTGTAATCTCTAGCCTTTCTTAAACTCTAGCACTAGGGCACTTTAAAATTCGCATGCTCTGTTCCTTCCTGCCACACTCTGATCATCATTTCCCGTTTCGCTACCCTTGTCTATAAGTATTTGCTTTAGTGAAAACACCGATGTAGTTGTGGGATTTAATGTACAGGTGTAGATATACACCTATGGATATATGGAACACTATGCACATAAAATAATTAAACATAAAGCAGATAAAGGAAGACAAGACAAAGTCAGGTCGATACGGTTAAGTTATTGATAATCTTTGATCTAACTGAACACTGGGAAAAGCTTAAGGAAGGATTAGAGTGTTTTTGGCCCTTTTTCCATACTCCTGGGAACTCAATACAGTAGAGTATCCATAGTACAACATTTCTGTCACTAGCTCACCAACACTAAGGATTTGTTTTGTACCATTGTAGGTAACAAGGTGCAATTTTTAATCCCACCTTTTAATGGACATTATTCACCTTTGCTGTTGTGGTCTCTCATTAACTTAACTCACAATCCCAAAAGTGATTAATCATGGTTAAAATTTGCATAGAAAGATATGTCTATGAAACCTATTCTAAAAAACCTCAAGGCAATTGAAAAAAAATCAAGAACTTAAATTTAATAACAAACAGTATCTATTATTAAAACTGTACCTTGGGTCAAAATTTAATGCTTTAATTGAGCAGTGCATGTGGAGAAAGCATATCAAAATTCCACGCTTCTCCCACCCAACTGTGGAGGCAGGCAGACGACACAAAGATAAAATAATGAATACAGCTCAAGTTAGATTTAAGATTTGAAAGGATTTCCCTTTGCACTGTGAATGTATAGATTGCTATGCATGGCTTCGTTTACATTGTACTCTTGCCTCTAATTCAGAGAATAATGGACTTGAGATTCTCTCGAAATACTTGAACCCAAAATCAACACTGAGTCTTCATTGTAGTATTGCTGCATTGTTTGAGGTGTCAACTTCCAGAGATGCAAAACTTAGATCCTCTGCCACTGCACCAAAACATATTAGGGATATTTCTCTGATGATATGTGAACTATGCTCCGGTTCCATGTTTGGATTCTATTTGAATGACTCTTCAGTTTACTCATACTAGGAACTCATATTCTTCGACCTAGTACAACAGTCTAAATGCAAAACTGATTTAGTTACTCAAAAATACATATTATACAGGTGACTGTACATCTCTACCTTCCACAAACTGGTCTTCTCTTTTCACAAATTTTATTGCAGGGCTATTAATGTCACTGCAACTTTATTATATGCATCACTATCTCCTTACTCTTTAGAATGGCCAATATTTGTCCTTCAACCAGTTCATCTGATCGTTATTCAGCTATTTGCAGGATCTTGCTGTGCTGTTTGCACATTAGCTGCTACATTTCTCTATTTTACAACAATGTTACAAATTCAAAATTACAGAACAATCATTGAAGCACGTATTGGCACAAAGATCTTCGCATTATCCTGAGGTCATGTCAGATACATTAAAAATTAATTACCTTAGTTTCCTTTTTATTGATGGGGTCTATAAACTACTGCTGGATCTTCACAAATACTTGGAGGTTCCTCAGAGACTTCAAGTGGTAGACAGACCTCAGATAGCATAAGCCATGTCCCAATTTCCATCAGACACTATTTTCACTGGAAGGGGAAAGGGGTCAGAATGACTTCTGCACATGCTTAGCTCCTAATCAGACAAGACATTTAGAAGATCATTTGAACTGGTAAAAAAGTGATTCTGTTCATTATAGGTGACAGAACCCACTTTACCAAGCTTACTTTGTGGAAAAATCATTTCAAAACGTGCCTAGAAAGGGGAGCAGAGGAAATTGAAAGTTATACCACGCAAGGTTCATCAGCATAAATGGTGGTTTGTGGCTGACAGCCAAAGGAGTTGAAGGATAAAGCTTGTGACCTTGGCATGTTTGGCCCAGCAAGATAATTCCAGCACTTAGGTGGAAGGTAGGATAGAGTGACAGGCTCAGTGAGAGGAAGAGTGAGCACAGAAAACAATTTGAGAAGAAATGAGATAGTAAGAACTGCCGATGCTGGAGTCAGAGATAACACAGTGTGGAGCTGAAGGACCACAGCAGGCCAGGCAGCATCAGAGGAACAGGAAAGCTGATGTTTCGGGTCCTGACTTGAAAAGAAATGAGCAAGGCACCATTTCACAATAGGCCCAAAGAAGTCCTACAGTGATAGCAATGTGTGATTTGAGCCAGGGATCCTAGTTGACAGATTGTGGCAGGAAGGTGGAGGAGATTGAGTAATATTACTTGAGCTGAAGACCTAATGTAGCAGAAGATCCTTTTTGGCATCGCAGATGAAGAGTCTCCCGAGAAATGGTTGCGGAGATCTGTGCTATTGTGAAGCAAGATTTGCTGTCACCATCAAGCGATCCCCATACCTTTCCAATTACATTGAAGGTAGTCTCCCTCTCAGCATCTATAAGGGTGACCTGTGCATTATTGGAAATGTCACACTGATGAAGCAGGGAGTGATCTTCTGCAGATGGAGTTCATGAATGCTATTTTTCTTCCTGTTTTTTCCAAATGGGAATTGAGCAATAGTAACAGTGGTATAGTAAGAGGATTCGAGAACAGGAGTAAGGATGTCTTGATGCAACTGTACAAAGCTTTGCTAGTGCCACATAGTGCCACACCTGCAGTATTGTGTGCTGTTTTGCTCTCCTTATCTGAGGAAGGATGTCTGGCTATGTAGTGAGTGAAACAAAGGTTTACAAGGCAGATTTCAGGCATGGCAGGACTGATGCATAAAGACAGACTGGATTGTTTAGGACAATATCCATAATTTAGAAGAATGAGGAGGGTTTCATACAAACATATAAACCTCTATCTAGGCTAAACACAGGAAGAATGTTGCCAACGATCAGGAGTCCAAAACCAGGGATCACAGTCTAAAGGCACAGGGTAGGTCATTTAGGATGACAGATTAGAAATAATTTATTCGCTTAGAGAGTGGTAAACCTGTGAAATTTCTTGTCATGGAAAATGCTTGATATCAAAACATTGAATGTTTTCAAGAAAGAGATAAAGATATTTCTTACGGCTTAAAGGGATCAAAGAGTATGGGAAGAAAGCAGGAACAGGATACTAAGTTAGACAATTAGCCATGATCATGTTGAATATGCATGTATATACGTTTGGATGATATTTAAAGTACACTATTATTTACGTAATATATGTGCATTGCTGAAAAAGATAACTTATTGAAGCTTTTCATCCTTCACTCATCAGGAAAATTCAAAAGGAATTCCAAATTAGAGGGAAAAACTTTTATACTGCATGAGAGGTGAGAGCTGGTTTGCTAGCTTATCAACTTTTCTTTCAAGTCCAGTTGTCAACTAACCAGCCTCCTCACTGATGCAGTGTAAATGTTGTTTATCCTTTAGAACATAGATCAGTACAGCACAGTACAGGCCCTTCGGCCCGCGGTGTTGTGCCGACCTATTATCCTACTGAGATCAGTCTACCCTGAATACCCTATATTTTACCATCCTCCATGTGCCTATCCAAAAGTCGCTTAAAAGTCTCTAAAGTATCCGAATCCATTACCACTGCTGGCAGTGCATTCCACACGCCCACCACTCTCTGTGTAAAAAATCTATCTCTGACATTGCCTCTATACCTTCGTCCAAACACCTTAAAATTATGCCCCCTTGTAATAGTGGTATTTCTTCATTTTAGTATTTCTTGAAAATTGTCCTAATGGCTGCAAGGTGAAAAACTTCAACAAGATGTGGCTTTTTTCAGCAATATTCAAATTCTATACCACTAAAAAGCAATAGTTGCAATATTTATGTTGTAATATTTGAGGTCACAAAACATATTCACATAAATACATATATAAAAGACAAAGACAATGTGTTATATAACACAAGATAATGAAGTAGTCTGAGAGATAAAAGGTACTGCAGATGCTGGAGAATCCAAGATAACAAGGCGTGGGGCTGGATGAACACAGCAGGCCAAGCAGCATCATTGGAGCAGGAAAGCTGATGTTTCGGGCCTCGACCCTTCATCAGAAAATGAAAATGTTCATCCAGCCCCACGCCTTGTTATCTATAATGAAGTAGTCTGTCTGCATATGCTGAAGATTTCCAGTAACAACACAAATACAGACCATCTCCAACAAGTGAGAGTTTAAACATGACAGTCAAAAGCATGACCATTGATGAATGATCATCAACATTCTGAGAGTATCTTTGACCTGTTATAAGTGTGATAATGTTGTGGCAATAATGTCACTGGACAAGTAACTCAGTGGCTCGGGAAAATATGCTGCGGGCACTGGTTGAAATCCCACCAGAAGTCCTACTATTACATTCATCATAAATCTAGAATATAAATCTAATCTCAGTGATGTTGACAATGAATCAATCAATGATTGTTGTTTAAAAATGATCTGTTTCGCTTGTGTACTTCAATGTAGGAAATCTGCAATCCTTACGTGGTCTGACCTACAAGTGACTCCAGACCCACAGCAATGTGGCTGACTCTTGGCCTAACAAGTGACTTAATTCAGGAAAATTAGTGAAGAGCAGCAAATGCTAACCTTGCCACATCCCCTGAAAGAATAAGCAAAAACAACTGAACTTGAACAACGTTATAAATACTGAGGTTACTTTAGTGAACCAGAAACTGGGAATTCTGAGGTGAGTAACTCAGCTCCCATCTCCTCAAAGCCTGTCCACAGTCTACTTCCCATTTGTCTAGATTAGTGCAGCTACTTTCAGAAAGTTCAGCACCATATAGAACAAAGCAGCCTGCTCAATGGATTGGTACTCCATCTATGACCTTAAATATTCACTTCTGCCACCACCAGCATGGCGTGGTTGCTGTTTGTCCAATCTACAAAATATATTACAGCAGTTGTCAAACCTCCCTCTACTGCACAGTGTAAACACACAATCTCAAACAACTAGAAGAACAAGGGCAGCTGATGCACAGGATTACCATTACCTGCATGGTCTCTTTGGGTATTGTTTGTTCCCTCACTGTGCTGGATGAAAATCCTACAACTCCTTACAAACCCATGATCTGCACGGGTTCAAAATGTTCACTCTTAAGAGGGTTGAGGAACATATTGACCTTGACAGTGACATGCACATCCCATAACTGAATAAAGAGAAAAGTGAAATTGTGCGGAGCTGTTTATGACTCAGGATTCTTAACATACAAAACGATCACCAAAATGCCCTGATATGTTGGCGTACACTAATTAAACTTTCTGAACAGATGTCAATGCCTTCAGAATAGCACAGAAAAGCCCATTCATTCAACAAATTCTGCTGCCATACATATGTGACATTTTGTATTTCTGTGCTTTCAGGTTATGGAGACTTTTAATCACACATCTGATCCCAACCATCCCCCATCGCAGATCATATTGGTACCTTGACTCAATTCTTTATAAAATCTATCATTAATTAACAATCAATGCGCTCAAAAACATTAAACAATTTAATCACAACAGTTCTGAGGAAGGGTCACCGGACCTGAAACGTTAACTCTGTTTTCTCCTTCACAGATGCTGCCAGACCTGCTGAGCTTTTCCAGCAACTTTGTTTTTGTTCCGGATTTACAGCCTCCGCAGTTCTTTCGGTTTTTATTAAACAATTTAATGATGGTGCATTTCTCACTGTGCAAAGTTTGAGTCAAGGAAAAGTCATTGTGCTTGCCAGAATTAGAAGATTGTCAAATAATGTGGCTTTTACATACATGGCCGTGACTCCTGACTAGAATGGAAAAGATGGAGGATTGGTCCCCATTGATCCACAAACTGTAATGCTGTAAGAATGACTAGATATCCATATAACTTAACCTTCACCAATTCCATTCATTTGAGAAAAATATGCCACTTTTATCCATTGATGTTACTTTCGATTTGACCATGAATTGAGAAAGGCTGCCAATATTATCAAAGACCTGTCGCACTCTGGTAATGCCCCCCTACAAACCCTTCCATCAGGCAGAAGACACAGAAGCCTGAACACACGCATCAGCAGGTTCAGGCCATTATCAGACTGTTGAATGGACTGTAGCCTCAAATAATCTGCAAATGTAAATCTGCAAATCTGCAATGTAACCTGTATGCCTCTAAGTCGCTTTGATCCATACATACTTTGCTTGCTGTGATCTGCCTGTACTGCTCATAAACAAGGCTTTTCACTGTATCTCAGTACGTGACAATAAAATCAAAATCAGAATCAAAACCAAAAAAGATAGAAACTCAAATAGATTCTGTAGACTGTTTGCTGCAATTCAGTTTCTAAATTGGTTCTGTTTGCAGAGTAAACAAACTGAGAGTTCCGGTCTTCCCACCTTATCAGTTGATACAATGTCAATAACAGTTTTGCAAAATAGCAGACACCTCCGAACCAGACGAGTTGACTGGGTTAGGTGTCAAAAACATAAAAGTAGTTGTTACAATTGGGGACTTAATGCCTGAGAAGGTGTTGGAATAAAATTCATTAATAGCCACAAATTGGGTAAATACTCGAAAACAAAATGCTTGTGGAATTATGAGGCAAGACCAGGGAATGGATTAATTGAGTTGCTTTTCCAAAGAACTGACACAGGCATGATGAACTGAGTAACCTTCTATTGTGTTGTATCAACCCATGGTTCTTTGAATTAATTATTCTAGTTAGTCTTACTCAATTTATGTGTTTACATTGGACCTTAAACAAAAGAGGAATAAAAGCTATACCTACACTGCTAAGCCTGAAGTAGCAAAGCATCTGGCATCGAAATTCTAATGGAAGGTTTAGGGTGATTAATTAATTGCTAACAGGATGATGGAGCAATGGAGGATTATAAAGCAATTCATTATTACTGTAATTCAATCTGAGTAATGGTATGAACCAAGCTGTTACCCTGGTATATGGAAAGCCGTTTGAAGTTTGATTGAGAATAAAGGGAATATACTGATGTAAATTGATAACCAAACACCTCACAACATTTAGTTGACGCCATTGCAATTTCCAAAAACTTGAATTTGCCTTGAGATGGCTAAACTCCCAATGTTTATCACAAAACCCAATATTCTCTTATCTTAAATATTCGGTTCAGCGAAATAGATTCTTGACATATTTTGTAGGATATCCATGACTTTTCTGAAAGCGTTATTTCAATACATAACCTATTAAATTTTGCTGAAGATCCATTAATGTATAATTGTATTAAAGAATATGCAGCATTATCAATTGGAACTACAATGGAATTCATGCAACAGGATCATGCCAGATTTAACTGTATAAGACTTGATCCTAAATAGGTAGCATTGTACAACATTCTATCAATATTTAAAAAGCTAGCTCCTGATGGAGGTGGGTTTATCAGAACACTATTATACAATAAATATATATGTAAATGATTTGAGTTGGGAACAAAAGCAAGGCTCCCTACATTTGTGTGCTAATACTGAGTTGGAATTAGATTACAATCAAATAAAACATCAGAGATTTACTATGCACAAAATGAGGCCATTCAGGCCATCCAGGACATACAATTCATTGTAGAGAAACTTTATCATTCCTATAAAACCACAAGACTATAATATGGAGGTGCTGCTTTTGGACTGAGGTTTACAAGATCAGAAGTCAAATGACACCAGGTTATGGTCTAACAGGTTTATTTGAATTCACAAGCTTTGGAAGTGTTGCCCATTAGTCTGGCCTGGTGAAGGGGTAACGCTCAGAAAGCTGTTCCACGGATTAACTACTATCAGACTGAAGAAATTCCTTTCAACCTCAATTCTAAAGGGTTATCACTTCACTCTGAGGTTATGCCCAAGGGTCCTGGTGTCTCCTACCAGTAAAAACCTATTCTTCATGTCCAGTCTATCCAGGGCCCTCAGTATGCTGTAAAATTCCAATGTCAGCGCACCTTCCGTACATACGGGGCGTAAAACTGTTTGCAATTGTCCTGTTCTCCTGCCCAGTCCTGATAACTTTATGAATTTATTACTCTCAATTGACTATCTAGTACACTTTTGAAATGGCTGATTGTCTCTGCTGTACTGCCCTCATAGGTAACCAGCTCTAGACCCATTAGCACTGTTGCAAAAAATTTCCCATCAGCCCCCATTATCCTCTGCCATTTATCCTGGTCAACATTTTATACCTGTTTCCCCTAATCCTTGTACCATCCACGAATAAGATTAGCTGTTCTTTTTCTCCCTTGTCTAAACCTACCATAATTTTGGCAACAATCCAATGGTGCTCAACCTTCTTTGTTCTGAGGAAAACAAGCCTAACCTTCAATATAAGAACATACATAAGAACATAAAAGAACCAGGAGCAGGAGTGGGCCGTCTGGCCTTTTTACCCCGCTCCGCCATTCAATAAGATCTTGGCTGATCTTTTCATGCACTCAGCTCCACTTACCCACCATCTCACCATAACCCTTAATTGCTTTACTATTCGAAAAATTATCATTCTTAGCTTTAAAAACATTCAATGAGGTAGCCTCAACTACTTCAGTGGGCAGGGAATTCCACAGATTCACAACTCTTTGGGTGAAGAAGTTTCTCCTTAATTCAGTCTTAAATCTGGTCCCCCTAATTCTGAGCTGTGCCCCCCGAGTTCTAGTTTCCTCCCTGCTTTTATCTTATCTATTCCCTTCATAATTTTATTTGTTTCTATAAGAAACCCCCCTCATTCTTCTAAACTCCAATGAATAAGATATGAGTCTATTCAGCCTCTCCTCATAAGCCAACACACTTTCCTCTGGAATTAACCTAGTGAATCTCCTCTGCACCCCCTCCAGCTAAATTTCTTCTTCGATATCCTGTCCACCAGCAATGCTCAGGAATTCACCAGAACTAATTTACTTTCATTTATAGGAAATAAATAAAAGAATGGTTACATGATTCAAAGTAATTGACACAGTACAAGGGGAAATAATACATTGGCTTACAAGAATAACACAGCAAAGCAGTCTGTGAGATATTCTTTGATTGTTGCTGGGTCAGAATTATGGGATCTCTTTACCTGAACAGTGTTGGATATAAGCACACACACCACTTGGATTGCAATGATACAAAAAACAGGGCCACCAATATCTTCTCAAATGTAACACTGCATGGACCAAGAATGGTCGCTTTCACAGTGACGTCCAAAATCTGAAAAGTTGTTATTGTTGTAAGATTTGTTCTCAGGGTGTGGGCATCACTAGCTGGACCATCATTTATTGCCTTCAACTGAGTTTCTCCAGCATTCTCTGTGCATGTGTGCGGACTTTACAATCCTGCATCATTAGGGGCAGTTCAGTGTGTGGTGGGACCCGTACAGGCTGAATAATTTGTACCTCAACAGAGCTGGGATCAACATTATCAAGGAACAATTGACTGTTTCAGACAGCTTAAAGGAACTCGGAAGCTGAATGTCAACAAGAATGTTACATTAGGAAGAATAAACAAGTTGCACAAAGGACTGGAAGAAACAGGTAGAATTATTGTAGAAAACAGAGTATTAAGTGACAGTAGACTAAGAGGATACAGAGTAAATCTAATTCAGATTTGAAGCATATGCATATGAATTTAGGGAAGGCGATGGCCTAATGGTAATATTGCTACATTATTAATTCAGAAACTCAGCTAATGTTCTGCAGCCCTGGTTCAAATCCCACCATAGCAGATGGTGCAATTTGAATTCAATAAAAATAGTGTCTGGAATTAAGAATCCAACATGACCATGGAAGTGTTGCCAATTGTCAGAAATTGACTTACTAATGTCTTTCAGGGAAGGAAATCTGCCATCCTCACTTGGTCTGGAGTACATGTGACTCCAGAGCCACAGCAATGTGATTGCCTCTTAACCGTCCTCTGAAATGGCCTAGCAAGCCATTCAGTTCAAAGACAACTAGGGACATGCAGTAAATGCTAGCCAGCCAGTAATGCCCATGTCCTACATGTACATTTTAAAAAAAAATGCATAAAGCTTTGCGAGCAAGCTCAGTAAGCTGCAGGCAAAAAGGACCCAGTAGGATATTGTAGCCATTGCATTTATACAGCAAATCCTCTTCAGTTTCTGTTCAATAGTAATCCCTAGGATGTTGATAGTGGGAGAATTCAGTGATAGTAGCACCATTGAATGTCAAGGGGTGGAAGTAGGATATTGTGGCAGTAACAGTGATGTTTTAGGCAATCTAATTTCACTAACTTGATACAAAGGTCCCAGATGTCTACTATCCCATCTCGGAGCCACGAGACAGAGAAAGAGGGAATTGGTACTACATCCTACAGGTTGGCACGCACTACAATGGCAACCCAAGGTTACAGCAAGTCAGCAACAGGTACTAACTGCAAAAGCTTGGTAAATTCACATGTCTTCACAGCAGTCAGCAAAGATAAACCAAATGAAGCCTCCTCAGAGCTAAATGGATTGCTTGCTGCATGTCCTCTATCACTTGCAGATGGAAGGACTCCAACGCAATGCAGTTCCAGAATATAAGAATAAACATGGCATACAGCACCGACAGGAAGAAATATTTCTGAGGCATGCTTAGCAAAGTTTTCTCGATCAGCAAACTTTGATCACTGTCTTTTTGTTTGTCTTTGGAGGTGAAGATGGAAAAGTTCATTATCAGGAAATTTCAGTAGGATCTGGGTGAGTGTAACGTGACTGCTAAGGCTGATTTGTGCTCAGAAGATTCTTCAGCAAATAGGACAGGATATTACAGATGAAAGCTTCTTGCTACCTCCGGATTTTCTTGTGTTTTCTCTTGATGTCTGATATTTACTTTTGAAAGAGAGTGCACTTTTATTTAAAATTTGTCTCATCAGGTGCAAAGATCTTGGGTGAGATTCTCCCAAAATTCAAAATCAAGGTTAAAAATCTGAAGCAAAGGCTGCTGATGCTTTCTGTAATGCTTCCTTCCTCCTAGGCCCGAATGTCTTCAGATGCTTTCTCAATGACCTCCCATCTAACATAAGGCCAGGAATGGGGAAATCGCCAATGATTGCACAATTTTCAATACTGTTCACAGCTCTTCAGATATTTAAGCAGTACATGCGCATCTGTAACGAAACCTGAACATTCAGGGCTAATAAAAGATAAGTAATATTCATGCCACAGAAATGCAGGGCAATGGCAATCTTCAACAAGATAGAATCTAACTACCACCCCTTGACATTCAATGGTGTTACTATCACTGAATTCTCCCACTATCAACATCCTAGGGATTACTATTGAACAGAAACTGAAGAGGATTTGCTGTATAAATGCAATGGCTACAAAAACAGGCCAAAGGCTAGGAATTCTGCACCTTCTGACTCCCCAGAGCCTGTCAACCATCTACAAAGCACAAGTCAGTAGCGTGCTGGAATACTCTTCACTTGCCTGGATGAATGGAGCTTCAATACTGCTCAAGTGCTTGACACCATCCAGGACAAGGCAGCCTGATGATTAGCATCTCATCCACCACCTTCAACGTTGCTGTGGCAGAACAGTAATATCACTGAACTACTAATTCAGACCTCTAAGGTTTGTGATCTGGGCACATATGTTCAAATTCCACTATGACAAATGGAGAATTTTGCATTCCATTACAATCTGGAATACAAAGCTATTTTGATCATAGCCACTTTAGATTGTTGTGAAAACCCACCTGATTCAGTAATATCTTTTAGAGAAAGGAATTTGCCAACTTTATCTCATCTGGCCTGGATATGAATCAAGAATCACAGCAGTATAGTTTGCTCTTAATTGCCCTTGGGATAAATAGAGATGGCAGCAAATACTGGTCCAACCAGCAAAACCCACATTCAAAAAGAAATTGAAACAAAACTATCTCTGCCACTGTGCACAGTAGCAGAAGTGTGTACTGTCGACAAGATGTGCTGCTGTAGCTCACCAAGGCTCTTCCAAACCCACATGCTCTCCCAACTAGAAAGACAAGGTCATCAGATTCCTAGGAACATCAGTCCTTGCAGGTTCCCCTTGAAACTCACTCACCATCCTAACTTGGAATTATGACATCTTTCTCCATTGTTGAGGGATCAAAATCCTGGAACTCACTCCCTAACAACACTCTGGGTGTCTATAAACCGTAAGGACTGCAGTGGTTCAAGAAGGAAGCTCACCACCTACTTCAGAGCAACTAGGGCAATAAATTTTAGTCTAGCCAACAATGCTACATCCAATATCGAAATAGAAAACAGAAAATGGTTCAAGAGAGTGGGAGTTGAGTTAGATTGGATAGTTTCAAGATACCGGGATACTTTTCTTTACATAAGAGAAATTTGGATGATTTGATAGAGTTGTCAGAATAAAGTTATTGGGATCTAGCATAGTCTGGGCAGTGTAGGTACGGAGAAACCACTCTGATTGGGAGAAGGATTGAAAACCATGGGATGGTGACACCAAACAAATGACAAACGGTGGAATTAAGAAAACATTTCTTTCGCAGTGCGTGGTCAGGATTTAGAATGCAATGCTTGACACCACAGTGGAGGCAGATTGAATTACAGTTTTTAAAAGGGAATTAGATAGGCACCTGCAGTGAAAAGAACCGCAGGGCTACAGGGAATGTGTAGTGGGGTTGTGGAACTAGCTGAGCTGATTTTTCAGAGAGCCAGTTTCCAAGTCTCACCATTTTATGATTCAACAAATTGGAAAATTCCCAGAAAGAGAGAAAGCAGTGAAGTGAGAAATTGATGACACATTGGCATTGAATATAATATGCTATGGTAGATACTAGATTTAATTAGCTGGAATATATAATCTATGTAAGCCATTGGTTACATTTTAATGCTTAGCGAGGAGATAAGGTACACAACAGCCAAAGATTCAAACACCCACTGCTAGCATTAATCAATCTCAATTGTGCTTTAAGCTGGTAGATGCAAAGTTAGGCTCCTTCTGCAGACATCAATACCACAGTAGATGACATAATTCTATTCTCTACATAATCTGGGCCTGCTCCACATTAAATGATCTGCTGACTGAACTGAGATTACCTAAACTTATTTAATAAAGGAACTTCAGAAACTGCTGAAAGAGCATGTAGTGATTGTAACGAGGTCAGCTGGGTGGGCCTCATAGAATATGAGTTCCCTGATTGGAGTTGTTAACTTGGTCTCATTAGGGACCCCTACCTGACAGATATAAATAGAGTGTCAGAGGTCCAGTTCACTCTGAGAGCTGGCCGTGAGGGAGCTAGATCAGTGTCAAGGATTTCCCACGTATAAGCAAAGGATGACTCGACAACAGAATACTGACTTCTATGGAGTTATTTAAAAGCAGATGTTTAACTTTTATAATGGGCTGAATTTAATGCAATCCAATTCCCTTGCACTTTCTGCACAGCCAAACAAGTCTTTTTATCTAACTCCCTTTTGAATGTTACAACTGAACATTTCCAGCAATGCTTTTCAAATCACAATACCACCCCTTGTGAAAAATAAAAGCGCTATATCACTTTAAAATCATTTACCAATGTTAGATCCATGCCAGGATCAGAGATCTTCAGTCCAATTGAAGCAGTTTCTTTTTATTTAGTCTATGCAAACCATTCCTGATTTTGAACATCCCTATAGCATGCCATACGACCCATTAAGTTCAGGAGATACTTGCAAAGCACATTCAATTTTTGGAAATCCTTTTTAAGACTTGTCCACAGGAACAAAATTCACCAGACAAATCAATTTGTGAAAATTAATTTCTAGACAGACGAAATCTCCTGAGAAACATTTTCTTACCAATGGAGTTGATGAAGCTATCATTTTCTCATCCTTCGCTCCAGGGTTAAATACTTACTCAACAGCATTTCACATGCTGTGGCTTCCAACACTGGCCATCTGCTGTTCATAACAGGGACAATGTTCCAAGCCCTTTCTCTCAAAAGTAATAAGCGGCTTGACCCAACGGACAGAAACTCCATGGTAAGTACCTGACAGGACATTGCTGCCTAGTTCATCAACCAGACAAGCAAACTAATATCATTCAGAACACTGTGCTTGTTTTTCTAAAAAAAACTGGATGAGGGTAAAGCGGTTGAAGTGGTGTATATGGATTTCAGTAAAGCATTTGATAAGGTTCCCCACTGTAGGCTATTGCAGAAAATTCAGAGGTATGGGATTGAGGGTGATTTAGCGGTTTGGATCAGAAATTGGCTAGCTGGAAGAAGACAGAGGGTGGTGGTTTATGGGAAATGTTCATAGTGGAGTTTAGTTAACAGTGGTGTACCGCAAGGATCTGTTTTGGGGCCACTGCTGTTTGTCATTTTTATAAATGACCTGGATGAGGGCGTAGAAGGATGGGTTAGTAAATTTGCGGATGACACTAAAGTCGGTGGAGTTGTGGATAGTGCGGAAGTATGTTGCAGGTTACAGAGGGACATAGATATGCTGCAGAGTTGGGCTGAGAGGTGGCAAACGGAGTTTAATGCGGAAAAGTGTGAGGTGATTCACTTTGGAGGGAGTAACAGGAATACAGAGTACTGGGCTAATGGTGAGATTCTCGGTAGTGTGGGTGAGCAGAGAGATGTCGGTGTCCATGTGCATAGATCCCTGAAAGTTGCCACCCAGGTTGATAGGGTTGCTAAGAAGGTGTGCTAGGTTTTGTTGGTATAGGGATTGAGTTTCGGAGCCATGAGGTCATGTTGCAGCTGTACAAAACTCTGGTGCGGCCGCACTTGGAGTATTGCGAGCAGTTCTGGTCGCCGCATTATAGGAAGGATGTAGAAGCTTTGGAAAGGGTGCAGAGGAGATTTACCAGGATGTTGCCTGGTATGGAGGGAAGGTCTTATGAGGAAAGGCTGAGGGACTTGAGGCTGTTTTCGTTAGAGAGAAGAAGATTAAGAGGTGACTTAATAGAGACATATAAGATGATCAGAGTACTAGATAGGGTGGACAGTGAGAGCCTTTTTCCTCGGATGGTGACGGCTAGCTCGAGGGGACATAGCTTTAAATTGAGGGGTGATAGATATAGGACAGATGTCAAGGTAGGTTCTTTACACAGAGAGTAGTAAAGGTGTGGAATGCCCTGCCTGCAACAGTAGTAGACTTGCCAAATTTAAGGGCATTTAAATGGTCATTGGATAAACATATGGATGATAAGGAAATAGTGTAGGTTAGATGGGCTTCAGATTGGTTTCACAGGTCGGCGCAACATCGAGGGCCGAAGGGCCTGTGCTGCGCTGTATTGTTCTATGTTCTATGTTCTATTGCCCATTGCTAATTGCCCTTCAGAAACACATGGTGGGGACCCTACTTGAACTGCTGCTGTCCATGTGTTTTAAGGACACACAAAGGTGTTGTTAGAAAAGAAAGTTCCAGGATTTTGATCCTGCAGCAGTGAAAGAACAGATCCACAAGACCATAGGACCATAAGAAGTAGCAGCGGAAATTAGCCATTTGGCCCATTGAGTCTACTCAACCATTGAATAAAATCACAGGTCATTTGATAATCCTCAACTCCACGTTTCTCCCTTTGAACCACAATTCTCAACTCTCTTATTGATTAAGAATCCACCTATTCACAGACTTGAATATGCTCAACCATCCAGCCTCTGCAGCCCTCTGCAGCAAAGAATTCCATGCGTTCACTACTATCGGTGAGAGGAAATTCCTCCTCACCTCTGTCTTAAATGTGTAACCCCTTCTTCAGCTTATGCCCCCAGATCCTAGACTCTCCACAAGGAAAACAACCTGCCTGCATCTACTTTGTCAAGATGCCTCGGAGTCTGAAATGATTCAATAAATTCACCTCTCATTCTTCAAAACAACAGTAAGTATGGCTCAAACTACCTAGCCTCTCCTCATAAGGCAGTCCCCTACTGGGGATCAACCAAATGGACCTTTTCTGAGATAACAAGCATGGGGCTGGATG
Source organism: Ginglymostoma cirratum (assembly GCA_024137785.1). Taxonomy (NCBI): domain Eukaryota; kingdom Metazoa; phylum Chordata; class Chondrichthyes; order Orectolobiformes; family Ginglymostomatidae; genus Ginglymostoma; species Ginglymostoma cirratum. The sequence goes on from JAHRHZ010000249.1 coordinate 12,435,803, forward strand.
AGCACAGCAGGTCAAGCCCCATGCTTGTTATCTCGGATTCTCCAGCATATGCAGTACCTTTTATCTCTGGACCTTTTCTGGACTGCTTCTAATGCCAGTTTGTCTTTCCTTAAATAAGGGCCATAAAACTGTTCATAGCATTCAGTTTGTGGTCTAGCTAGTGTTTGGAGAGTTTTAACAAAATCTCCCTAGCTTAAACCTCCGACTGAAATAAAGGCCAGCGTGCCAGTTGCCTTCCACGTGACTCATTCCAGTTGAATGCTAGCTCTTTCTGATTCATGCCTGTGGGCTGTCAAATCCCTTTGTTTTGCAGCTTTCTGCAGTCTTTTTCCATTTACTATTCAAGTTCCAAGTCAAGATTATATGTGGTTCAGAGGGAAACTTGCACATTGCATTGTCTCCATGTGTCAGCTGCCTTTTCCCTTCTGGGTGGTTGAAGCCATAGGTTTAGAAGATGCTGTGAGAGAGGCTCAGTGAGCTTCCACAGTATACGCTGGTGATGGTATAAGCTGCTGCTACTATGCTGTGTGTATGTGTGTGTGTGTGTGTGCGTGTCTGTGTGTGCGTGTGTCTGTGTGTGTGTGTGTTTGTGTGTGTGTGTGCGTGTGTGTGTGTGTGCGTGATTGTGTTTGTGTGTGTGTGTGTGTGTGTGTTTGTGTGTGTGTGTGTTTGTGTGTGTGTGTGCGTGATTGTGTTTGTGTGTGTGTGTTCGCGTATTTGTGTGTGTTTGTGTGTGTGTGCATGTGTGTGTGTGCATTTGTGTATGTGTGTGTTTGTGTGCGTGTGTGTGTATGTGTGCGTGTGTGTGTGTTTGTGTGCGTGTGTG
>JAHRHZ010000249.1:12441628-12456284 GCA_024137785.1 Ginglymostoma cirratum
GTGCGTGTGTGCGTGTGTGCGTGTGTGCGTGTGTGTGTGTGTGTGTGTGTCTTGAATGGTGTTTCTTATAATTGCTGATACCATTTTATAATGACAGTTGTGGTCCAGGATTCCTGGGTATTTTCCCTGCCACCAATCCTTCCTGCTGGTACGAGTGCCAGCTGCTGATACCATGTGGAAAGGATGACACTTGTGTCTTAGGCAGAAGACAGATTCAATCTTGATGAACACTAAATAGCTTTATTACTTATGAATTAATCATTAGTTATGTTACACCTAAACATCAAGATTGTCCTTTATGAGGCATCAGGATCAACTTAAGACTAAATAGACATCACAGCAACTAAAGCGTTGTAAAAGGTAAAGTCCCAGAGAACTATAGGGCTGCTCTTTCATTACAGAAAAACAACTAGTGGCAAGTTTAACCTGAGGGTCACCACACCTCAGCCGAGGGGTCAGGCAACCTCAGCCAGTGCAAAAATTGAATCCATTGAAATCACTCTGCATCACAAACTAGAAGCTTATAAGATGGGTCCATCTGCCAGCCATCAGCACTGTCCTCCCACACAGTATAAATAGCACTTTCCCTTTCCCTTGATGTTCCTTGTGAATTGTTCTGATGAGGGCAAGACAAATAGTTTTTGATAAAATGTGTCTTTTCTCAGCAATAATTAAATATCACTAAATATGAAATATGTCACAGTGTAACATAGTTCCTCAATTCAATGAGTTCTTTCTGTAATATATTCCTGTTGTGCTATGTTTGCATTTTTGTTTTCATACTGAAATCAATTTATTTGTCTGTTACTTTTTGCCTCAAAGTCTTGGCAGGGAACGTGTCAGAATCTAGAGTAAGTGGGACAATGGGAATGTCAGAATCCCCAAGTCAGTTGATAATGGGAATATCAGAATTCCAGGATCAATGAGTGCTTGCAGTGTGTCAGAATCCTGGGAACCGTCAGCGTGTGCCAACATCTGATTCCAATATCTTCCAGAATATCCATAGAGCATCTGGCACCTGCCAAGTATTTTACCAGCGCGCGAAAACAGAACCACAGAGATTGTGAACTTTACGAGTGAAGTAACTGCCAGCATAAGTACAAGTGGAACCAAAATGTAACTAATGATTACAACTTCACAAAGAGTTGACTGGCAGTAAATTGTCAGGTTAAATAGACCCTTTGTCGTGTTGGAGTAGGATGAGATTTCAGAGTATGTATCCTATTCCAATTCAGAAGGCTGACAGGTGCCATCACTTTTAACTATTGTGCATTGTGTGGGAGTGACTAAATGACTTTGCAATTGCCTCATTTGTGAACACTGTCATCCCCGCACATTCTTATGCTCTGTTTGGAGCTTATTAGTTGTTCTTACAACAGAATGTGTATCACCTCAATGCCTCGTGATGGTATGTGAAGCATCATTTGCAGTGCTCCTCAGTGCAGACATTTTGGCAAAATCTAGCATTTTATCCTCTGCAACTGTTGTCTTTTCTGTAAAAAATTATCACTCATGATTGGCTTACTGGAATTTTTCAGCATAAAACTATAAGGACCCAATTTTAACCTGAGGCATGATTCTGAAAAAGAAAGAAAGTGACCTTTTTTTAGCACGTCTTATAATCATACGTCATTGCAAAGCCAATTAAATGCTATAGTTATCATTATAATGGCACTGGCTGCACATTACAAACTCCTTCAGGATTATAACCAGATAATCTGTTTCAGTAATGTTAATTGAGGGGCAAACATTCAGGACACTGGGGAGAATTCCCCTGCTTTTATTTAAAATAGCAACACTTGATCTTGTACAATTGTCCGTGAGAAAAAAAAGGGCCTTATTTTACTGTCTCATCTAAAAGAAATTACCCCCAAAAGAGCAGCATGTGAGCTTAGATTTTATGCAGGCATTTTAGAGGAAAACTTGAACCCTCAACCTCCCTGACCCAACGCATGCGCACTAGCAACTGAATCTGACATATTTAAGTGTGTTGGATATTCCAGAGGCTATCATGCTCACCAGAATGGCTGGTTGCACTGAACAAGGTGAGAAGGGTCTAGGCCCGAAACGTCAAGCTTTCCTGCTCCTATGATGCTGCTTGGCCTGCTGTGTTCATCCAGCTCCACACCTTGTTATCTCTGAGAGTTTCACCTATGCTTTTTCTTTACTGTCACACCAATATTAAGAGAAGAGGAAAGATCCAGAACATGCTGGAAGGACAGCATCAAGACTTCAAGATTATGGTCAAATAGGTCCAGCACAGACTTCCAAAAGGGTTAGCGTTTAGAATTGTATCATACACCGCCAAACCAGTTGATACCAGTCTTGAACAGCAAAAAGAGAATTCTAGCTCCATATCCCAATAGAGGCAGCCATGTCACTGTTGCTTCCATAAGACCATAAAACACAGGATTGAAATTAGGCCCATTGAGTCTGCTCTGCCATTCAATGAGCTCATGGTTGATCAGATAATCCTGAACTCCACTTTCGTACCTTCCTCCATGGGCCTTGGTTCTACTACTGATTAAAAACCTGTCTGGCTCAACCTTGAATACACCGAATCACGCAAACTCAACAGCCCTCAGTGGTAAGAATTCCATGGATTCACTTACCCCTCAGAAAAGAAATTCTTTATCATCTCTGTTCTAACCCTAATCCCTTAGACTCCCACAAGGGGAAACAACCTCCCCGCATGTATCGTGTCAAATCTCCTCAAGATATTAAATACTTTAATAAGATCGCCTCTCATTTTCTAAACCCAAATGAGTACAAGATTAGCCTATCCAATCTATCTTTTTGAGAAAATCCCTCCATATCTGGAATTAACATAGTAAACTTTTTTTGGATGCCTCCAATACCTTTCCTTAAATATGGGACCAAAACTGCTCACTGTATCTTTCAGGTGCAATTTGACAAGTGCCTTGTATAGCTTTGCAAGGCTTCATTATACCTATCCTCCATTAAGTTTGGGATGAAGGCCAACACTCCATTTGCTTTCCCTATTACCTGTTGAACCTGGATACTAGCTGAATTTCATAGAATCCCTACAGTGTGGAAACAGCCCCTTTGACCCAACAAGTCCACACCGAACCTCAGAGCATCCCACCCAGACTCATCCCCCTATAACCCACTTAATCTACACATCCCTGGACACTACAGGCAATTGAGCATGGCCAATCCACCTAACCTGCACATCTTTGGACTGTGGGAGGAAACAGGAGCACCCGGAGGAAACCCACGCAGACACGGGGAGAATGTGCAAACTCCACACAGACAGTTACCCGAGGGTGGGATCAAACCCGGGTCCCTGGTGCTGTGAGGCAGCAGTGCGAACCACTGAGCCATCGTGCCGCCCCAAAGAGCTGTTTGTGTTTCATGCAGGAGGACTCAGCATGCTTTCATTCATCGGACGGGGTATTGAGTACAAGAATTAGCAGGTCATGTTACAGTTGTATAGGACTTTGGTTCAGCCACATTTGGAATATTGTGTACAGTTCTGGTTGCCACATTACCAAAAGGATGTGGATGCTTTGGAGAGGGTGCAGAGGAGGTTCACCAGGATGTTGCCTGGTATGGAGGGTGCTTGCTATGAAGAGAGGTTGAGTAGATTAGGATTATTTACATCAGAAAGACGGAGGTTGAAGTGGGACCTGATTGAGGTCTACAAAATCATGAGAGGTATAGACAGGGTGGATAGCAAGAAGCTTTTTCCCAGAGTGGGGCATCCAATTACTAGGGGTCACGATTTCAAGGTGAGAAGCTTAAGGGAGATATGCGTGGAAAGTTCTTTACGCGGAGGGTGGTGGGTGCCTGGAACGTGTTGCCAGTGGAGGTGGTAGAGGCGGGCACAATAGCATCAATGAAGATATATCTAGACAGATACATGAATGGGCAGGGAGCAGAGGGATACAGATCCTTGGAAAACAGGCAACAGGTTTAGATAGAGGATCTGGATCGGCGCAGGCTTGGAGGGCCGAAGGGCCTGTTCCTGTGCTGTAATTTTCTTTGTTCTTTGTTCTTTGTTCTTTGAAATCCCATGCACTGTTGTGGCATTCAACCAATTACAGGTTGCAATCTTAAAAATGCCGCCTTTAACCTCACTCTCTGTTTTCTATTACTTAGCCAGTCCCCTATCCATGCTAATATTCTATACCAATATCATGGACTCTTTGCCTTACATGTGTGAATTGTTATTGAATGTTTCTTTGGAAATCTAAATATATTATATTTATCACTTCCTCTTTATCTATCCTGTTTGTTATTTTGTCAAAGAGCACAACTACATTTATCACGCACGATGTACTATCAATGAAACCTGTATACTCTACTTCATTATTTCAAACTGTTCTGCTATTATATCCATTATGATAGACTCTAAAGTTGTCATACTCCCAGACGACTGCTCATTCATTATGAAGAGAATGTTTGGTGGTGAATTTAACCTGAGGGTCACCATGCCTCAAGTGAGAGGCAAGCTTGAGAAGGGAGGACATTCATGGTGACCTCAGCTGGTATTGAGCCTACTCCATTGGCATCGCTGCATTGCAAAACAGCTGGCCAGGTAATTGAGCTAATCAATCCCCAATTAATAAACTCTAACATTTTCCCCATGACAGATGTTAAGCTAATAGGCCTATAGTTAATTTCTCTCCCTCCCTATTTGAATGAGTGTGTTATATTGACTACTTTCTGATCCTTTGGGACTTCTCCAGAATCTAAGGATTCATGGAGGATTACTACCACTATCCTTGTAGCTACTTCCTTTAAAATTCTTGAATGCAACATGTCAGGTCCAAGGGATCAATTAGCCTTCAGCCACATGAGTTTCCCTGGTACATTTTCTCAAGTGGTAGCTATTGTGTTTGTGTCTTCCCACCCATCAGCCCCTTGATTATTTCATATTGCCACAATGCTCTTCATGTCCTCTATTATGAAGGCTGGTGCAAGGTATTTTGTCAAATCCTCTGCTGTTTCCTGGTTCCCCAGTTGTATTTCCCCAGCCTTGTTCTCTAAGGTGCCTGAGTTCTAAATTTTCTCTTAACTTTTATCGACAAAAGTTCTGGCTATCTTTTTCATATTACTTGCTGGCTTGTCCTCATGGCTTATTTCTCCTTATTTATTAATGTTTTGATCATCTGCTCTCGGCTTTTAAAACTTTACAATTCTTTGTTTTACTGCTAATCATTGCCATGTTGTATGTTTTTCCTTTCAATTTGATATTATCATTAATTTCCTTAGTCAACTATGGTCAGAGTAAGCCCTTCCTGGAATCCTTTGTTCTCACACGAAAAAATTTTTGCTGTGAGTCATGAACTATTTTCGTAAATGTCTCTCATAATTTATATCAGAGATAAAAGGTACTGCAGATGCTGGAGAATCCGAGATAACAAGGCATGGGGCTGGATGAACACAGCAGGCCAAGCAGCATCATAGGAGCAGGAAAACTTGACGTTTCGGGCCTAGACCCTTCAAGGTCTAGTCTCATAATTTATAACTGCGTTTTCTAGTAAACTGCTTTCCCAGTTTAATCCAACCAATTCTGCCTTCATCCCTTTATAATTACCTGTATTTAGGTCTAACATAGTTGTTTCCAAGCAAGGCTTGTCACTTTCAAACAGAATATTAAATTCTACCATGTTTTGTTACTGTTCCCTAAGGAATCATTTATTAAAACTGCTTCATTATACCGTAAGACCATAAGACACAGGGGCAGAATTAGGCCAATTAGCCCATCAAGCCCACCCCACCCTTTGATCGTAACTGATATGCTTCCCACTCCCAGTCTCCTGGCCTAGTCCCATAAACTTGGATCATCTTACTAATCAACAACACATCTATCGCTGTGTTAAATACATTCAGTATCTTGACCTCCACAGCCTTCAGCAGTGATGAGTTCCACAGATTCACCAGCTTCTGACTGAAGAAATTCCTCCTCCCCTCAATTCTAATTGGACATCCCTTGTTCTGAGGCTGTACCCTTGGTTTCTAGTCTCTCCACGTCCAATCTATCCAAGCCTCTCAATATTCTGTAAGTTTCAATCACATCCCCCTACCTCTTTCTAAACACCATCGAGTACAGACCCAGACTCCTCAACTGCTCCTCATATGACAAGCCCTTCATTCCCAAAATTATTCTTGTAAACCTTTTTTGGACCCCGTCCAACACAGTCACATCCTTCCTTCGATATGGTGTCCAAAACTGCTCTCAATATTCCAAATGCAGTCAGACCAAGGCCATATACAGCCTCAGAAGTACGTCGCCACTCTTGCATTCTAGCCTTTTCAGAATGAATGCTAAATTATGTTTGCCTTCCTACCTGCCAACTGAACCTACCTGTTAACCTCAGGAGAATCGTAAAGTAGGACTCCCAAGTCCCTTTGTGCTTTAGATTTCTGAAGACTTTCCCCATTTGGAAAATAGTCTGCACCCCTATACTTGCTACCAAAGTTCATGATACTACATTTTCCCACATTGTATTCCATCTGCTACTTCTTTTCCCACTCCCCTAGCTGGTCCAAGTCCTTCTACAACCTTCCTGTTTCCTCAATACTACCTGTCCCTCATTTCATGGTGTATGTGAGGGGGTGCATATCCACAAAAGTGTGTTCATTCTGGTGGTACAACAGTGGCTGCAGCAGATTTCCACTGAGTCCAGCCTACCAGCTCCATCCCAACCACTTTCCAGCTGACCTAGGGCTCACAAAGAGGATGACAATACCTTGCCCCTCCCCACAGAACCGGCTTGAGAGGTACTATCCCTGTGACAATAGCTGCCCAGGCAAAGGTTCAGAGCCCGCTGTCTGAGTCATGTCTCCGATGTGTCCCTGCATGATGAGGTTGTCCACTTCACTCCTTCTTGGGGCCTTTAGAACTTAATTCCTTCATTAGTCTAACGTAGCCGTTAGCTTTTGTCTGCACAGAAAAGGAATCGAGTACTCAAATGGTTAACTGCATTGAGACATCCATTACACACTGATAGTGAAATCTCATGCAGAACCAATTATACCAGTTGGAGCGCATGAAGGTGCTTTGATTGACACATCAATACGCTCACAGTCATTCCAGGTGATAACAAGTGACTGGTCCTTAGTGGAGTTTCAGATCTCATGCAGTCCTGAATAAGTCCTGTCATTCCCATTGTGGGCTTGAGTAGCGACTTACACCAAAACATATTTAGAAGAAATGATCTTATATTTACCCCGTCTCTGTTTTCCTTAGCCTCTTTCAGGCTACAGGAGCAGGAAGCTAAGTCAGGCTAACTGCGAAATCCACGGCTGTGGAAAACAGACATTTCTCCCACCTTTACCTGCAATGGTAGTGGAGATTCCAGAAATACATGGCATAACCACTAACATCTGAGAAAGAAACAATTCAGGTGGAGAATCCGTGATAGAAATTACCAAGTGAGCTTTTACACTTTTCCAGAACCTTATCATGGTTAGAGGTTCAGCTCTGTAATGGCCCGATGTTTGGTACATTGGGTGTCAATTTATATCCAAATGGCTTTGGGATTTGCAGGTCTCCATTCGAACAGGGGCTGGTTGGCAGTCTGCAGGTGTGATGCCAATAAATTAATTTATTTCTGTTTCTGGTTTTTTAGCCATTTGTGGCTTCTATCGTCAATGCATCCTAGCTGTTTTCTGCATTTGAGTCAAAAATGAGAACTTTGCCTGACAAATTCAAGATAACATTTCCAAAGCTGATTTTATAAATTTTTAACTTGTTCACAATTTCTAGAAATGGAAATTTTGCCTTCAGTCCTGGTTTGTGTTTGTTTACTTGTGCTGCTTTATACCCGTATGTGTATTTGTTTACCCGCCTGTGTTTACATTGCTGTACATCTGTTCGTTTATTTCATAGAATCCCTACAGTGTGGAAACAGACCCTTCGGCCCAACAAATCCACACCGACCCTCAGAGCATCCCTCCCACCCAGACTGATCCTTCATAACCCACCTAATCTACACATCCCTGAACACTACGGGGCAATTTAACATGGCCAATCCACCTAACCTGCACACCTTTGGACTGTGGGAGGAAACCGGAGCACCCGGACGAAAACCATGCAGACACAGGGAGAATGTGCAAACTCCACACAGACAGACGCCCGAGGGTGGAATAGGAACCCGGGTCCCTGGCGCTGTGTGGCAACAGTGCTAACCACTGAGTTACTGTGCTGCCCTAATTTACTTGCCTGTGTTTGAATTTTGTATACCTGTACATGTGTGTGTTTGCCTTTCTGTGCTAATGTTGTATAGCTGTACTTCCTTGTTTAATTGTCTGTGTCTGTGCTATTAAATAACTGTACAGTTTTGTCACCTGTTTGTGTTCGCACCGTTGAATACCTGTACATCTTTTTTACTTGCTTGTGCTTTTGACGTTGCATACCTTTACATGTCTGTGTTCACCAGTTTATGCTTGTGCAGTTATACATCTGTGCGTCAGTGAAGAACTTCCTCTGTCCACTTAGGGCTCACCTGCCATTTCAAAGCTGAGAGTGGAGCCCTTGCTTGGGGAGCCTCGTGTCAGTCATACGACCCACATACCCAGCCCATCGTCGCTCATCTAGGGCAGTCAGTGCCTCATTGCTGGGGCCGTTGGTCTGGTCGCGGATGCTGGTGTCGGTGCATCTTTCTTCCCAGCAGATCCGCAGGGTCTCGTGCAGGCAATATTGGTGATATTGCTCACTGCCTCACTGGTAAGTGCGGCATTCCCACAGACACTTGGGAATCACTGGCCCAAGACCATCCAAAAGTGGAGGATGAGCATCGAGGAAGGTATCGAGCACCTCGAGACTTGCCGTTGGGAAAGTGAGGAAGCCGGGTGAAAACAGCGAAAGGAGCGCACTGCCACTCTGACACCCCACCCACCCCTTTCTCACAACCATTTTCTGCCCGAAGTGTAACAGAGCCTGCAGTAGCCATATTGGTCTGTACAGCCGCCTACGGACTGACCCTAAGAGTGGAGGAGAGTCGTCTTCATCTGCGAGGGACCACCAAGGATGATGATGAAGATGATCTGTGCATGTATTTGTTTAACTGCGTCTGCGCTGTTTTATATATGCACCTGGGTTTGGTTACCTTCCTGTGCTTGAGCTGCTGTATACCTGCATGTGTATTTGCTTACTGGCCTGTGTTTGCATTGTTGTATACCTGTACACATGTTTGGTCACCTGCCTGTGCGTAGAACTGTTGCATATCAACATGTACATTCACTTGACTATCTGTGTTAGCGTTACAGTGTGTGGCATCAGTTTTCAGAAGTATTCCATGTTGCACATGTTGTTTTCTTTTGGGGCCACCTGCCTAATGAAGTGCCAGTCAAGTACTTCAGTAGTCAGTGGTGAGCCTGCCAGAAATCCTGCCCTGACTCACCTGCCTCTGAGAGCTACCAGCCAATCGAAGTTTGGTAGCTCTCTTTCCTATCAGTGGCAGGGCGGTAGATCCCAGGATCACCAAGGCAAGGAGGGGAGGTTGGCATTTTATTCTGCCCGATGAGTACATGCGGTTAGCAACAACATTTTAGTTAATGGTGGCTTTTTACTCCCCTCCCACACTGAGTGGGCCAATAAATGGCCCAAATTGTGTCAAGCTCCCAGTGTGGCTTTTAATGAAGCAAGAAAAATTGAAAAGCTTGTTTTATCAATATGGCTCTAATGAATTAAATTCACCCCATTCTCCAGCTGCTAAGCAGCAAATGGAGCCATTTTAAAGCATTGCACAATCCAGCCTGAAATAAATTATATTGAACGATTAGCCATCCATTTATAAAAGAGAAACTCAACCTTGATTAGAAGTGTGGATGAACTGAAAGGTCATTACTGTTTCACTTGTGTGCAATTCTGCAGTACAACTTTTAGTATAATTTATCAACTGATCTGCTTTCCAGGCATGTTCTTTCAGTTTTATTACGTTTCCCATCAGATAATAATGCACAGAATGTTCTCTTTGTTAGCCTGCCACGGCAGTGAAGCTACTTTTTTTTTTAATTTTTGCAAACCCAGGATGTTCTGTCTGTAAGTTCCAGGGCCTTTCTAATGGAACTGGAATGGATCATGGAAGAGGCCAGTCTTTGCCTCTTTTCAAAACTGTGCAATTAGCCCAATTAAATGCACCACCAACCACCCCCTCACCAAGCCCTTTCATCAGACCCCTGCAAATTAGTTTCTTTCCAAGTCTGTATCCAGTTCCTGTACAAATGTTACTCTTAAATTTGCTTCAACCATCCTTTCAGAAAATGCATTCGACAAATCTCCACATAGCCAATTTGCATGAATTTCAAATCGTAAAACTATTGAGGATACATGGAATACAAATTGCTTATTTTGCTTTATCAAGCAATTAAAGTTCCAAGTATAAATGCAGTAATTGAAAATACTGGTAATGGGGATCAAATTGTCCTCCTACCTTACTCTCCACCCGCAAAATTATGGAATGACTATAGCACGGATGAAGGTCATGTAGCCCATTGTGTCTGCATTGACTCGTCATAAAAGCAAAATACTTTGTGCCATTCCTTCACCTTCTCCCTGTGACCCTGCAATTTTTCCTTTCAGACAATAATTTAATTCTCTCTTGACTGCTCATCTTGAAGCTCATCTTGAATCTTAACCACTGGCTACATCAGAAACATTCTCCTCATTCCTCCAATTACTTTAAATCTGGGTACCCTCGTTCTTGGCCCTTTCACTAGTGGGAAGTTTCTTCCTGTGTACTATCTATCCAGATCTCACATCGTGTTGAAAATTAAATCTCCTCTTGATCTTTTCTTCTCCAAGGGAAACAATGCCAACTTCTTCCATCTACCTCCATAACTGAAGTTCCTCAATCCTGACTCTTTTCTCACATTGCCGACAAGGCCTTCATCTCTCTCCTAAAGATAGGGACATAATGCTCCAGTTGAGGTAAACCAGTGTTAAAATTCAGTCTAACCTCCTTACTTTTCCTTTATATGCACCTATTAACCAAGTCTTGGATACTCTATGCTTTATTAACTGCTCACCCAACATTGGCTGTCGATGTCAATGTTTTATGCACATAGGTCTCTCTGCTTCCTCCATTTAATGGAATTGTAACCTTTATTTGAGATTGCCTGTCTGTGCTTTTCCTAGTAAAATGATTTACTTCATATTTCTTTGCATTGAATTGCATTGAATTCCCAGCCTTTCGATGCACTACATCATCATCCTCAGATTGCACAATACTGCCAGGTTTCCGTCCACTTATATTCAGTGTTGCCATCAACAGAATACAAAACGGAATGGGCTGTGAAAATCTAGACTGAACTGATCCCATCAGGCTCCATCCCCGCCTCTTCGACTTGTCTGCCTCCTCTCCACCTATCCTCTCCTCTATCCATCCTCTATCCGCCTCCCCCTCTCTCCCTATTTATTTCAGAACCCTCTTCCCCTCCCCCATTTCTGATGAAGGGTTTAGGCCCGAAATGTCAAGGTTTCCTGCTCCTATGATGCTGCTTGACCTGCTGTGTTCATCCAGCCCCATGCTTGTTATCTCGGATTCTCCAGCATCTGCAGTACCTTTTATCTCTGATCCCATCAGTTTGCCGCTGAGTGGGTTTGGTCAGAGCTGCCCTCTGAGCATCTTCACTTGAGGAAGTCAATAGATGGCAATGAGATGAGTTACAAGCCTGACCCCACACGGTACTGAATTAAAAAGAGGACATTCTGGAAATGTTCAGCGGATCAGGCTGTATTTGTGGCTTGGATCCTCTCTGGAGAGTCGCATTTCAGACATAGCCCCATAAAACACATTGTGAGATACCTCAAAAGTCACTAACTCTGCAGAATCTGCCCAGGAAGTTTAATTTTTTGTTGGTGAGGACCCTCACCAAATGCCTCTAGCTTAGTACCAGAGATTTGGGAGAGATCTGACTTATTTAGCTGTCTAGTTACAGGAAGCAGTAGACAGATTAAATGAAAACTCCTGGGTGACGATACAACCAACTCCCCTCCACCAAATTCCAACTCCTCACTGACTCCTACCAACTCATCTCTCTTGACCTTCCAACTCTCTGACTCCATCCCAAACCTTGAAATCTCTGATATACTCTCACAGTCCTATCACACTCTATCCTACCATGTGCCATCCTATCTCCTGACTGAATCCACTCTACCCCTGTTCCTCACACACCCTGGCCTCTGTGGTATAATGTGATTCTTGTAATCCGCAATGGAACTGAACACATGGCTCTGACATCGGCAAGAGAGAAGACTCCCGCCTGGGATAAACTTGTGAGGAGGCCAACCTTCAACATTGCACTAAAGAGATGTGTTTGATTACCTACCATGTACAGATGAAAATAATATATGTCAGCCCAAAAGGAGTCAAAGAGCCTTTTGTATGTATGTCACTGAAAATCGTTCCCATTACTCTATCTATTTTGTAGCTGCCATTCCCGTTCAGACAAGAGATCATATAAACTCTATGGTCCAGAAATGGAGATTGTCCTTGCAGCAATGTACCCTGGGGATGCATGCAGAAGTCTCCACATACCTGACACATTGGGAATTACCATGGAAGTTAAAGCCTTGCATCTGGAACCCTCTGAAAAGGTCTCCAACTCTGAGTTAAAATCAGAGGTTTTGGAGGGCTCCAAAACACTTAACAGAATAATTATACAGGAAAGTTAAGAGGAGGATTGGGTGGCACAGTTGCTCAGTGGCTCAGTGGTTAGCACTGCTGCTTCACAGCATCGGGAGCCTGGCTTCAATTCCAACCTCGAGCAACTGTCTGTGTGGAATTTGTACATTCTCCCCATGTCTGCGTGGGTTCATGCCAGGTGCTCCAGTTTCTGTCCAAAGTCCAAAGATTGGCCTTGCTAAATTGCCCCATAGTGTCTAGAGATGTGTATGTTAGGTGGACTAGTCATGGGAATTGCAGGGTTACAGTGATAGAGTTGGGGGGGAGGGGGCCGTGTGATAAGTCCGGGTGGGATGTGTTGCCAGAGAATTGGCGTGGACTCAAATCTTCTCAAATTCCTGGGTGTAATTACAAAGCTGACTCAAACACCAGCCCACCAAACCCGACTGTCCCCTCCAAGTGATCTGGTCTGACCTAACTACCCCACTTTCTCTGATCTTCCCGACAATCCCGATCTGACATCACCACCATCTACCTGATCTGACTCCTGCTTTATGCACTCTACCCCTTCACCCAGCTGCCACCGTATTATTCTACCCACTACCACTCTATACAAATGCTGACCTACATTGGCGCCATTCGACTTAAATAAAAGTCTGTCCCCGCCTTATTTATTTATCTTATTTACCCACACTTATTTACCAAGAATCTTTAAACACTCTGAATGTTAAATAAGAAAACTAACTTCCCTTTAGAATTATTAAATCATTAAACGTTTAAAACAACCAGATAGCATTACATTTCCAATTCAGTGCACAATAAGCACAAGAACACTTTATGATTTTAAATGCAATTCTACCCCAAAGACAATATAAAGAGTTTATTTTTAGTGTCATATAAATCCAAAGTCAGGTATATATAATTCATCATTTTGTCCTTTACTCACCCAGCCTCAGTGTGACACCTGTGACTACAACATTGTCTGTAGTTTGAGACGGCCAGTCATCTACAGTCTATCAAATGGGTATCTGTGAGGTGTGTGGAAATTTTGGACTTGATTATATTGATTTGGAAGAACCGTCTCACAGAAATATTTGGAGTCAAAGTAAGCTTTCACTTTAAAAGTAAAGGATGACAAAGTGAGTACTTTTCCCAGTTTATGGGTTCCCAGATATCACTGTCCCTTGATCTGACTTTTCAGCTAAAAATCATTTTGCATTGTAATTATCTCTTCAGCAACTCGACTGCTGCATAAATCAAATACCTGATGGAATTAGATAGTCAATCCACCAACACCTATTTGAAGAAATAGATTTGAGATACGGAACGGAATTTAACCCTGAAAAGGATGAGGTGATATATTTTGGGAGGACTAACAAGGCAAGGGAGCACAGGTTGAATGTTAGGAGCCTAGGAAGTGCAGAGGATGAGGTGGGGTAATGGGTTAAGGAGGTGAGCAACAAGTCAGGAAATGGAATATAAGGTGAAAAGAATGCAAAGTTGTTCATTTTGGAAGAGAGAACAAAAGAACAGAATACTATTTAAATAAGGAAAAATTACAGAAAGGTGCAACACAAAAGGTCTTGGAGGTGTTTGTGCAGGAAACAGAATCAAGCACACAGGTGAACAAAGAACAAAGAACAAAGAAAACTTACAGCCAAGGAACAGGCCCTTCGGCCCTCCAAGCCTGTGCCGATCCAAGGTGCAGCAGCTAATCTGGAAGGTTAACAGAATGTTGTCTCTTATTTCAAGGCAGTTGAAGTATGATAGTAGGGAAGTCTTACTGCAACTGTACAAGGTGCTAGTGAGACCACATCTGGAATACTGTGAGCAGTTTTGGTTCCCTTATTTCATGAAAGATATCATTTCATTGGAGGCAATTCAGAGAAGGTTCATGAGGATGATTCCCAGTTTGGAGGAATTGTCTTATGAGCAAAGATTAAACAGATTGACACTCTACTCACTAGATTTTAGAAGAATGAGAGTGGGTATAATTGAAGCATGTTAAGATACTCAAGGGGCTTGACAGGGCATATGCTGAGAGGATGTTTCCGCTC
>JAHRHZ010000249.1:12466284-12484484 GCA_024137785.1 Ginglymostoma cirratum
CCCTTCATCATTTTCTGATGAAGGGTTTAGGCCCGAAACGTCAAGTTTTCCTGCTCCTATGATGCTGCTTGACCTGCTGTGTTCATCCAGCCCCATGCTTGTTATCTCTATCATGACTAACACTGGTTCAATAAGTAATGCACTCGAACAGACTCCAACTGGAATGTAGAAATAGTAATTCAACATTTAGCCCCTTGAGTCTATTCTCTATTCAACCAGCACTTGGCTGATTTGCAACCCAACTCTATTTACACAACTTTTCCTCATATCGCTGAATATCTTCACTGAACAAAAGCCTATCAATCTCCGATTCTTAGCAATTGGACTAACATCGGTAACCTGTTTTATAGATGAAAATTCCAAACCTCTCTCACTCTTTACATGTAGAATTGTTTACTAAATCCACTCCTGGACAGCCTGGCTCTAGTTTATGGACTATGGGCTGAGGGATCAAAAGCTATGGGAGAAAATAGGGACAGGGTACTGAGTTGGATGCTTGGCTACGATCATGTTGAGTGGTGGAACAGGCTTAAAGAGCCAAAAGTCGCCTATTTTCTGTGTTTCTACGTAATCAAATCTGAGGCTCATCAACCAGCAGAAATAGCTTCTCTCCGCTAACCCCATCTGTTCCTTTTAATATCTTGAAAATTTTAATTAACTCGCCCCTTAGTCAGCTTAATTTTAGAATAAACCTAGTTGATGTACTCTCATCCATAATCACTCTCATAAACCAATGACCACAAGTTGTGCCTATTTATGGCAATTTGGAGAGACTCTGCAAGTTGTGCTGTTATTTGAGTGAGCAAGGGCCATCAGGCATTTGAAAGTTAAAAGACAGAGCGTAGAACAGTACAGCCCAGGAACAGGCCCCTTCGGCCTACCATGTCTGTGCCGACTATGGTGCCTTTCTAAACCACTCCCATCTGTCTGCACATGGTCTGTATTCCTCCGTTCCTTACCTGTTCATGTCTCTGTTTAAATGTCTCCTAAACATTGCTATTGTAGCTGTTTCTATCACTGCCTCAGTCAATACATTCCAGGCACCTAACACTGCCTTCTGTGGAAAAACCTGGCCTCGCACAGCTCCTTTAAATTTTTTCCCTCTCACTTGAAAGTTATATCCCCTAGCATTTCACATTTCCACCCTGGAAAAGAGACTCCTAGTATCTAAGCCTCTTACAATTTTATAACCTTTTATCAGGTAGTCCCTAAGCCTCAGATGCCCTAGTGAAAACAATCCAAGTTTGTCCAGTCTCTCCTTATGTTTAATACACTCCAATCCAGGCAACTCCTGGTAAACCTCCTTTGCACTCTCTCCAAAGCCTCCATATCCTTCCTACGGTGCTGTGACCAGAACTGTCCACAGTACTCCAAATGCGGCCTGACTGAAGTCTTATACGGCTGCAACACGACTTGCCAAGTTTATAGTCAATGCCATGACCAATGAAGGCAAACATGCTGTACATCTTCCTCACACATTATCCACTTTTGTTGTCACTTCAGTGCAGCTATGGACTTGCACCCCAAGATCCCTCTGTAAGTCAATGCTTCTAAGGGTCCTGCCATTTATGGTATACCTTTCTCTTGCATTTGACCTCCCAAAATGCATCACCTCACACTTATCTGGATTAAATTACACCTGGCATTTCTCCACCCAACTTTCCAGCTAATCTACATCTTGCGGCATCATTTGATATCCTTCATCAATTCTAACTTCTTGAGTTCTTTTCTGTTTTCTTTCTACTCCTCAAGGGTTTTGTTTGATTTCTGTTTCCTAAACCTTACACTTTTTTTATTCATTAACGGGATGAATGTGTTGCTGACCAGGCAGCATTTATTGCCCATCGCTAATTGCCCATAGAGCAGTTCAGAATCAACCACCTTGCTGTGGGTCTGGAGTCACATGTAGGCCAGACCAGGTAAGGATGGCAGTTTCCTTCCCTAAAGGGCATTAGTGAACCAGATGGGTTTTTCCAACAATTTACGATGGATTCATGGCCATCATCAGATTCTTAATTCCAGATTTTTATTGAATTGAAATTCTACCATCTGTTGTGGCAGGATTTGAGCCCAGATCCCCAGAATGTTATCTGGGTCTCTGGATTAACAGTCCAGCAATAATACCATTAGGCTATCACCTCCCCATGTTTCCTTTTTCTGTTTCACTAAACTTACAACATCTCTTATCATCCAAGGTTCCCAAATTTTGCCATTCCTATCTTTAGGGCTTAAAGAAATATACTGCTCCTGAACTCTGGTCAACTGTCTTTTAAGAGACTCCTATATATTAGATGTGGATTTACTTTGAAACAGCAACCCCCTATCCAATTTTTCCAGTTCCAGCCTAATACTGTTTCATTTGCCTTTGTCCAAATTGACACTTTCACCCGAGGCTTAGTCCTATCCTTTTCTATTACTATATTAAAACTGACTAAATTATGTTCACTGTTCCAACAAAACTCCCCCACTGAAACTTTGATCACCTGGCCAGGCTCATTCCCCGATACAAGGTCTAATATCTTCCTTTGATGGGCTATTTACATGTTGTTTCACGAATCATTCCTGGATGCACCTAACAAATTCTGCCCCAACTAAGTCCTTGGCACTGAGGGAGTCCCAGTGAATATTGGGAAATTAAAATCACCCACTACCACAACCTGTTGTTCTTATAGGTTTCCATGATCTGTGTATGTATTGGTGCCTCTAATTCCCACTGGCTTTTGGGAGACCTATAGCATAATCCCATCGCAGTGGTTACACCTTTCTTATTCCTGAGTTCTACTGATGTGGCCTCACTGAATGAGCCCTCCAAGATGCCTCTTTTAGTGCAACTGCGACATCCTCCTTTATCAGTCATGCAATTCCCCAGCCCTTTAACAACCCTTTCTATCTCACCTGAAACACCTAAACCCTGGAACTGCCAGTCTGGCCCTTCTCTCAACCAAATCTCTGTAATTAAAAAAAAAATAACATTAAAAATAAAATAAATAATTCCCAATAAATAAAAAAAATTTATAACTTTTTAAAAAATTAACTGTGAATAACTGACTAGAAGTGTCATTTTTCTTAACACTAAATTATCACTCATTACGGACTGGCAAGTAATACTTGGAAGTGTCAGTTTTACTGAGCAGGCAAACTGATACCTTGCAGTTTCAGGGCAATTTATGTATCTATCCCTTAATCTAACTCAGAACCTTTGTGGCTTCTGGTCATGTGGTATTATCCAAGGCTCTTTGGCTCATTTACTTTCTCAGTTCCTAGAGCAGCAACAAAACCAGTAAAGTCAATAAATTTTGTAAATGGCTGATTGCACTTTTATTTTAAGACAATATCTGAAACAAGTAAAGGCTATCATTGAGCCATTGCAATAAACCTATTTGAGCTACATTAATAGAACTAGACCATGTTAACATTCTTAAGTACATCAATTCATTCATTTTTATGCAAAGAAAATACAATTATTTTTGTTATGCCAATTGTGTTAATTTGAGGAAGATTTTACCTTTGTGATGATCCATCTTAAATGGAATCTCAAGCATTAATTACATTTGGTATACTAGCACAATTTCAAATGCAAAATGATTGGTCCCAAAAGGAAACAATGTCCTTACATGCCATGTGAGCATCTTTGAGTTTATCATTCATCCTTAACAGCCTTGAGAAGCTGGAAGTGAGTAACCTTCTTGAACTGCTCCAATCCTTGATGTAGCCCTATCTGAATGAATGTTGTTTCTGATACATGTTTGGAAGGAAAAATCCACTGAGCACAGTAAGGAAGCTTTAAAATGTGATACCAGTTGCTGCTAAGATAAGAAGATTAATGTATTAGACAGATAAATTTTCAACTGACTCTTCATCTGTAACTTATCTTATGCCCCTCAACAAACCTCAGTTGAGAAACCTTCAGGACCTTATAGAAATATTCGAATCTATATTTCAGTTTCAGACAGGAACTCTAACAGAACTTGTTTCGGTGATAAAGGCGTTGGGAAGGATGGAATACTTTAAATTTTAATAAGGACATGAGGCCACTGGAAACCTTTCCAGTGTCATTTAAACAGTTTTCTTGGTTTGGGTGTCAGCTTGGTTTGATAACCCGCAGGCTCCTGAGGCAGAAGCTTCCCAGTTCGCACCCACTGCCAAAGCTGAACAATCTATGATGATACTTAGTTCAGTACTGAGGGACTGCTGCATTGTCAAGGATGTGTATACTGTGCTATGTTCCCCTCCTGCCCACTGGTAAAATTGTGAGGATAACCAGATGGATTTTTAACAACAATCGTAAAGACGGTCATCATCAGGCTAAATTTTAATTCCAGATTTTTACTGAATTCAAATTGCACAATTCACCATGATGAGATTTGAACCCATACGTCCAAAACATTAGCCTACAGTTCTGTACTTTTAGTTTAGCGACATTACCACTATATCAAGACCAACTCCAAACTTGGGTATATTGGGAGGGCATGGAAGAGCATAGAGAAGTCTGTAGATGAGAGGTTACAAACCTGCCAACTACATGGTTCCACTACAGACTCAAAGCCTGCCACAGTCAGGTACTCCCTTTGAAATGGCTCCTTAAGTCATCTGCAATACATAAAGGCAAACAAAGCAGCAGGCTGAAATGCTTCAGATGTCAAGTGGATAGGTCCATTGATGATAAGAACCAAGTTGCCGAATGCCCACAGTTGAAGGTGCACTCCTACTGAGAAGTACTCACTGGAAACATTGGGTACCATATTTTGACCTGAGTGAGGGACACTACAGGAGGAAGTTTTGACCAGGTGGAAGAGGTCCTGTCTGAGCTGCAAACCCATATTCAAGATAATCTATGCCCAGGGAATACCAGAGGTAGACTCTGCCAAGGACATAGCAACTTATTACTTACAGTTTGTTCCAGTCTCTGGCGCTGTGTGGAATCTAGGTCTGCAATACACAGCTGTCTCCATAAAGTGGGGGGCTCTGTTTTCAACTGGGTGTCCCAGTTCTTCCCCCTCGTTGCTGACTCTGTGTTTCAGGAGAGGGTAATAAGATTCACCTCCATAGCTGGCTTTCCACAGGTTCGGGGCATGGTCAGTTGCACATATAAAGGACTCTCATTCATGGTACAAACCAGTAAATGAACCAAAGGGGAGGAATGAACCAGAGGAGGAAGCTGCAGACACCAAATGGAGGCCATTGGAAAGCACATGCATTCAGCTACATGTGATGCTTGAGGAACATCAACTGCATGCTACGCTCAAATGGCAGATGACAGTTGAAGGAGTTTGACTGCATTTAAACACCAACAGTGCTGCAAAGATATTGTAACTAATCCCACATTTTCACAAATAGCAGTTATCACTGAAATGCAGCAATGATCCTAACATTATTCTGCACCTCCCTTTTCCAAATACCATAGTAACACAATTAGTGATAGTCTGCACACAGACACTCTGACATAGTACTTACTTTGCTGGCTCAGATGAGGCGGAGAAAGGCTGCTTACTTCCCTGATTATACACTGTGTGGATCATGCCAGAGATGTCACTTTGCAAGGATTTTTTTTAATTTAATAATGGGACATGGGTGTTGCTGACTGGGCTAGAATTCATTGCTGCCCCTAGTTGTCCTTGAGAAGGTGGCCTTCTTGAACTGCTGCAGTCCACGTGCCATGGGTAGACCCACAAAACCATACAGGAGGTAGCTCTAGGATTTTGACCCAGATGCACCAAATTGTTAAGACCCTGTGAGTGCGCCAGCTGTATCTCTACAAGGGGAGACTCCCTCGCTTGGCCACATTAGCAGATGGTGCAAGTGGCTGTGGGTGGGGTGGGGGTTGGGGCAAAGGAATCGGAGGAGGGTGGGATTCCGTCAAAATGCATGAATCCCTCATCACCCTGCTCTGATTTTTCAGCCCTTCTCAGCCTTATCTGCCACCCCTACAGGTTTTCCACCTGAGAAATAGCTCTCTTCAGCGATTTTAATTCATCCTGCAATACTGCGATGGGGCTATTGATACTGTACAGGAGCTCTTGTCCCCCTCGAGAGTCCTCCATACACTGCCATTGCATCATTACTTGCTGCATTTCGGTCACTGGCACTTATCCAGCAGCACTACTGAATCTCTCATGCCCTGTGCCAAACCCAAGACCAGCCACGATACACCTTTTAAAAACATCAGTTCATGGGGTGAGGAGTTGCAAACCAAGCCCATTATTTCTTGTCCATTCCTGGCCAATAGAACAGGCTAAACCCGGGAGTGCCAGTGACTAAGATATTGTCTGTAAGGTATGATTCCACGTGTATTAAAACGTCAGGCTGTTTTCTGAATAGTCTGTGGGACAGCTCTCCCAGTTTTAGATGGGTAGCGTGAACTGCTGATGCTGGAGTCAGAGATAACACAGTGTGGAACTGGAGGAACACAGCAGGCCAGGCAGCATCAGAGGAACAGGAAAGCTGACGTTTCAGGTTGGGTTGGTCTGATGAGGGGTCCCACCAGAAAAGTCAACTTTCCTGCTCCTTTGATGCTGCCTGGCCTGCTGTGTTCATCCAGCTCCACAATGTGTTATCTCCCAGTTTTAGCACAATTTTAGCACAAGACATTAATGAGAAGACATTTCAAAGTGACAAGGGCTGCCTTTGCTGGAGTTTCTAAAGCCTAGATTGAAGCTGGATGCTTTACTCACTTTAATCTAACTGCTGTAAACTCTAAGTTATTTTCTGGACCATATCAGAGGCCATTTCAGAGGCATGCACGTTGCTCTGGACCTGGTGTCACAGGCAGACCAGACCAAGGAAGCACTGAAAATTTACTTCACTACAGGAAACTTGTGAATCAGGCAGATTTTTACAACAATCGACAATGGTTTCATGGTCACAATTAGTGCTGCTCTTAAATGCAGATTGATTAAATGGTTTCAAAATTCACCCTGTGCCGTGGTAACATTATCCTGGGCGTCTGAATCATTGAACATCGTCATTACACCGCACCTCATTCTGCACGCAATGAGACCAGGTATCGTGTCTAATGCAGGCATCTTATTTCTCATATCAGTCCTTGGGGAGGTGGGGTTTGGAGAGGGTGGAGAAAAGCCAGCTCTCAGAGGCTGAGTGGGAGGTCAGGCAATGGGGGAGCAAGGTCAGGTTCCCAGGGCCAGCTCCTGGTGCTGAACGAGATCAGGTCTAGTGTTGAAGAAGGGGTGTCGGAACCTGGCAGGGAGAAGAGAGAGGAGGGGATAAGAGGGATCCAAGTGCAGGGGGAGTTGGGTACAGAGTCAGTGAGGATGTTTCAGTCCGGGGTGGGTGAAGGAGGTGAGCTGGTCCAGAGTGAGGCTTTTTGGGGTTTGGGTGAGGATGCACTTGGGAGGTGTGAGTGTGGGGCTAGTTGAATAGTTACTCAGGTGTTCAATCATGTTTGTAACAATCTAACTTTTCCTGAGTTGCTTATTTATTTAATCTCATCAGAGAGGTCCAAGCTGTAAACGGATACTTCCAGAGATTTCAGGTGCAGCGCAATTATCCAGAGGAGACCACCACAGGTGATTCTGCAGGATCCCTATGGTTAACCCCTACCTACGCTGAAATAATGAGTGGCTGTTCATTCAGAAAACTGGGCTAATATTTCAGCCACTGATTACATGTACACTACTCAGAACACAAAGCTTAAAGATCTCCTCCAATGGCCCATCCAGCTCCTGAAGAAAAATCACACCAGACTCGAAATATTAACTCTGTTCCTCTCCCCACAAAAGCTGTCAGAGTTTCTGCATCCTGCTCTTTTTTATGTCAGATTTCCAGCATCAACATTACTTTGCACTTGCTTAAGTAAAAGATACAGCTGAAGATGCCCAAAGTCAAGCACATAAGATATGTCCTGACAACGAAAAGACTTCGCCTGGATCCTGACAAAGTGAAAGCTGTAACCAAGATGGTGTGGCTGACAGATGTGAATATAGCAGAACAATGTGTTCGTTTTTTTTGAGATATCTAGGAAGGTACTTGCCAAATCTTACATCTCAGTGTGAACCCTTATGTAAGTCCATTGCTAAGAAGGTGCAGTGGTGCAAGGGCACAGAATGAGAGGCAGCTTTCAATAGAGTCAATCAACTTGTGATGACAATATCTGTGCAGGGTGATATCACCAAAACAGGATTTGGAGCAACCCTAATGCAGCAAATGCAATCAGTTACTTTTGTACCAAGGTGTTAACACAAACTGAGCAGTGTTACCTGCCCAATGTCATTGCTTCTGAGACTCTTAAACACTACATTTAGGAAGAGAAATTGACAGTGGAGTCCAACTGCAAACCACTTCAAAGCATCTTTCTCAAACCACTTCTATCTGCATTTGCAAAGAATCTTATATCATTTTGAAATGACATGCAAGTAAGGGGAGCAGGTGTACATAGCAGACCTGCTGTGGAGAGCAGTTCTGCCTATGGAAAAGCTTGACGATGTTAAAACCGAATGCTAAATGTTCCAGATTCAAAAAGAAGTCATAGCTTGAGATGCTCTGGAAATCATCAAACCAGCAGAGACATTCGACAATGTGGCAAGGTGTCCAACACGAGAAGTGCTGCAGAAAGTTGTAATGAACTGAAGAAGAATAATAATCAAGGACATAGCTATTGATACAAGATTGTACTGGGTGTACAGAGATGAAATGATAGTCCAAGATGACAAATTGTACAAAGGAAATAGAGTCATTATCCTTAAGGAGTTGAGAAGGGGGTTGAGAAATTGCATCTATGCAAGCCATCAAAGAATTGAGTCTATTCTGAGGAAGACAAAGTAAGTGGTTTATTGACCAAACCTGAGCAGTGAGATTAAGGATCACAACAGCCAGCTCAGCGTTTATAATGATCATCAAGCTCAGCAAGCTGAAGAGTCACTTACGGCGTATGACATTCCATTCAGACCATGGATGAAGCTTGGAGTTAGAGTTCACCATTCTCACAGGTGCTGTTTATTTTGTCACTATCAGCTGTTATTTAGCCAACTGGGAGTTAGACAAGCTGACATTTCGAAATTACCTATTGTAGGTTGCCAAGAAGTATTCAGTTTTTCAGTTGTTGGAGCATGCTAGGCTTTGTGAAGAGCAGCAAAGGTCCCCACTTCAAGAGTGAATAATTCAGGCACTACTCAAGTTAGAAGACTGTCCAGAAACCTAACAGAGGCTGAGTGCATAGAAAACCCATGTGTTTGCTCTGAAGTAGTTTTGTCAATGGAATAAAACTCCGAAACCAGGCACAACTGTGTGAGCTGAGCAAGCAGCTTTTGCGTGTAGAATGGGTGACTTGTCACTGATATTGACATGTTATTAAACATATTCTTTTGTTAGAAGTGTGCTGGCAGTCTCAGGTGAATGTGCTCAGTGACTGACATCCACAGCAAACAAAACGGAAAATAAAATTTATGGTCTATCAAACCAGGTTCCTCCCTGGGATATGACTTCTCCAGTATTGCCATCAATTGCCATCAATTTTTTCTATACAAAAAAAGTGTGACCATTTGACCTCTACCCTGCCGTCTCACTTTAGTTTGTAGCAACCAACGAAAACATATTACTTGAAACACATTATGTATTTACATATTTGTGAATGTAATAAAGTGCAATTTTGGGTTTCTGTGAATTGATTTATTTCTCTTCACACAATTAACATTCTTAGTGGGAACTGCAGGCCGGGGAGGATCAGGCCTAGTTAAGGGTTGCTGGCTGAGCATGAGCATGAGCAACTGTGACTTCACTTACATTGGCCAACTTTGTCAGGGCATTAAACCATTTCTTACACTGTTGAGCAGTCTTGGGATGGTTGAGTTCCACTAGCTTTCACAGAAATCTCCTTATGTAATGTTTGTACCACCCTGTTAAGTGGTCCCTTGCTCTTAATCCCGTAAGCCTGTCTAGTCTATTCTGTCCCTACATTCACAACTCATACATCATTGGATAAATCAGGAAAACCTGGTGACACTCTTCCACTGATGCAGATTTTTTCAGCTTCTCCACTCATGAATGAAGCCTTCATTCAGCTGAATTTAACTTCCCTAGCTGCCAGCCGTGACAGAAAGCCAGAAGACTAGTAACAAGTCTAGTGGCTGACTGTTGCTGTAGCTACCCTATAAATCTAGATTGGCACACTGGCAAACTGGAGCAATGTGACACTGGAGTCAGATAGCTGGGCTGAAGTCATCTTACCCTTAATTTGCCAACAGAAAGAGAAGAAGGCCTGTGGTTTGGACCTAGTGGGGTCATTATCCTAACAATTATATCATCAATTAAGCCATCATTTAAAATGTCTCTGTTCTGGAAATTAAGAAGGCTACAGCAGAATCATAGAGATAGTAAGAACTGCACTCTGCTCACGACAAAAGACTGCACTTTCTGGTCGCCAAACACTTCAACTCCTCCTCCCACTCCATGAGGGACATGTCCATCCTGGGCCTGCTCCAGTATCACATTGATGCCACCCAAAAACTGGAGAAGCAGCACCTCATATTCCGCCTTGGGACCCTACAGCCCAATGGCCTGAACATGGATTTTACTAGTTTTAAAAAATCTCCCCACCCTTGGCCTCATTCCATGACCAACCTTCCCTCTCATCCCCACCTCCTTCACCTGATACAACCTGTCCATCTTCGCTCTCACTCACCTCACTGACCAATCCCTACCACTGCCTACCTGCACTCGCCTACCACCATCCCACCTACCTTCCCCAGCCCCACCCCTTCTCTCTCGATTTATCTATGAGCTCCCTTCCCCTCCCCATTTCTGAAGAAGGGTCCCGATCCAAAATGTCAGCCTTCCTGCTCCTCTGATGCTGCTTGGCCTGCTGTGTTCCTCCAACTCCACACTGTGTTACCTATAGTGGAATCACAGACTTTGTAACAAAAAGGTATTCCATTCAGCCCATCTTCAATCACATCATACAGAACATGTACCTCTCTGTCTTCAATGTCATCTGCCTCCAATTCCAATTCTACTCTGATCTGGTTACTTCCTAAACATGATCTGCTCCTCCACCAATCATTGTGTCATGTGCAAAATTGTCCTGTTTAGGAGACCTCCATGCTTCCAACAAACTTTGGGAAAATTTCCAATATCAGGAATGAAGATTCAATTCCCAACATGCACCATGTTTTCTACATCTCCACTCAATGTGGCTCTAGAAAACAGGTCTGAGTTATCAAAATATCAGTGAGTGTGAATCTTCTTAACTTTACTTTAGTTTACACAACATGAGACCTTAATAATTTATTATGAACTTCACTCTAGTACCTTATAACACATTTCTCAGTGCTAACATCACAGAATTAGATTGTAGACTCTACAGTACCAATATTTTTCAAACCCCCATCCACCACTCTCTAACCCTCTGACAGCCGACTCCTTGACTGATCTTTAGACCCCTGACTGGATCTATTTCTTGAAATAACATAGCTGAAGAACACAGTCAAGGGCATCTGACAATTTTGCAAGACAGGGTACGTCCTAGAAATTTGACATCAGTGATTGCTAGGAGCATGAAAAGAAATGTACACATTTGCCTGGGTTCCAGGTGGCAACCTACAGATTTGATCTGATTTTATATGCATGTTCCATTATCACTGCTTCAGCTATTGATGATTAACTGCACCATAGAATTCTGAATTTCTTCCAAGGGTTAAGTGTAAACCTTTTTGAAAAAAAGTAGAGGCTAAATGAAGCTCTGTGACCTTTTTTTATAAGACGGTGCCAGTATTGTTAGTAGAAAACATTTGAGACTGAGGTGGGAAGAATGAACTGATCAACGTGACTGATGAAAGGCAAAAGATTTCAAATTTAGAAACGTTTAGAAATGATTTAGAAAGCACAAGCATGAATGAGCTGTTAGATTCCCCTGAATGCCTGAAAAACCTTCAATTTTGTTGCAATTTTTCTGCATCTTTTGTAAAATCGTCAATACAGGATTTAGTTACTGCTGCTTTGAATTAGTCAGTTTGGGAAATCCTTAAGGGATGCAGCTGAATACAATTGCTGAACGCACAGGAGTTGGACTTCCAGATCCGTTGAACCAGATTATGGATTTTTTCATTTAAAGGCCAGGCCAATGGAGAATAGAAGAGGAAAAATTACAGAGAAACAGGCCATACCAGCAAATGAACTCACGTCTGCAATTGCACCCCATAAAAGCCCCTTCTCATTTCAAAAACCTTCACTAATCTGACCGCTTCTCCCTCATGCAAACATCAAGCCTCTCCTTGAATGTACCAATGCTATGAGCTTTAACCCTTCGATGTGACAGGGAGGTCCCCATTTTCACAGTTTTGAAGAAACAAATTCCTTCCAAAGTCTTTATTTGGACTGTTAATTCCTACCTTCTGTCAACTATTTTTCTCTTATATTCAGAAGTACAATCACACACAACCGAACAGCATTCCCCACCACCAAATCACCCCAAAGAGTTTTCATCTATTAACCACCCTCTGACATATTACTCTCACTGGATCACTCACAGGTGGAAACAGTTTCTGAAAAATCCACCTTTGTACAATCTTTCATTGCTCAAAAAAAACGCAATGAGGTGTCTTCCGAACATTTGTCTTACCCAGAGAAAAGGAAAAGACTTGGATTTCTATAGTGCTTTTTTTCAATCTGTGAACATCCCAAAAACTTTATAGCTACATTTGAATTGTAGTCACTTTTGTAATGTAAGGAACAGAGAGGACAATTTGCACACAACAAGCAAACAGCTATATGATAATCAGGAACAAAAACAAAGCTGCTGGAAAAGCTCAGCAGGTCTGGCAGCGTCCGTGAAGGAAAAAAACAGAGGAGGAAGGGTCACCGGACCCTAAATGTTAACTCAGTTTTTTCCCTTCGCAGATGCTGCCAGACCTGCTGGGCTTTTCCAGCAGCTTTGTTTTTGTTCCTGATTTACAGTATCTGCAGTTCTTTCGTTTTTTTATTAGCTATATGATAATAGCGAACTGGATATACGTTGCTGAATGAAGGACAAATATCGGCCAGGAAACTTAACTCCTCTCCGCTTCTTCAAAATGATACCAACCAATCAACTGCATTGGTAGGATCCTGGGAAGCAGTGAGAATCTGAAATTCCATGGTGGGATGTCCACCAGTCCCTGAAGGGGCAGGTGGATAAAATGGTTAAGAAGACAAGTGGAATAATTGTCTTTATTGGACAATTATTATTAATTACTGAAGCAAAATCTGCAGCATCTCATACCTACATTTCAATGACAAGCCACTTTGTTAAAGACAAATCCAATCAAAACGTGATCTGAATTCTGAGGAACTGTCACCGAACCCGAAACATTAACTGTCATTTCTCTGCACAATTGCTGCCAGACTTGCTGAGCCTTTCCAGCCATTTCTGTTTTTGTTTCAAAATATGATCTTATTGGGCCAGAATGATGACCATGAAATCACACCAGCTGTAGTGGAAAGTGCTTCTGTTTAGTCATGAACGGGTTGATGGCGAGTTGAGTTGGAATGGGAGGCCAGGGGGGTTAGGTTGATGACATCAGGTGAATTTTGGGTTGGTTGAGGATCAGGTTGGGAGTTGTCTAATTATCGGGTGACATCATGTAAGGGGAAGGTTGTTGGGTGGTTAGATGATCAAAGAAAAGTTAGGGATTGAGGCATGGTCAATCTTATAGAGTCATACGGCATGGAAACAGATCCTTCAGTCCAATTCGACCATGCCGACCAAGTTTCCCAAGCTATACTCGTCCCACCTACCTGCATTTCTAATCCTCTAACATTTAATGGATGACCAATGAGGTCACTGAGTTGAAAAGCTCAATAGTTTCCAACTCTATCTCCGAACCGGAGACTTTTTAGAGAGTTCCAAATACCAGGTTTTTTTCACTCATTCATGGGATGAGGGCACTGCTGACTAGGCCAGCATTTATTGCCCATCCCTAATTTCCCAGAGGGAAGTTAAAGATTCACCACATTGTCGTGGGCCTGGAGTCACATGTAGGTCAGCCCAAGGATGGCAGATTCCTTCCCTAAGGATGGCAGCATAACTGAACCACCTGGGATTTGCTAACAATAGCAAATGGATTCAAGATTTATATTAGATTGAAGTTCCACCATCTGCCACGGTGGGATTCAAACTCAAGACCCCCAAGACATTACCTGGGTCTCTTGATTGATAATGTAGCAATAAAGACCACTAGGCCATTACAGCCTTTATTGTGGCCCATCAAAACTTTAAATTTTCCAGGCAATTCTCAGTCAGTTAGTGCATCCAAATTTTCATGAGGTCTTGTAATGAATCTTTTGAGGGACTTTAAAACAGGGGGACCTAGGGGTGCAGGTACATTGTTCTTTGAAGTTTGTGTCACATATAGACAGGGTGTTTAAAAAGGCATTTGGCACGCTTGCCTTCAATGCTCAGTCATTTGAGTGTAGGAGTTGGGATGTCATGTTGAGGCTGTACAGGGCATTGGTGAAGCCTCTTCTGGAGTACTGTGTCCAGTTCTGGTTGGCCAGTAATGGGGAAGGATATTGTTAAGCCGTAGTGGGTCCAGAAGAGGTTAACCAGGATGTTGCCGGGTTTATAAGATTTGAATTATAATGAAAGGCTGAATATGCTGGAACTTTTTCCACTGGAGCGTAGGAGGTTGAGTGGCAACCTGATAGAAGTTTATAAAGTAATGAGGCATATAGACAGAGTTAATGGTAGTTGTCTTTCCCCTAGGCTGAGGGATTTCAAGACTGGGGGCACATTTTTAAGGTGAGAGGAGAGAGATTTAAAAAAAGACATGAGGGGCAAAGTTTTTACACAGAGGGTGGTCCATATGTGGAATAAACTTCCTGAGGAAGAGGTGTATATGGGTACAATTACAACATTTAAACAAAAACGGTTAGATAAGTACATGAATAGGAAAGGTTTGGAGTGGTATAGCCGAGAAGCAGGCAGGTGGGACTAGTTTAGTTTGGGATTATGGTTGGTATGGACTGGTTGGACCAAAAGGCCTGTTCCTGTGTTGTATGACTCTATGACTCTATGCTATAACAACTATCTTCCAATCAGAAGATCTAGGCCAAAGTGTCCATTCCCCTTGGAACAAGCAATGTTCAGTAAAGATTTTATACAGGCCTGTACTCCCACCCACCGCCTCCAACCTCATCGTTCCCCAACCCCGCACCGCCCGCTTCTATCTCCTCCCCAAAATCCACAAACCTGAATGCCCTGGTCGACCCATTGTCTCCGCCTGCTCCTGCCCCACCGAACTCATCTCCACCTACCTAGACTCCATTTTCACCCCCTTGGTCCAGGAACTCCCTACCTACGTCCGTGACACCACCCATGCCCTCCACCTCCTCCAGAACTTCCAATTCCCAGGTCCCCAACACCTCATTTTTACTATGGACGTCCAGTCCCTATATACCTGTATTCCCCATGCTGATGGCCTAAAGGCCCTCCGCTTCTTCCTGTCCCGCAGAACAGACCAATCCCCCTCCACCGACACCCTCATCCGCCTAGCCGAACTCGTCCTCACCCTCAACAACTTTTCTTTCAATTCCTCCCACTTCCTACAGACAAAGGGGGTGGCCATGGGTACCCGCATGGGCCCAAGCTATGCCTGCCTCTTTGTAGGTTATGTGGAACAATCCCTCTTCCAGACCTACACTGGCCCTAAACCACACCTCTTCCTCCGTTACATTGATGACTGCATCGGCGCCGCCTCGTGCTCCCACGAGGAGCTCGAACAGTTCATCCAATTCACCAACACTTTCCACCCCAACCTGAAGTTCACCTGGACCATCTCCAACACTTCTCTCTCCTTCCTGGACCTCTCTGTCTCCATCTCGGGCAACCACCTAGAGACAGATGTCCATTTCAAGCCCACTGACTCCCACAGCTACCTGGAATACACCTCCTCCCACCCACCCTCCTGCAAAAATGCCATCCCCTATTCCCAATTCCTTCGCCTCCGCCGCATCTGCTCCCAGGATGAGACTTTCCAATCCCGCACATCTCAAATGTCCTCATTCTTCAAGGACCGCAACATCCCCCCCACAGTGGTCGAGAACGCCCTCGACCGTGTCTCCCGCATTTCCCGAAACACATCCCTCATGCCCCGTCCCTGCAACAATAACCAAAAAAGAATCCCCCTCGTCCTCACATACCACCCCACCAACCTCCGGATCCAACGCATCATCCTCCGACACTTCCGCCATCTGCAGTCAGACCCCACCACCAAAGACATCTTTCCCTCCCCACCCTTATCTGCCTTCCGGAGGGACCACTCCCTCCGCGACTCCCTTGTCCACGCCACACTCCTCTCCAGCCCCACCACACCCGGCACTTTTCCTTGTAACCGCAGGAAGTGCTACACCTGCCCCCACACCTCCTCCCTCACCCCAATCCCAGGCCCCAAGAAGACATTCCACATCAGGCAGAGGTTCACCTGCACATCTGCCAATGTGGTATACTGCATCCGCTGTACCCGTTGTGGCTTCCTCTACATCGGGGAAACCAAGCGCAGGCTTGGGGACCGCTTTGCAGAACACCTGCGCTCAGTTCGCAATAAACAACTGCACCTCCCAGTCGCGAACCATTTCAACTCCCCCTCCCATTCCTCAGATGACATGTCCATCCTTGGCCTCCTACAATGCCACAGTGATGCCACCCGAAGGCTGCAGGAACAGCAAATCATATTCAGCCTGGGAACCCTGCAGCCCAATGGCATCAATGTGGATTTCACAAGCTTCAAAATCTCCCCTCCCCCAACCACATCCCAAAACCAGCCCAGCTCATCTCCACCTCCCTAACCGGTTTTTCCTCTCACCCCAAGCCACACCCCCATCTTCTATCTACTAACATCATCCCGCCCCCTTGACCTGTCCGTCCTCCCTGGACTGACCTATCTCCTCCCTACCCCCCTACCTACACTCACCTTTACTGGATCCATCCCCGCCTCTTCGACTTGTCTGCCTCCTCTCCACCTATCCTCTCCTCTATCCATCTTCTATCCGCCTCCCCCTCTCTCCCTATTTATTTCAGAACACCCTTCCCCTCCCCCATTTCTGATGAAGGGTTTAGGCCCGAAACGTCGAGTTTTCCTGCTCCTATGATGCTGCTTGACCTGCTGTGTTCATCCAGCCCCATGCTTGTTATCTTGGATTCTCCAGCATCTGCAGTACCTTTTATCTCTGGTTGAATGGATATTTTGATAGAGAATACAAGCAAACACAGTTTATATATGCATGCAGCAATTGCTAAGGGATCAAGATTGTCAGGAGGACAGTGAGGCCAGGGGTTAGGAGAAAAATGTTTGCACAAAGGGATGTTGAAGCGTGGCATATCTGTTACAGTTGGGTAGTCAATGCTAAGAATATATTTTGGAAATAAAGGAACATTGGAGGAAGTGAGAAGTCCTGGTGAGCCACAGTATAGTCAGTCAGTTTTGGATTGCTCTAACAAAGAGCCATCATAGACTCGATGGGATGAGTGACCTCTTTTTAAAGAACCATAGAATCATACAGTACAGAGGAGTCCCATTGGTCCATCATGTCTGCATATACCAAAGATACACTTCTAACTACATTTTGCTGCACTAGGCTCAGAGCCTTGAATGTTATGCCACTTTGAGTGCTCAGCCAAGTGCTTCTTAAAGGTTGTGAGGTTGCCCATCCAGGCAATGTGTTGCAAACACCCACCACCCTCGAGGTAAAAAAGATTTTCCTCAAATCCCCTTTCATTTTAGGGTGGCATGGTGGCTCCTTGGTTATCACTGCTGCACCACGGACCCTGATTCAGGCCTTGGTTGACTGTTTGTGTGGAGTTTTCTTGTTCTCCCCATGTCTACATGGGTTTCTACTGGGTGCTGCGGGTTTCCACCCACAGTCCAAAGAGGTGCAGGTTAGGTGGAATGGTCATGTTAAATTGCCACTAGTGTCCAGGGTTATGCAGGCTAGGTGGTTAGCCATAGTAAATGCGGGTTATTGGGCTAGGGTGAGGGGAGGCTGAGTCAATGAGGGATGATTTTCAGATGGTCGATGTGTACTCGATGGGTCGAATGGCCTCTTTCTGGAAACAAGAGGTTCTTAAAATTATAAAAACCAAAAGAACTGCGGATGCTGTAAATCAGGAACAAAAACAAAATTGCTGGAAAAGCTCAGCCGGTCTGGCAGCATCTGTGGAGGAGAAAACAGAGTTAACGTGTTGGGTCCGGTGACCCTTCCTCAGAATTGAGGAAGGG
>JAHRHZ010000249.1:12501606-12546420 GCA_024137785.1 Ginglymostoma cirratum
TTGGTGTGGATCGTGAATTGGTTGACAGACAGGAAATGAGTGGGAAAACAACGGGATTTTTTTTCCAGTGGAAGGGAGTGATTAGCGGGGTGCCATAAGGATCACGGCTTGGGCCTCAGTTATTCACAGCACATATAAATGACCTGGATGATGGAATCAAACGCAACATTTCCAAATTGGCTTATGGCAAAATAACTTGGTGGAATTGTGAGTTATCAGAAGGATGCAAGGAGCCTTCAAGGTTTAGACAAGTTGAGTGAGTGGGCAAACATATGGTAGATGCAGTAAGCACGGTGAAGTGCGAATTTATACACTTTAGTGTGAAAAGCAGAAAGGGAGGCATGATTCAAATTGTGACAAATTGAGAAATCTGGATTTACCGAGGAATCTTATACACCAGTTATTGAAAGTAGACAGGTAGGTGCAGGCAGCAATTAGGAAGGCAAATGGTATATGGCCTTCATTGCAAAAGCTTTTGAGTTCAGAAGTAGGGATGTTTTATTGCAGTTATAGGGGGCCATTGTGAGATCTCAGCTGATGAATTGCTTGAAGTCTGGTCTTCCTACTTAAGCAAGGATACACTTGCCGTCGAGGGAATGCAGTACTCAGTACTCACTCAGTACTCACTGAGGAGAAGTTCACCCAACCGGGTCTGTATTCAAAGAACAAAGAACAAAGAGAATTACAGCACAGGAACAGGTCCTTCTGCCCTCCAAGCCTACGCCGATCCAGATCCTCTATCTCAACCTGTCACCTATTTTCCAAGGAATTCACCAAAGTTCAAAAAGGTGAAAAAGGATCTGATTGAAACACATAAAATTCAAACAGGGCTAGACAGACTCGGTGTAGACAGAATACTTAGCCAGAGATAATAGAGCCAGGGGACACATACTCAGGATATGGGCTACACTAGTTAGGTCTGAGATGAGGAAATATTTCTTCTCTCAAGAGATAATAAACCTGTGGAACTGTTTACCACAGGAGATGGTTGAGGCCATGTCAATGAATATATTCAAATAAGAGATTGATCATTTTTTTAGATTGTAAAGGTATTAAGGGATATGAAGAGAAAGCGGCATATGGTATTGAGATAGAGGATCAACCATGATCATATTGAAAGGCAGAGCATGCTAAAAGGTCTGAATAGCTAACTCCTACTCTGAGTTACATATAGTGTTACAGAGTCACAGAGATATACAGCACGGAAACAGACCCTTCAGTCCAACTCGTCCATGCTGACCAGATATTCTAAATAAATCTGATCCCATTTGCCAGCATTTGACCCATATCCCTCCAAAATCTTCCTTTTCCCATACCCATCAAGATGCCTTTTAAATATTGTAATTGTAACAACCTCCACCACTTCTTCTAGCAGCTCATTCCAGACATGCTCTACCCTCTGCATGAAAAAATTTTAAATCTTTCCCCTCTCACCTTAAACCTATGCCCTCCAGTTACACTATCCATGCCCCTCATGATTTTCTAAACCTTTATAAGCTCACCCCTCAGCCTCTGATGCTCCAGGGAAAATAACCCCAGAATATTCAGCCTGTCTCTAGAGCTTAAACGTTCCAACCCTGGCAACATCCTTGTAAATCTTTTCTGAACCCCTTCAAGTTTCACAAAATCCTTCTTATAGCAAGGATACTGGATTTGCACACAGTATTCCAATAGTGACCTAACCAATGTCCTATACAGCTGCAACAAGACCTCCCAGCTGCTTTCTCAGTGCATTGATCAGCAAAGGCAAACATACTAAAGACCTTCTTCACTATCCTTTCTACCTGTGGCTCTACTTTCAAGGAACTATAAACCTGCACTCCAATGTCCCTTTGTTCACCAACCCTCCCATTAAGTATATTATTCCAAAATACAGGCCTCACATTTAACTAAATTAAACTCCATCTGCCATTCCTCAGCCCATTGGCCTATCTGATCAAAATCCCATTGTATACTGAGGTATCCTTCTTCGCTGTCCACTACACCTCCAATTCTGGTATCATCTACAAATTTATAACCATACCTACCAATCATACATCCAAATCATCTTTATAAATGATGAAAAGCAGTGGACCCAGCATCGATCCTTGTGGCACACCGCTGATCACAAACTTCCAGTTTGAAAAGCACCCCTCCACCACCACTCTCTGTTTTCTATCTTTGAGCCAGTTCTATGTCCAGATAGCTAGTTCTTCCTCTGTTCCATGTGATCTAACCTTGCTAACCAATCTACCACGAGGAACCATGAGCGCTTTGATTGGTATCTGGGTAGGAAGAGCATGAGCATTCCCATGACATACTCAAACAGGGCACAGGAGAGAATGCATTGTGTCCCCATTTGGAACCTTTGTATCCAATTAAATGACCTCCACCTCCAAACTTATCTCAGCAGAGAACATTAAATTCCACCCATTATCCTTGTTGCCCTTACACAGATGCTGCCAGATCTGCTGAATATGTTCAAAATTTTCTGTTTTTATTTCAGATTTCCAGAAACTGCAGAATTTGGACCTTGAATTTGTAACTTTTTTTTTGAAATGAAATCCAAAGTATTAATTTTCTAACGCATAATAACAGGTAAATTTGTGATTTAAACGTTTTTAACTATTGGGCACCAAGTAACGCTGTTTGTATTTCAGTTTGAGTCTGTGAATAAAAGGTGGCGATACATAGCAGTCATACAGCAGAGCTTATCATGTTGAGAAGAAAATTTGTTTTTGGGAAGGTCAGTAGAGTGGTCTGAAAAATAATGAAAGAGGAAAAGACAACCTTCGGAAACTCCCTTTCATGAAGAGAATGAAAGAGAGAACTTATTGGAGATTGTTACAAACAGCTACAGCCAAATGTGAAGATTGATAAAGAATTATTGGAACAAATAATAAGACCATCAATAGAGAGAGGATACTAATTATAACTGATCCTATACATGCTGGAATGAACTAGATTAATCAAGAGAATCCTGAAAAGGAGATCGATTCCCTTTTAGTGCAAGCTGCTGTTTTTGATCTGCTCACCCGGTAGAAAGGTACTGAGGTATTGAGTGTGCAGCAGTGGGAAACACCAGGTGTCACTGGGGCTCAAGATGGCGAACGGGGTCACGAATGTTCCCACCCAACTCCATCCACCACAACTCACCCCAGGTCTGGAGGGTTATGTTATGGTAGATGCAACCAATGGTGCCAGCCTCCCATTATAAAGTATCCCTCGATTCTCTATATATTTTGTTGTGCTTAACTGCTTCATATACATTTCTATTGTATCTGCTTCGACCACCTCCCCAGGCAACTTGTTCCAGGCACCTACCACCCTCTGTGTAAAAAACCTGCCACTCACATCTCCTTTAAACTTTTTCCCTCTCACTTTAAAACTACACCCCCTAGTATTTGACATTTGCACTCTGGGAAAAAGATCTCAACTATCCAAACTATCCATGCCTCTCATAATTTTATATATTTCTATTTATATATTTTATATATATCTGATCACCCCTCCGCCTTAAAAATCTCCAAAAACAGTTTTTGAGGAGATTTGCAGCTTGGGTTGTGGATGAAGTTGTAGAGTTGCTCACCGAGCTGGTGTGTTTGATTACAGACGTTTCGTCACCCTGCTCGGTAACATTGTTAATGCACCTCTGGTGAAACATTGGTGTTCTGTCCCATTTGTTATTTATATGCTTCGATTTGCTGGGGAGGTTGGCATCACTTCCAGTTTTGTTTGTCAGTGGTTTATATATTGGGTCCAGTTCACTGTGTTTGTTGACAGAACTCAATCAAACACACCGGCTCAGCAAGCAAAACCATTTCACGTTTTAGAGTCATATACTCATACAGCATGGAAACAGACCTTACAGTCCAACTAGTCCATGCTGACCATGTTCCCAAACCAAGCTAGTCCTAATTGCCTACATTTGCCCCATGTCCCTCCAAACCTTTCCTATTCAGGTACTTATCCAAATACCTTTTTAAACATTGTAACGGTTCCTGCATCCATCACTTTCTCTGGCAGTTTATTCCATACTTGAGCCACTCCTTGTGTAAAAAAAGTTGCCCCTCAGGTCATTTTTAAATCTTTCTCCTCTCAGCCTAAAAATATGCCTCCTAGTTTTGAACTCCCCACTCTAAGGAAAAGACCCTTGATATTTACCTGATCTATCTTCCTCATCATTTTATAAACGTCTATAAGGCCACCCCTTAAACTCGTACACTCCACTGAAAAACGTCCCAGCCTATCCAGTTTACTTTTATAACTCAAACCCTCCATTCCTGGCAACATCCTGGTAAATCTTTTCTGAACCCTCTCCAATTTAATAATGTCCTCCTGATAACTGGGCAACCAGAACTGCACACAGTACTCCAGAAGAAGCCTCACAAGTGTCCTGTACAACCTCAACACGACAACCCAACTCCAATTCTCACAGGTCTGAACAATTAAGCCTTCTTAACTACCCTGTCTACCTGTGATGCAAATTTCAAAAAAATATGGAGCTGAACCCCTAGCTCTCTCTGTTCTACAACACTACTCAGGACCCCACTATTAAATGTATGAATCCAGTCCTTGTTGGTTTTACCAAAAGGCAATACCTCACATTTATCTAAATTAAACTCCAACTGCCAATCCTCAGCCCATTGGCCCAATTGATCAAGCTCACTTTGTAATCTTATATAACTTTCTTCCCTGTCCACTATGCCCACCAGTATTGGTGTCATCTGCAAACTTACTGACAAATCCTCCTATATTTGCATCCAAACCATTCGTATAAATGACAAACAAAGGTGGACACAGTACCCATCCCCGTGGAACACTGCTGGTCACAAGCCTCCAGGTCAAAAAATAACCCTCTACCACCACCCACTGTCTCCTACCCTCAAGCCAATTTTGTGTCTAATTGGCAAGTTCGCCCTGACTTCCATGTGATCTAACATTATGAATTAGTCTACCATGTCTTACTTCAGTGGTGGGCAAATCATTGGAAAGGGTCTCTGATAGAGATAGGATTTATGATCACTTGGATAGGCACAGTTTGATTCGTGATAGTCAGCATGGATTTGTGAGGGGTAGATCATTACTCACAAACCTTACTGAATTCTTTAAAGAGGTGACCAAACACATTGATGAAGGTAGAGCAGTGGATGTGGTATACATGGATTTAAGTAAGGCATTTGATAAGGTTCTCCATGCAGAAAGTAAGGAGGCATGGGATAGGAGGAAATGTGGCAGATTGGATTCAGAATAGGCAGACCCTTAGAAGACAAAGGGTGGTAGTGGACGGAAAATATTCAACATGGTGCTCAGTTACGAATGGTGTACCACAAGGATCTGTTCTGGGTCCTCTTCTTTTTGTGATTTTTGTAAATGATTTGGATAAAGGAGTGGGAGGGTGGTTTAGTAAGTTCGCGGACAATACGAAGGTGGGTCGCGTTGTGGACAGCGCGGAGGGCTGTTCTAGGTTACAAAGGGACGTTGATAGGATGCAGAGCTGGGCTGAGAAGTGGCAGATGGAGTTTAACCCTGAAAAGTGTGAGGTGATTCATTTTGGAAGGACAAATTTGAAAGCAGAATACAGGGTTAACGGAAAGATTCTTGGCAGTGTGGAATAGTAGAGGGATCTTGGGGTTCATGTCCACAGTTCCCTGAAAGCTTCCACCCAGGTGGATAGAGTTGTTAAGAACACATCTGGTGTGTTAGCTTTCATTAATATAGGGATTGAGTTCAAGAGCCGTGAAGTTATGCTCCAGCTATACAAAAGCCTGGATTGGCCACATCTGGAGTGTTGTGTCCAGTTCTGGTCGCTTCATTACAGGAAAGATGTGGAAGCGTTGGAAAAGGTGCAGAGGAGTTTTACCAGGATGTTGCCTGGAATGGAGGGAAGATCTATGAGGAAGCGTTGAGAGATCTAGGGCTTTTCTCTTTAGAATGACGAAGGATGAGAGGTGACTTGATGGAGGTGTACAAAATGATCAGAGGTATAGATAGAGTGGATAGCCAGAAACCTTTTCCTCGGGTGGAGGTAGCTATTATGAGGGGGCATAGTTTCAAAATGAGTGGACGAAGATATAGGGGAAATGTTAGAGGTAAGTTCTTTACTCAGAGAGTGGTAGGGGCATGGAATGCACTGCCGGAGAAGGTAGTGGAGTCAGCCTCATTAGGGGCATTTAAGCAGCTGTTAGATAGGCATATGGATGATAGTATAAGGTAGGGGTGGAGGTTAGCTAGACCTTAAGTTTAGGGTAAAAGTTCGGCTCAACATCGTGGGCCGAAGGGTCTGTACTGTGCTCTACAGTTCTATGTTCTAATCTATGTTCAATGTGGAACCTTATTTATCCAACCTCTCCGTGTTACTAATACAATCCAATCCAGGAAACATAATGGTAAAGCTCTTTTGACCTCTCTCCAAAGTCTTCATATCCTACCTATAGTGTGGTGACAAGAACTGCACACAATACTCTAAGTGTGAACTCATGAAAAGTTTTTGTGTAGCTGGAATGAAACAGCAGGCTGGCCAGAAAATGATGGAAATTTCATTTCAAAAACATTTTCTGAGGATTCCTTGTGGGCCAGGAGGAGCAGGAGTGTAACAAAGTCCATTCAATTTAAATTTCCAATACTTTTCACCTTGTCCTGTATACGTGCAGTCTTAAGTTTCTGTTCTTGCGTCACATCCCCTCTTTATGTAATGCCATTATGTAATACAATGATTTCAAGGTCATACGGAAACAAATTGAATCCACATTTTCTATGACAATAGACTGCATCGCAGGTGTAGGTCTGAATGCAGGGGTGTATAAGGCAACGGGTCTAAAAGGGTTGATATTGGAGACTAGATTGGGCTTGATACAAGCTGATATGCCACACAGTCTTGAGGAAATTACAAGGAGTCCAATTCTAGATCCTGATGGTGTCAAACATGACTTCTCCGGCTCCTGTAAGTATTAGAAAAGTATATCTAACAAAGTATCATGTACCCATTGCTCTTCCAATAAATTACATCTTGCTACTAGGGCAAATGCCTCTTCTTGTTAGGACTTCTGAGTGGTTCATCCTCTACCCCTATTAACTTACTGGCACCTAGACCCATTACAGAAAGGAGGACTGGTGGTTGCATTTAACTCCCACCAAAAGTTACCAGTGATTGATTTCATGTGAATACAACAAGCAGCAACTACTTTCCACTGAAACAGCAACAATTATTCTGGAAAAAAGAACTGGTATTTATTTAATGGTACTGCTTGAAGAAGAAATTTAGTGCAAGATTTTGGGAGAGCTGACTGCTTTAAATTGTGCCAAGTAATCTGAAACATCGCAGGAATCAGACATTCTTGATTTCAGATAAACAACAGATTGTATTGTAAACGTGTTGGGAAAAGCCTGACAGAATGTAATTGAAGAGCATTGAACAATTCAAAGCCAACACAAACCTGTGAAAAAGTAATTGAGTTGATGTTAGTTAATCAAACCGACATCCCTTTCTAACCTCCAGATGTGATTACAATAATACCATAACGCCGTCAACTGCAGGACAACTCAAACCCCGTTGGTCATACCCTAGCCCATTCCAAAGTCAGCACGCCCTTCATCTAGTTCCCTAATGATCAACATGCGCTTCCAATGGCAGGTCCCTTAATCTGGCACTCAGTGCCCGTGAGTAAGGAGCCTCTCTTTCTTGGGAGACCATAAAGAACCCATAAATGTATGTATGTTGTGCAAAAATCCTGCCCATTGCTGAGTTAATACCAATAGAAGTGGGAAGAAGCCTTTAATTGGGCATTCATTTTACCTTGAGAGTTTCAATTGGCAGCAGGGCAGGAAGACCATTAATTTTGCTCCACCCTTAGGCTGTCTCAAAACTCTCACTGTGCAATCAGTGATTCTGTTATCTTCAATGCCCTGTTTGCATTACATAGTCACACCCCTTGAGGTTACCCTGAAGGATTCTCCTTCTCAACCTCTAGTGGGTGGTGACCATAACATGATAGAATTCATCCTGCAGTTTGAGAGGGAGAAGCTTGAATCTGATGTAATAGTATTGCAACTAAGTAAAGGTAACTAAAAAGATACGAGGGAGGAGTTGGTCTGAGTTGATTGAAAGGGGATCCTAGCAGGGAAGTTTGTGAAGCAACAATGGCAGGATTTTCTGGGGGTAATTTGAGAGAAACAGAAGTTCATCCCAAGGAAGCGTAAACACACTAAAGAGAGGATGAAGCAATCATGACTGACAAGGGAAGTCAGGGACTGCATAAAAGTGAATGAAAAGTGTACAATATGGCAAAGATTATTGGGAGGCCAGAGGATTGGGAATCCTTTACAAACCAGCAGAGGATAACTGAAAATGCAACAAAGGAGGAGGAGAGGAAATATGAAGGTAAGCTAGCTAGTAGTACAAAAGAAGATTTCAAGAGTTTCCTCAGACATATAAAAGGTAAAAGAGAGGCAAGAGTAGACATTGGACCACTGGAAAATGAGGCTGGAGCAGTAATAACTTATTACCAGTCATTGGTTTACTCCAATGGGAGAGTAGCCGTATAGTCTGGTAAGACCATGGTGACTTTCCCTTTCATTAAAATAATACTGCGTTGAGGTCGCTGCTGTCAATGTTGATCTGAGTTAGATGATAATTTCTCTGATGGCTCTGTAGTTAGTACAGGCATTTCCTTTATGTTAATAATCAAGTCAAAGGCATTCGCTGCATGAGAGAAACAGTTTTTGATGAGTTACATTGCATCTTCTATGTGTTCCAAAATGATTCAAACAGCCCTTTCTCCTAGCATGACATAGACAGGCATGAGGGATCAGATCACTTCCTTGTTCATAGACTTTGTCTGAAATCCAGTGCATTTCTGAAGGGTCTAGGACCAAAACGTCAGCCTTCCTGCTCCTCTGATGCTGCTTGGCCTGCTGTGTTCATCCAACTCCACACCTTGTTATCTCCAGTCCATTGATGCAGCTTTGCATGGTTTCAACAGTGCTGCAGTGGCCTGGATCTCTTCAACAGTGGGTAACTTTGCCCACAAAAATTTATTTTCCTCTGGGAGATCTGTATGATGAACATCTCCTGCACAACCTCTTGATC
Source organism: Ginglymostoma cirratum (assembly GCA_024137785.1). Lineage (NCBI taxonomy): Eukaryota > Metazoa > Chordata > Chondrichthyes > Orectolobiformes > Ginglymostomatidae > Ginglymostoma > Ginglymostoma cirratum. The sequence continues at coordinate 12,510,674 of JAHRHZ010000249.1, forward strand.
TCCAAGAAGGCTCTCAAAGTATTCTGGCCCTTGGTGAAAGATGGTTATTTGTACAGAATTGGAGCAGAAGTGGATCATTCAGCATCTCAAGCCTGTTCTGCCATTCAATAAGGTGATGGCTGATACATTCATGCTTAGAAGTCTACATCTATCTCTGATAACCTTTGATTCCCCAGCCTAGCAAGCATCCATCTACCTCCAACTTAAAAATTCTTAATGACCTTGCCCCCACCATTTTCTGCGGTAGACAGTTCAGAACTCTCACAACTCTTTGAAGAAAAAAATATTTGTCTTCATCTCTGTCTTAAAATGGTGATTCCTAATGTAAATACTGTACCACTTCCCCTCCGCAAGGCAGACCTTGTCAAAAAGGGAAATATCCTTTCAAAGTTCACCTTTTATGGACCATTCAGGGCCTTATACTTTTGAACCAATTCACCCCTGCCTCTTTGAAACTCCAGGCCAAAAAATAAACAAGTTGACTTAACTATTCTCATACAACAGCCCATTCATTCCAGGTTTCAATCTCGTCAACCAACTCTGAATCACCTCCAATGTATGATATATGATCTCCTATGAAAGTATATCCTTCTTAGATAAAGAGATCAAAACTGCACACAATATTCAAGACATGGCCTCAATAATGCAATGTATAACGGAAACATAACAGCCTTACCTTTATGTTTAATTCCACTTGTAATAAATGATAATATCTAATTAGCTTTCTTCATGATTAGCTGTACCTGCATACTAATGTTTTGTATCAAATCAAAACACTGAAGATTCTGGAAATCTGAAACAAACCAGAGAACGCTGGAGAGACTTAGCAAGTCTGGCAGCATCTGTGGAGAGTGAAACATCGGTATAGCTCTTCAGAACACAGAGCTAAACTTTTATGACTCATGCACTATAACTGGGGGGTTTGAGGTATAAGGAGAAACTGAATGGGCTGGGACTTCTTCCCTGAAGCATCAGAGGCTGTGGATTTTAAAATCATGAGGGGCATAGATAGGATGAATAGCCAAGCCCTGTTTTTCCTAGGGGAGTACAAAACTGGAGGGCACAGGTTTAAAGTGAGAGGGGAAAGATTTAAAAAGGACCTGAGAGGAAATTTTTTCACGCAGAGTATGGTGTGTATATGGAATGATCTGCCGGAGGAAGTAGTAGAGGCTGGCACAATTAAATCATTTAAAAGACATTTGGATGGGTGCATGAATAAGACAGATTTTGAGATATATGGGCCAAACACAAGTAAATACGATTAGTTCAGTTTAGGATATTGGGTCGGTATGGACAAGCTGCACGGAAAGCTGTTTCCATGCTACATGACTGTATGTAGTCAACGTCAATTCCCTCTGCACCTCAGTGTTCTGAAGTCATTCTCCCTTCAGTAATTACCTGTTTGTTTATTCTTCCTGCCAACCTGAACAACTTCACATCTTCCTATATTACATTCCATCTGCCAGATTTTACCCACTCACTCAGCCTTTATACATTTGTCTGAAACCTCCTGATGAGTTTCTCACGATATAGTTTCCTAAATGTCACTTGCTAATTTAGCTACAATGTCTTCCCTCCCCTTACCTAAGACACTGATGTAAACTGTAGAGAGTGGTGACCCAGCGCAAACCCATGTGGAACTTCACTTGTCACATCCTGTCAATTAGACAAAGACTCAACTATGCACACTCTCAGTTTTCTGCCAGTCAGTCAATCTTCTAACTATTGCATTATATTACTCCCTAAATTATTAGTATTTATTTTTCACAAGAGCCTTCTATAAATTCAAGTTCAGTGCATCGGTTGGAAATTAGAGTGCTTTTCAATCTGAATTTTTCAATTATTTCCTCTCTAGCATGAGACCTCACGTAAAGGGCTGCTACAACTGTAACTTCCCTTCCCCAAATATAAACAAAGAACAAAGAACAATGCAGCACAGGAACAGGTCCTTCAGCCCTCCAGCCCTGCGCCAACACATTTTGCCATTCCATACTAAAACTGCCTTCATTTACAGGATCCATATCCCTCTATTCCCTTCCTACTTATGTATTCATCCAGGTGTTTCCACCACCTCCTCTGGCAGCACATTCCAGGCACTCACGACCCTTTGTGTGAAAAACTTGCCTCGCATATTTCTTTTAAACTTGCCCCCTCACACCTTGAACCTGTGTTGCCTAGCAATTGACACCTCCACCCTGGGAAAAAGCCTTATACTTTTCACTCTATCCATACCATTCACAATCTTATAAACTTCTATTTGGTTGCCCCTCAATCTCCTGCGTTCCAGTGAAAACTAACCCAGTGTATCCAAACATTCCTCACAGCTAAAACCCCCCATACCAGGCAGCAGCCTGGTAAACCTTTTTTGTAACCCCTTCAAAGTATCCTCATTTTAGTGTGGTGACCAGAACTATACACAATATTCCAAGTGTGGCCTAACTAAAGTTCTATAAAGCTGCAGCATAACTTGTTTATCCTTATACTCAATGCCCCTTCCAATGAAGGCAAGCATGCCATAGGCCTTTTTTACTACCTTATATACCTGCACTGCCACCTTCGGTGATCTGTGGACCTGTACACCCAGATCCCTCTGCATATCAATACTCCTAAGGGTTCTGCCATTCACTGTATAATTTCCACCTGTACCTGACCTTCCAAAATGCATCACCTCACATTTGTCCAGATTAAACTTCATCTGCCATTTTTCTACCCATGCCTCCAACTGATCTATATCTTGCTATATCCTCTGATAATCCTCCTCACTATCCACGCTTCATTAATCTTTATATCCTCTGCAAATTTACTAATTAGTCCAGCTACATCTTCCCCCACATCATTTATGTAGATCACAAGCTCCAGAGGTCCCAGCACTGATCCCTGTGGAACACCACTAGTCACAGCCCTCCATTCCGAAAAACATCCTTCGACTGCTACCCTCTGTTTCCTATGACTAAGCCAGTTCTGAATCCGTCTTGCCAGCTCACCCCTGTTACCATGCGACTTCACTTTGTGTACAAAGTTCTTAAATAAGGACAAACAGCAAGACCAAGTCAATGGTTATGAAAGTTACCAGTTCACATTGCCTAGTGCCCTGTGTTGATGACGAAAGGGCAATTTAAGAGATGAACAGTAAATGGTGGCTCACATCTCATGAAGGAAAAAAAGAAATGGCCAAATGGTTGGCTGTTAAGTAAAATTAAAACTGATCCCCCGATGGAGGTGGGAAAGGACGGCAAACCTTATTCTGGCATTGCGAGAAGTTGTCCCAAGCTCATTGGTGAAAAGGAATTCAGATAATTGATCAACATGGTTAGATTGCTAGCCTTAAAATTAGGGGATGTTAACAAGTGCTTGGAGACAGTCAGCAGTCCCTGTACAGGGCAGTCTTCATCAAAGGCCATCTTCGACAAACAGAAGACAAAATTGAACGAAGACACAGGGAAGAGTGCCTAAACACTTCAGCTGAGAGCAGGATGCTGGCCTCACAACTTTAATGAGATTGGCAAGCATTTCATCCTCTGGTATCCATGAATTATTGTCATGGGTTGTATCTTTTTCCCTAATTTTTGTATTCCTAATTAGCTTCTTAGTGTACCCTAATTTCTTCTTATGATGAACCTTTTTAGTAACTATCAGCCATTCTTCATATTTTGACCAATCATCTGACCTGCTACTCATCTCTTTGCAGTGATATGACCATATCACAATAAGACCATTAAACTATAAGACCATGAGATACAGGAGCAGAAATAGGCTATTCAGCTCATTGAGGGTGTTCTGCCATTCAATCATGGCTATTATATTTCTCACCCCATTCTCCAGCTTTCTTCCTGTATCCTTGATCCTCTTACTAATCAAGACCCTATCTCCATCTTAAATACACCCAATGACTTGGCCTCCACAGCCCTCTGCAGCAGTGATTTCCATAGATTCATCACCTTCTCGCTGAAGAAATTCCTGTTCATCTCAGGTCTGTAGGGTCATCCTTTCATACTGAAGCTGTTTACTTGGTCCTAGTCACTCCTACTAGTGGAAGCATCTTCTCCACATCCACTCTATCCAAGCATCTCAGTATTTTGTAAGTTGCAATCAGACACTCCTCATCCTTCTAAACTCCATCAAGTACAGACTCAGAGTCCTCAGCTGCTCCTCATATGTCAAGCCCTTCATCCTTGGGATCATTCTTGTGAACCTTTTCTGGATGTTCTCCAACACCAGCACATTCTTCCTTCGATACAGGGTCCAAACCTGCTGGCAATATTCCAGACACAGTCTGACCAGAACCTTATTTAACCTCAGCAGTCCATTTCTGCTTTTGCATTCTAGCCGTCTGGAAATGAATGCTAACATTACATTTGCCTTGCCAACTGTTAACTGAACCTGCGTGTTAATCTTAAGAGAATCCTGAACTAGGACTCCTAAGCCCCTTTGTGTTTCAAATTTCCAAAACCTTTCTCGATTTGGAAAATAGTCTTACCAAAGTGCATAACCTCACACTTTCCCACATTGTATTTCATCTGTCTATTCTTTGCCCACTGTCCTAGCCTGTCCAAGTCTTTCTGTAGTCTCCCTGCTTCCTCAACACTACCTACCCCTCCACCTTTGTGTCATCTACAGACTCAGCAACAATGGCTTCTGTTCCTTTCTATAGATTGTTAATGTACGTGAATATTTGTAGTCTTAACACTGGCCCCTATGAATTTCCATCAGTCACTGGCTGCCATCCTAAAATATCCCCATTCCCTTCCTTTTTCCAGTCAGCCAATTCTTTATCTATGCCAGTGCCTTGCCCCTAGCACCATTGGCCCTTATCACATTTAGTAGGGTCCTTTGTGGGATCTTGTGACAGGCATTCTGGAAACCCAAATAGATCACATCCACTGGCTCTCCTTTGTCTTACTTATGCTTTTACTTTAGTTCTATGCTGTTCTTAACTTCTTTAGTTAACCACAGATGGTGGGCCCTCCCTCCAAAATTTTTCTCCATAATACTGATCGATTGCCTTGCCCAGTAGGCCCACTAGCTCAACTTACATGCCTTCATAATTTTCTTTATTTCACTTTAAAACACTAGTCTAGTTCCAAACTTCTCCCCTTCACAGAAAATGCCAAATTCAATTTTATTGTCATCAGATAGGGTTGCCTCAACTCTCAGCTGAGTATTCCCAGCATTTTCTGTTTTGGTTTAAAACTTACCTTAGCCTCTTCTGGACAGTCACCACCTCTCAATGTGGTTTGAATGTCAGACCTCCACTCTGGAGCCTCCAGATTCTACTTTAAAATGATGTCGAGGCAAGGATAACACCACTGAGCTGCATGTTGACTCAGTGGTTAGCACTGCTGCCTCAGTCTGAGAAACCTGGGCTCAATTCCAGCTTCGGGTGACTGTGTGGAGTTTGCACATTCTCCCCGTGTCTGCATGGATTTCCTTCCACAGCCCAAAGATGAGCAGATTAGGTGGTTTGGCCATGCTAAATTGCCAATAGTGTCCGGGGATGTGCAGGCTAGATAGGTTAGCCAATGGAAATGCAGGATTACAGGGACAGGGTAAGGAGGAGTGTCTGGATGGGATATGCTTTGGAGGGTCAGTGTGGACTCAATGGGCTGAATTACCTGCTTCCACACTGCAGGGATTCTATGATTGAGCTGTGATATTTCAATTCAAAGTCAGCCTGAGCCAATTGCTGCAGGATTTCCAGCTGGTTTGAAAGTGGGTGAAGATGGGAAAGGTAAAGACCACAGACCGCTTAGTGAATTTGGTCTTTTTGTTTTACTCACTCGCGGGACATTGGTTAAATCCAATTCTCCCCTGCATCTTAATCAAAACTGAAAGAACTGTGGATGCTGTAAATCTCAAAGCAAAAGCAGTAGTTGCTGGAAAAGCTCAGCAGGTCTGGCAGCATCTGTGAAGAGAAATCAGTGTTAATGTTTTGGGTCTGATGACTCTTCCTCGGAACCTCTCTCCTGCATCTTCCTTGCTGGGCAAAGGGTGTTTGCAAAATTCTTAAGGAGTATATATAGCTGCAGCTATTGATTTTCAGTCATATATTATAAATGTAGTCCTGGTGAGGTTTTGGACTGAAGAACTGCTTACCCTTAACATTTCTTTGCAATAAAATCCATTTTTTTCTGCAAATCCTCTAAATCATGGTTACTTTAAGAAATAGTAGGCGGTTATCTTGTCGTGTTGCATGCTGTAAAAACCCAGCTAATTGTCCAGAAAGGGCGCTGAGGCCAAAATAATGGATTGTCTTTGAATGCCATCTGACCATGAGTATTTCCAGTCAGACATGTGCAGTTGGTAAATAACAATAACTATCTTCCACATCATTGTATTGCATAAATATAAGAACAAGAGTAGGCCAATCAGCCCTTTGAGCCTGCTCCACCATTCAATAAGACCATGACTGCTCTGATTACAGCCCAACTCTACATTTATACACATTCCTCAGTAATTTTTCATCCCTCTGGAAACCAAGAATCTATTTATTTAAAATAACCTTGAAAGTACTTAAAGATTCCGCATCTACTGCCTTTTGAGGGAGGAAATTACAAAGACTCAGAACTGTCAGAGAGAAGAAAAAGGTTTCCTCGTCTTTGTCTTAAATAGGTGACCCCTTATTTTGCAAACAATGATCCCTGGTTCTAGATTCTCCCATGAGAAGTTACATTCTTTGCACATCAAGTCATCTGAGGATCTTCTATGATTCAATTAAGTCACCTCTGACACTTCTAAACTCTAGAGGAAATATGCCTAGACTGTCTAGTGTTTCCTACAAGATCTCCCACTCATGCCAGGTATTAGTCCAGCAAACCTTCTCTGAAGTGTTTTAAACACAGTACATTCTTCTGTAGGTACAGTGACCAGTACTGTACACAGTATTCCAGATATGGTATCACTAATGCCCTGCATTAATGAAGCATAACCTCCTTATACTTGCATGCAATTCCCCTCTGAGTGAACTATAATATTCTATTAGCTTTCCTGATTAATTGCCGTAACTGTACAGTAATTCTTGGTAATTCATGCAGTATAACACTCAGATCATTGTATCTTAGAACACTGCAACCTCCTGCCGTTCAGATAAAATGCTTTTATTCTAGTCTTCAAAATTCTTCAAAATAGTTTTCAAAATGAATAATTTTATACTTTCCCATTGTATTGTTTTTGCCAGACCTTTGCCCCCTCACTTAACCTATCGATATCCCTTTGTTACGCTCATTATGTCCTCTTCACAACTCACCTTCCCGTTTATCTTTGTGTCATCAGCAAATTTAGCTAACATATCTTTTATCCTTTCATCCAAATCATTAATATAAATTGAAAGAGTTGACGCTCTAGCACTGATTCTGTGGCACACCACTCATGGCATCTTGACAGACTGAAAAAGATTCACTTATTCCTCCTCTGTGCTTTCTGTTAGTAAGCCAATCATCTATTCACACCAATATGTCACACCTACACAATGAACTTCTATTGTCCACAATAACCATTGATGTGGCACTTTATCAAATGCCTTCTGAAAGTCTAAGTACAGTGCATCCACTCATTTCCTTTTATCTACAGCACAAGTTACCTCTTAAAGGAGCTCCAATATATTGGTTAAATATGATTTCCTTTTGAAAAAAACAGCCATGTGGGCTATGCCTGCTTGCCTCGCACCAATCATATTTTACATTAGCTTCTAACATTTTCTCTGTTTAAGCTAACTGGCCTGCAGTTTCTTGCTTTCTGCCTTGCTCCCTTTTTGAATAAACAAGTTAAATTATTCATTTTCTAAGCTAAAGGAATGTTCCTTGAGTCTAATCAGCATTGGAATATTAAAACCATTAGAGGATCATCATTTGAGATGGCACATATGAGATGGCTGTGGTTGTTGGAGGGCAGTCATCTCAGCTCGAGGACATCTCTGTTGAAGTTCCTAAGGGTGGTATCCTAGGCCCAACATCTTCAGCTGCTTCATCAATAACCTTTCCTCCTCCGTTATAAAGTCAGAAATGGAAATGATTGTTGATGACTGTACAATGCTCAGGAGCGTTCACATCTCCTCAGATACTGAAGCAGTCGTAGAATCGTGGAAGCAGCCCATTCAGTTCATGGAACCCACACCAACCATCCAAACAGCAGCCTGGCAAGACCCATCCCCCTACCCTATCCTTATAACCCTGCATTTCCCATGGCTAATCTACCTAGCCTGCACATTGCTGGAAACTATTGCCAATTTAGCATGGCCAGTCCACCTATCTTGCATTTCTTTGGATTGTTTGAGGAAACGGGACCACCCAGAGGAAACCCACACAGACATGGGGAGAATGTGCAAAGCCCACACAGTCGCCCGAGGTGGAATTGAATCCAGGTCCCTGGTGCTGTGAGGCAGCAGTGCTAACCACAGAGCCGTTGTGCCGCTGAAATGCAGCAAGACCTGGAAGATTTCCAGGTTCAGGCCATAAAGTGTCAAGTAACATTCATGCCACACAAATACCAGACAATGACCATCTCCAACAAGAGGCAACCCCATGATGTTAGCATTAATGAATCCCCCACTATCGATATTTTGGGGGTTACCATTGACCAGGAACTGAACTGGGTTGGCCATAAAAAATAAAGTGGATCCGAGACTTAGGCAGAGGCTAGAAATTCTGCAACGAGTACCTCACCTGCACCGCTCATAAATAAAGTTTTTCATTGAACTCGGGTACACTTGACAGAAAAAAAATCAATCGATCAATCGATCAATCAACAGCACTCATGAAGTTTGACACCATTCAGGAAAATGCAGCCCGCTTGATTGACACTGTATTCACAAGCATCCACTCCCTCCACTACTGACACTCAGTAGCAGCAGAGTGTATCATCTATAAGATGTGCTGCATTAATGCTCCTTAGACAGAACGTCCCAAATGCATAATAAAAACCAGATGAACTGCAGATGCTGTAAGTCAGAAACAGAAGCAGAAATTGCTTGAAAAGCTCCGCAGGTCTGGCAGCATCTGTACAGAGAAATCGGAGCTATTGCTTCGGGTCTGGTGACCTTCCTCAGAACTGATGGCAGCTGGTAAAATGTTGGTTTATATGCAGAAGATATGATGAGGGGAAGGGATAAGGAGCAAATAATAAGTGGGGATAGAGACCAAAGAGAGAGAAGAACAGAGATAAAAGGTACTGCAGATGCTGGAGAATCCGAGATAACAAGGTGAGGGGCTGGATGAATACAGCAGGCCAAGCAGCATCATAGGAGCAGGAAAGCTTGAAGTTTTGGTCCCGTCTAGGCCCGAAACGTCAAGCTTTCCTGCTCCTATGATGCTGCTTGGCCTGCTGTGTTCATCCAGCCTCACACCTTGTTATCCCGGATTCTCCAGCATCTGCAGTACCTTTTATCTCTGATACAATTTTAACCCCACCGAGAGAAGAACAGTTGGGCAGACAAAGGAATAGATACCGATTTGACTAGGAGGGTGAATACCTGTTAATGGAGACTGTTGGTGGCTAATAATAGGTTGCATGTAATAACAGACGGTGTAATAACAAGGCCTGGTATGTGGAGGTTGGGGTAAGGACATAGAAGCATTCAAGCCCTCGTGTTATTGAACACGATATTGAGTCCACAAGGCTGCAATGTCCCCAAGCAGAAAATGAGAGTTGATCTTCCAGCTTAAACTGAGCTTCACTGGAGCACTGCGGTAAGCCTGGGACAGTGACATTGGCCAGGTTGTAACAGTTGCCCATTTTCCTCCTCCCTCCTCAGCATCGAAGGGCTCAAATATACCTTCCAGGTGAAGAAGTGCTTTACCTGCTTTTCACTCAATGCATTCTAATGCATTGACTGCTCACAACATAGTGGCCTCTACATTGGAGAAATTAAGCGTAGACTGGGTGACCACTTCGCAAAACACCTATGCTACCTGCAAAAATGACCCTGAGCTTTCAGTTGCCTGCCACTTTAACGCACCACTGTATTCCCTCTGACCCTCCAGGGGAAAATAGCCGCTGACTATTCAGACTCTCCATATAGCTCAAACTCTCCAACCCTGGCAACATTCTCGTAAACCTTTTCTGAAGTCTTTCAAGTTTCACAACATCCTTCCTACAGCAAGGAGACCAGAATTGCATACAGTATTCCAAAAGAAGCTTAACTAATGTCCTGCACAGCCGCAACCTGAAATCCCAACTCTTGTACTCAATGCATTGACCAATAAAGGCAACCGTATCAAATGCCTTCTTCATTACCCTGCTTCTCTGCGACTCCATTTTCAAGGAACTATGAACCTGCATTCCAAGATCCCTCCAAATGGGATGGACAACTTTAGTATGTTTTCCTCCAACTGAAACAGGAATCTCTCTAAACCAATCATTGTTCAAAACAACCCTAACTTTGTATATGGCAAGGTAAGCAATTATGTGATCTCTAAGAAACTTTGTTCAAAAAATCCCCACTGTCCTCAGTGAACTTTCAATGATCTCTTTTAAAGCAACAACTCTACATATTCCCACAAACTTTGAAATAATCCATTTATCCACAATCTTTCACAATCTCAGTATTTCAAGCACATTAGACATAAAATGTGTTTGTAGCATACACCTCAGTATTAACATTGAGGCCCAGATACAGTAAAACATTCCCTTTTGAGTTTTGGCCCTGCTGTTCCTGACTTTCACATTGTCTAAACCCAATGCAGCTCTAATTTTCTCATAGTTCTCATTAAAGTGTCTTTGTAGCACACTCCTCAGGGTTAACACTTTCAGACCTAGATGAGACAAAACATTCTCTTTTGAGTTTTGGTCCCATTGTTCCTGACTTTCAAATACTTTACAACTAATGTATTTCTAATTTTGTAACAGTCCTGATGAAGAAACATTAACTCTCCCCATAGATCCTGTCATACTAGCGAGGCCTTGATTTGATTTGATTTATTATTGTCAAATGTACAGTGAAAAGTTTTGTTTTGTGTGCTAACCAGACAAATCATACCTTGTATAAGTACAGAATAGAACCAAATGCAGAATATAGTGCAACACAGTGCGAAGCTGGAGGAACACAGCAGGCCAGGCAGCATCAGAGGAGCAGGAAAGTTGATGCTTCAGGTCGGGACCCTTCTTCAGAATATCGCAGGATATAGTAATACAGATACAGAGAAGGTGCAGAGAAAGATCAACCCAATATATGAGAGGTCCTTTCATATAAGTCTGAATGGAGAAGAAGATGTTCTTAAATCTGTAGGTATGTGTTTTCAAACTTTTGTATCTTCTACTGGATGGAAGAGGGTGGAAGAGAGTATAACCAGGGTGGGAGGGGTCTTTGATAATGTTGATTGCTTTCCCAAGGCAGCGGGAAGTGTAGACGAGTCAATGGAAGGAAGGCTGGTTTGTGTGGTGGCCTGGGCTGTGTTCACAACTTAATTTCTTGTGATCTTGGGCAGAGCAGTTGCCATACCAAGCTGTGATGCCTCCAGATACAATACTTTTTATGGTGCATCTATAAGAATTGGTAAGAATCATTGTGGACATGCTGAATTTTCTTAGCCTTCTGAGGGAAGTAGAGGCATTGGTGTGCTTTCTTGACTGTAGCGTCAACGTGGTTGGATTAGGATAGATTGTTGGTCAAATTTACTCCTGGGAGCTTAACGGTCTAGACTTGTGGAATTTTCTCCCAGAGGAAGCTGTTGGGGCCAGTTTACTAGATATATTCAAGACAGAGCTGCATGTGGCCCTTGTGGCTAAGGGGATCGAGGGGTATGGACAGAAAGCGGGAATGGGATACTGAGATTGCATGATCAGCCGTGATCATATTGAATGGTGCTGCACGCCCAAAATGACCAAATGGCCCAAAATGACCAAATGGCCTACTCCTGCATCTATTTTCTATGTTTCCACGTAAATTTTCATTGCACTTCCTTCAGTTAATAACAAGACTAAGAACTCTTTTTCCAATATTGTATGCTGTCACAATCAATCCTGGACTAAACACTCAGATTTTTTTCAGCCAGTCATCAGGAAACTGATCACAAAAATTATGTTTTAGTAATAAACATCAATGTTTTTGCTTATTTACATTATGTTTTACGATACAACACCATTCACAATTAACATTTCAAATTAATTTTCAACAAACACTTGTTTGTGCAAAATGAATATATATATTTGTTTGCCTTAAGTAAGTATGGTGCTTTATATATTAATATATGCATTTAACTTCCTTTTTCTCTTTCTTTGCTGAAACAGGAAATATGTTTGTTGTCAGCTTACCTGTTGCATATCTAATAGTGGCAATCTACCCATACCCCATGCTCTTGACATCCATCTTTCACAATGGCTTGAATCTGGGCTACATGCATTGTCAAATCAGTGGCTTCCTGATGGATGTGAGTGTGATTGGATCAATTTTCAATATTACCGGCATTGCTATCAATTGGTATTGTTACATCTGTCACAGTCTAAGAGAAGAAATTCTCCCTAATCTCTTAAATCTTAAAACTGTGAACACTTATTCTAAGATTATGTCCTCTGGTTCTCGACTCTCACACAAGTGGAAACAACCTTTCCACATCTACCTTGTCAAGTCCCCTAATAATCTGGTGCATTTCAATAAAATTACCTCTGATTCTTCTAAATTCCAATGAGTACTGGCCCAATCTACTCAACCTCTCCTCATAAGACAGTCCCTCCATACCTGGGATCAGTCTAGTCACCCATTTTGGATGGCCTCCAGGGTTTGCGATGTAGAGTAATACCAACAGCACGGGGTCAATTCCCGCACTAGCTGATGTTACCATGAAGGAATATCCTTCTCTGCCCTTCCTGAGGTGTGGCTATCCTCAGGTTAAACCACTACCATTCATCTCTGTTCGATGAGAAAGCAGCCCTGTGTTCCGGTGGGAGTTCTAATATGTTTTTATATCTTCCTCCACAACAGGTGGAATGCAGTGGTTCAAGCACTGGTCACCATCACCATGACAAGGGCAATTGGGGATGGGCAATAAGTAATGCCCAGCCTGCAATGCTCACAACCCACAGAAAAGAACAAATAAAGAACGAAATTTTTTTGTAGAAAGGGAGCCTAAAACTGATCACAGTTTTCCAGTTGTATTCTTAATGGCGTCTTATAGGTCCTTCTATAACATGATTGTTGCATTCTTGTGTGACCTCACACTGTAGAAAATCGCACTACAGAAAATCGCCATAGAAAGTCATGTTATAGGGAAATCTCTGTGGAAAATCACCATACCTGTACAGCAGAAAGTTCACGGTATCCAAACAGCATCCACTATTCATCAAATGCATTACTGTCAATTCGCATTAACGAAACACGTGTTACAGCAGAACTGCCTGTATAGTTTTAGCAAAACCTCCCTACTTTTATATTCCTCTCTCTAATGTTAAGAGAAGGAACACCAGCTTGTGCAACTCCACCTCTTTCAGTAGTCAGAGACCAAGGCTCAAATGTTTGTAAACCCACGTCTGAGTTTGACTTTGAATTTACAGCCTTTTACATCTAGCCATCTTTCTTTTGCAATCTGCCTCCACAATCTTGATGTAGACAGGGCCCTGACATATGTCTTCTATCATATCCAGTCTCTGATGATCCTGCAAGATTTGTAGTATTATGATGTTGCTATGAAATCGAATTCAGTTGGCACAGGGTTAAATGCATGAGATGCTCTTGGGCTGTTGATTCGCTGCATTAGTTGAGAAATTGGATTTAGCAGCCTGTCAACATCACTGAATTGTGTGGCAAATCAGCTTTCAGTCAAGGTAGAGTCACCCAGAACATCAGGAGGTATTTGCACTTCTTTACTTTTAACTGATTTCCATTCACTGTGCGTAGGTGAGGGGCTCACTGAATGGACAAGATGGTGACTTTGATAATGCAGGTCGATGAGCCAATCTGAGACACCGACGGCAGAGGTAATTCACCAGCTGAATATTCATTCATATTTTGCATGCAAAAGGAACTGACTTGATGGCTTTGTGGCATGTTTCTTCTATTGGGTCTGCTTTTCTTGTCACATTAGGAGAACGCAGGTGAACTTACAGCATCTAGTAGACGCTAGAACTTGTATTGATCTGATAGCTCATCAGATACTGAGTAGGAAAGGGAATACAGGAGAGAGCAGTAGCACTGAATCAAGAGATTAACGAACATAGATCTGAAATATTGACTGGAGTGCACTGGTGGGTTTTGATGTTTGAAGTCCCGAGTACAGATCAGCTTTGAATGATGCCCCTGGTTCAGTGGTGTCACACAGAACTGTATAACAAAGCAGATTTCAAAGAGACAGATTGTTATTTATAACAGGTCATAGAATATTACAGCATGGAAACAGGCCCTTCAGCCTAAACTGATCCATGCTGACCATGTGCTCACTCAGCTAATTCCAATTGCCCTCATTTGGTCAATATCCCTCTAAACCCTTCCCATCCATGTACCTATCCAGATTTTTTTTAAATGTTGTACCTGCCTCAACCATTTTCTCTGGTGGCCCATTCCATATATGCACCACTCTCTGCGTGAGGAAGTTGCCCCTCAGGTCCTTCTTAAATCTTTCCCCTCTCACCTTAAACCTATACCATCTAATTTTCAATTCCTCATCCCTGGGAAAAAGACTAAATGCATTCACCCTATCTATGCCCCTCATGATTTTATACACCTCAATAAGGTAACCCCTCATTCTCCTACCTTCCAACAAATAAAGTTCTATCCTGGTCAACTCAGGCCTAATAGTGCTGGCAACATCCTCGTAAATCTTCTTTGCACACTTTCTAGTTTAACTACGTCTTTCCTACAACACGGTGAACAAAACTGCACACAATGCTCCAGGTGCGGCCTTACCAATGACTTATACAACTGTAACATAACATCCCAACTCCTATACTCAATGCCGCAAACGATGAAGGCCAGTATGCTAAATGCTTTCTTCATCAGCCTGTCTACCCGTGATGCTGCTTTCAATGAACTATATACTTGTCCTCCTAGGTCGCTCTGTTCCACAACACTCCTCAGGACTTTACCATTTACTGTATAAGTCTTACCTTGGTTTAACTTAAAAGTGCAACACCTCACACATATCTGTCTTGAATTGCATTTGCCAATCCTCAGCCCACTTTCCCATCTGATCAAGATCGCTCTGTAATTTTTGATAACCTTCCTCGCTATCGATGATACCTCCTAATTTTAGATTATCGGCAAACTTACGAATCATGCTTGTACAATCACATCCAGATCATTTATGTAAATAACAAATAACAAAGGTCCCAGCACCGACCACTAGTCCTAGGCCTCCAGTCTGAGAAACAACCTTCAATCATCCCCTTCTACTTCCTACGCTTGAGGCAGTTTTGAATCCAGTTATGAAGATATAACACAGTATGGAGCCGGAGGAACACAGCAGGCCAGGCAGCATCAGAGGAGCAGGGAAGTTGGTATTTTGGTCCGGCATCGGCAGTTCTTACTATCTTTGAATCCAATTACCTAGCTCTCCCTGAATCCCATATGACCTAGCCTTCACGACTAGCTTGCCGATGCAGGACCTTGTCGAAGGCCTTACTAAAGTCCTTATAGAAAACATCCCTACCCTCATCCATACTCTTGCTTACCTCTTCGAAAAACCCTAAAAGATTTGTCAGACATGACTTCCCGTGCACAAATCCGTGCTGACTATCCCTAATCAGACCTTGACTATCCAAATGTTGGTTGATCTTGTCCCTCAGTATCTTCTCCAATAACTTGTTTACCACTGATGTCAGGCTCAATGGCCTGTAGTTCCCTGGCTTGTCTTTGCTACTTTTCTTAAAAAATGGAACAACATTAGCTTCCTTCCAGTCTTCCAGAACTTCACTAGTGGCTAAAGATAATGCAAAAATCTCTGCAAGGGCTTCTGCAATTTGTTCCCTCGACTCCACAATGTCCGAGGATGGACTTGATCAGGCCCAGAGGATTTATCCACGTTAATGCGATCTAAGGTTGCATATACCTCCTCTCTGGTAATACATATGCCGGGTCCAAAACATCCCCACTTGTTTCCCTTGTTTCCTTAGCATCCATGACTCTCTCCTCAGTAAACACTGAGAAGAAATATTCATAAAAAATCTCCCCCATCTCCTGTGGCTCCACATATGGACAGCCATGCTGATCTTAAAGAGGACCTTTTCTCTCCCTAGCCACTCTCTAAGTCTTAACATAGCTATTGAACCTCTTGGGGTTAACTTTAATCTTATCTGCCAGATCCATTTCATACCCTCTTTTGCTCTTCTGATTTCCCTCTTGAGTGTGCTGCTACACTTTTTATAGTCATCTAGGGAGTCACTTTAGCTCGATAGCTTAAACCCAATGAAAACCTTCTTCTTTTTCCTGACCAGAGCCTCAATACCCCTTGTCAGCCAGGGATCCCTAAACCTGCCAGTTTTTCCCTTCACTCTAACAAGACCCAAAATTGGTCCTGCTCCAGTTTAGCACCTTAACTGTGGACCTGTCCTATATTTTTCCGTAACTATGTTAAAACTAAGAGAGTTATGGTCACTGGACACAAGGTGCTCATCCACTGATACTTCAGTCACTTGCCTGACCTTGTTTCCTAAGAGAAGGTCCAGTATTGCATCCTCCTGAACAGGGCCCTCTACATATTGATTTAGGAAACTCTTTTGGAAACATTTGACAAATTCCACCCGGTCTGGGCCTTTTACACTCTGGGTGGCCCAGTCAATACAGGGGAAATTAAAATCTCCAACCAATACTACACTATTATTCCTACAGGTATCTGCAATCTCTCGACACATCTGCTCCTCGCGTACCCACTGGGTATTGGAGGTCTATAATACAGTCCCAATAGAGTGACCATCCCCTTCTTGTTTCGAAGTTTCAACCATATGGCCTCATTTGATGACCCCTTAAGAATATCCTCTCTAAACACGTTGTTATGTCCTTCCTTATCAAAAGGGCAACTTCCCCTCCTCGCTTACTTGTACTTCTGTTATGTCTGTAGCTTCTGTATCCTGGAACATTGAGCTGCCAGTCCTGCCCTTTTCTCAGCCATATTTCTGTTATGGCTATATTATCCCAGTACCCAGAACCAGTCTATGCTCTGAGCTCATCTGCTTTACCAGTCAAGCCTTGTGTGTTGAAATAAATGCACTTTAAAACTTAAGTCCTTTCCCTTCCTTTACTGTGCCCTTGGCTATCCTGAATAGTAAACTGACTCTCGATGGCTAACGTAATTTCCCGTGACTTCCCTTATTCAGAATCCCAGCCCCCTGACCAATTAGTTTAAACCCTCTTGGGTAACACTAGCAAATCAACCCTCAGCAGGTCTGGCAGCATCTGTGGAGGGAAAAAACAGAGTTAACGTTTCGGGTCTGGTCCCATAAGGATATTGGAGCCTCTCCAGTTCAAGTGCAACCCGTTCCTCTTGTCCAGGTCACCTCTACCCCAGAAGAGATCCCAATGATTGACGAACTGAAAACCCTGCTCCCTATACCAGCTCCTTAGCCACGCATTCATCTGGCCTATCTTTCTATTTCTATCCTCACAGGTGCGTGGCACTGGGAGGAGTCGGAGATCACTACCCTTGAGGTCCTGCTTTTTAACTTCTTACCTAACTCCTTTTACTCATTTCGCAGGACCCCATCCCTTTGTCTCCCTACATCATTTGTATCGATGTGTACAATGACGTCTGGCTGTTCACCCTCCCCCTTTAGAATGTTCTGCAGCTGCTCAGAGACATCCTTGAACCTGGCACCTGGGAGGCAACACACCATCCTGGTATCTCTTCTACAGCCACAGAATCTCCTGTCTGTCCCCCTGACAATTGAGTCTCCTATCAGTATCGCTCTGTATGACTGCACTTTTTCCCTCTGAACCTCAGAGCCAGTCACAGTGCCACTGACCTGACTGCTGTTGCTAGCTGCTGAAAGGTCATTCCCTGCAACAGTATCCAAAGCAGTATACCTGTTATAGAGGGGAATGGTCACAGGAGAACCCTGCACTATCTGCCTTCCCCCCTTTACCCCTTCTGGTGGTCACCCAGCTACCTGTAGCCTGCACCTTAGGAGTGACCACTTTACTATAGCTCTTATCAATGAAGGTCAGCCTCCTCATCCCGAAACCTCTTGAGCAAAGCCCTTAGCACTTCCACTCTAACACTGGCCCACTCTCTTAATGGCTGCTCCCTTGTACACCTTTACCTGGCCAGTCATTCTCCTCACAGGAGGAGAAGAGAGGTGGGAAACACCAATGTAATATTTCAGGTTTAACCAGACCTTGACACAGAGGTTCTCTCAGACCTGCTGTGGTCATGACGATTGTGGCAATGTCTCCCAGAATTCCACTGCAATGATTCTCAGCCACCCCCTGATTCACTGCCCTTCTTTGCTGTCCCATGCAGGGTGCCCTGTAGAGGTCTCCTGTACAGTTATGATGACTGTGGTGATGTCTCCCAGAATTCCGCTGTGGTGACTCTCGGTTGCCCTTTTGCAGAGCGTGGGGGCTGTGACTACATGGTGGGTAAGGGAAGGCTGTACAGGCTAGTCTTGCATCCATTCGCAGTAAGAGTAAGAGGCAATTATATGGAAGCATAATCTTGAGGGATTGTCACAAGTGAGATGTGGAGAGGGCATTTCCACTTATAGCAGAATCTAAAACAAGAAGTCGCTTTTTAAAAATGAGGGGTTGTCCATTTAAAATAGAGATAAGGTGATTTTCTTTCTCACAGCTGGTCCCGTTTCTGTGGAACATTTTCTCCTGAAATGATGGTGGAAGCAGAGTCTTTGAAAATTTTTAAGGTAGAGGTGGACAGCTTCTTGGAAAGCAAGATTTATGAGAAAGATTGTCAGGGATAGCCGGGAATGTAGATTTGGGGTCACGATCAAATCATTCTTCACTTTATTAAATAGTGGATTAGACTCAAGGGTGGAATGGCCTGTGAGAGATAAAAGGTACTGCAGATGCTGGAGAATCGGAGATAACAAGCATGGGGCCGGATGTACACAGCAGGCCAAGCAGCATCATAGGAGCAGGAAAACTTGACATTTCGGGCCTAGACCCTTCATCAGAAATGGGGGAGGGGAAGAGGGTTCTGAAATAAATAGGGAGCGAGGGGGAGGCGGATAGAGGATGGATAGAGGAGAGGATAGGTGGAGAGGAGGCAGACAAGTCGAAGAGGCGGGGATGGAGCCAGTAAAGGTGAGTGTATGTAGCGGGGTAGGGAGGAGATAGGTCAGTCCAGGGAGGACGGACAGGTCAAGGGGGCGGGCCTGCTCCTCCTTTTTAGTACACGCGTGTTAGAGAGTGAAAATCAGCAGGTAACACGATCCATACTAATTCCAGGCTGTATCTCAGGGTATTACATCTATCACTGATTATCAGTGAGTCAATCCGTTGCAGTTGCTTACAAGGGAAGTTTGAGTTTTACCACTGTACTGTTAGTTTTCAGTGCAATTTTACGAGTCATGTTATTTATTTGGTGGAATGAATGCACCTTTCCCCTTTAGTTTCCCCATTGCACAGTGTTCACTCACTTTTAATTACTGCCCCATTGTTTCATCCTCTTTGTCCGTTCAAGGGTGACCTTCTGGTTCCTGCAACTCCTCGCACATTGGCTGTAGGTGCAAAAACCACAAGCAACCAATACTTGACTACACAGGATACAACTTTTTCAACATAAGCGCATTTGTAGAAGTCATAGGATCAGACATCTTGTGATCAGTCATCACACAATCTGATAATATGTGGCCAAAATGTCGTGTAACCAAATCTCCAGAAACATCTCCATTCAGAGGTGGCAATCTGGCCCCATTTACTGACTCACTCACCAGGGAATGGTTGGGTGCATCCAATGCACTTCCACTAGAGTCCAGCCGATTGGGCTGAAGCTATCGCAGCTGCTGAGTGAGTACATCTACTGTCATCAATAAATATATAAAAAAAACACACAGCAAGCTCACTCAATGAAGATGGGCAAAGGGTTTATTTGAGTTATTGGGAGGATACAAAGACAGATTAGTCATCCACGGTTCAGGCAAGTCAAAATTCTACATCCACTGTTAAGTCCACTCTAACACATTACTCACTATCTACTGGCTATCACTGCACTGTCAGACAGTGGCACAAGACTGCCTGAAAACATTAAGGAGTTGCAACACAATCAGCTTGAACCTGTGAAACAATTCCCATGTTGTCGTGCTGACAGCAGCATGAGGGTTTATATATTCCACAGGTTTGTTTGTTGAGCTGGTTTCTAGAATTGTTAAAAGTTTAAGTACAATTAGTTGTCACTTCTGTTATCGGTAACATTAAGTACCAGGCTTCAGGGCTGCAGAACTATCGCCGATGCCCACAGAATAAATAAGGTTTCAGTTTTCCCTTTAAAGCACAATCCTAATATCCTAATGCTGTCAGTTATTAGTATGATTACAAAATAAATAAAAGACCATTGAAGTTATACGTTGTGCTTCAAACTACACCAAACAGAAAGAACATGTCTGCTTTATGCTTTTAATGTCCAGTATTGACACTTTTTGTAACATACAAGCATTGATATTAAAGCCCTATAAGCTTAACACACAGATCAGGTTAGCAAGCTATGTAGCCATTTTAGCTCCATCACACCTTATTCCCTTATCTAACAATAGCAATGCTGGATTTAAATACTTGTTAACTCTAAAATTTAAATCCAGCTCCCAATTCAACATCAAATCAGTCCCGATTCAATTAAGGGTCAGTCAATGATTTTGTTTTAATTCTGAGGACCATCATACAGGTTGCTTTGCTGAAACTTAATACAGCATCATTGATCATCTCAAGGGTCGACTGACAGGGTTTGGACAGCTCTAGAAGGAGTCCATTGCCTTGAACTCGCTGAGGGCCTGTACTGGGGAAATGTGCTTCTTCTGGGATCCCCTCCTTACTCTCGTCTGATACTCTTCAGGTTTCTCCCTCTTCACTAGCGGCTTCTTTTCAGGGGCTTTCATCTTCCAGGACACAACGGGAGAGTTCACAGCGGCCGTGCCGTACACCTTCTGGTATTTGGTGGAAGCCACATAGGAAGCCTTCACAGTTAGAACCACTGCATTCATCAGATTCTTCGCAGCTTGGATGAGTGAGGTCGCACTATCCAACTACATGAAAGAGAAAAGAAAGTAGACAAAATGATTCAGTCAGTAATCGAAAGTACCATTCTCAGGTCAAATTTCAGTCTATGAATTATTGCTTTCTAATAACCAGGGTTTCAATGATCAAAATGAATCCTCCGTGAAAGAAAACAAAAGCTATATGTTGACTTTCACAACCTTAAGACATCTCAAAATGCTTTACAGGCAACTCAGTATTAGCCACTTGGACTTACACCACTCTGCTTGCTTTATATCTGAAAATGATAGTCATTGGATAATTGACAGGTATTTTCTCACTGTAACTGCAGCAGATTTGAGGATTTTTTTTCCTGTACATGGCTTGCAGCACTGCTAAGAATAAAATATAGAGTCATAGAATTGTACGGAAACAGACCCTTTGGTCCAACTCATCCACGCTGACCAGATTCCCAAATTAATCTAGTCCCATTTGCCACCACAGGCCCATGTCCTTCCAACCCTTCCTATTCATATATGCATCCAGACGCCTTTTAAATGTTGTAATTGTGCCAGTCTCCACCATTTTCCCTGGCAGCTCATTCCATACACTCACCATCCTCTGTGTGAAAAAATTACCCCTTAGATCCTTTTTAAATCTTTCCCCTCTAATCTTAAACTTATGCCCTCTAGTTTTGAACTACCCTACCCTTGTAAAGAGATCTTGGCTATTCACCCTATCCATGCCCCTCATGATTTTATAAACCTCTATATGGTCACTCCTCAGCCTCCAATGCTCCGGGGAACAGAGCCCCAGCGTATTCAGCCTCGCCCTACCGCTCAAACTCTCCAACCTTGGCAACATCTTTATAAATCTTTTCTGAACTTTTTCAAGTTGAACAACATCTTTTTCTATAACAGGGAGACCAGAATTTCATGCAGTTTTCCAAAAGTGGCCTAACCCATGTCCTGTACAGCCGCAACATGACCTCCCAACTCCTATACTCAATGGACTTTTTGTGACTGCATTGACCCCATATCTTCAGCATGGATTCTGCCATCTGTAGGTGAAGAGTATTAGCAGCAAATTCTCCCTTATACTCAACACATTTATATAAGGCACCAAACCCTTCTTAAGATCATGTGAAGATGGCACTGTCCTCTAAAGCACAATGCCTTGGTACTGTTCCAGCAAGCATCCTGAGAGTGACTTTGTTCTCAAACAGTTGTATACAGTATGACCTGAGACCCATACAACCAACTTGTTAATGAGATGGAGGACTTGATGGGCCAAAGGGCCTGCTTTTACACTGTAGGGACCCTATGAAGATTCACTATTCTCTGACAGTGGAAAATAATCCTCCTCATCTCTGCCTTAAAAGGGCGACTCTTTATTTGGAGGTTATATCCTCTGGTCCAAGTCCATTGGTATGCTATATGCAGAAAATGAAATATATTCCACATACCTGCAAAGTACACATACACTGCTAAAAGAAACTAAACCTGGACACAGCTCCCTGCTAGAATCAAATCACCAGTACATGTGCACAAACTTACACATCATTAAATCATTGTGAATGAACAAATGAGAACTTGAAAAGTTGATTGTAGAGCTGGCGACATCTTGTAACCATCCTGTGTCTGTGCAAACAGGCTGATAGGTTTACAATGCCATAACACCAAGGAAATTACAAAAATACCGAATAAAATGCTTTGGGATATTCTCAAGTCATGAAAATCACTATACACACTGAAGTCCTTTTTCCACACAAATGCACACATACATACACTCAGACAAATATACCACTTTACCATGTCAGATTAATTCTCACCAGTATAACTCTTTCTTTTTCCTATTTCAATCTTCAGTTGTTTATTGAAAATTCTACACTCTCTGTAAAAGGTCAGTAGAGTTAGCTTATCACTGAGTACTAGAACATAATGTCAGCAATTGGAGAACCACCTTGCGAGCATGCACAACACCACCTGTAACAGACACCTACAATCAGCAGTCAAATTCATTACATATACCTTACTCTCGGATAAATTCTGGCAGACACGTGCCTACTGTCAATTTTAATGCCACATGTAGTGATTTTTAAAAATTCATTCACAGGTTGAGGGCGTTGCTGACATGGCCAGCATTTACTGCCCACCCCTAACTGCCCAGAGAGCAGTAAAGAGTCAACCATATTGCTGTGGGTCTGGAGTCACGTGTAGGCCAGCCCAGGTAAGGACAGCAGTTTCCTTCCCAAAAAGAAATTAGCAAATCCAGGATGGGTTTTTCCTGACAATCAATTCATGGTCACCATTAGACTCTTAATTCCAGATTTTGTATTTTTCACTGAATTCAAATTTCACCATCTGTTGTGGTGGGATTCAAACCCAGATCCCCAGAATATTGCCTGGGTCTCTGGATTAACAGTGCCTCCCCTGAAGTGATGGCTCATAAGGAGATAAATTGATTTAATCTTATTTCAATTCAGCTCCAGAGAGTTTACTTATGATGGAGTTGAACAAGATTAGAAGATGCACCATAAAAAAAACCCAAAGTACTGCAGATGTTGGAAATCTGAAAAAAAAGGTGCTAGAGAAACTCAGCAGATCTGGCAGCAACTGTAGGGAAAAAAAGTTGAGAGTTAATATTTCAAATCCAGTGATCTATTCTGACAAAGGGTCACCGGACTCGAAATGTTAACTTTGTCTTTCTCTCTACAGATGTTGCCTGACCTGCTGAGTTTCTCAAGCTCTATTTTTTTTCCAAAGGTGGACATCCACTTTGGTTGGTGTGATGTAGCCAGCAGTTATGGATGTGTTGTCTTGTACACTGAATATTGCACATGTGGACGAGACTGTCAGCTACTTAGCTTAAATAAACAGCCTAATAGATGCTGACATTTCACTTGGACAGACCTAAATGTAATCTTTTCACCTGATCATTTTTCACTGTGATGTTTGGCAATAAGGAAAGTGCACACCCCATAGTTAGGTAAAAATCAAATCACATATCTAAGAGTTCAGTGTCTCTGCTAATGGCATTAGAGACGCAGCAGTAAAGATATTGATGTTCCATTCAAGAATAAAAAAGCATCATATGTTAGATATGGACAACTGGGATCAAATGACTCTCTTGAAGATAAAGAGTTTAGAGGAATTCTTAAGAGGGAAATCAGGAAGGCAAAGATAGAATATGAAATAGCCTTGGCAGATAAGGTGAAGGATAATCTGAAGAGATTCTGCAAGTACATTAAGACCAAAAGAGCAACTAGAGACAGAGTAGTGGCCCTTAAAGACTCCCCGTGGGGGTCCCAGTCCAGGATTCTCTGAAGGTTAACTTGCAGGTTGAGTCAGTAGTTATAAAGACAAAAGGAATGTTGGCATTTATTTTGAGACGACTTGAATATAAAAGCTGGGATGTACTTCTGAGGCTTTATAAGGCTCTGGTCAGATTGCATTAAGAATGTTGTGAGCAATTTTGGGCCCCATATCTCAGAAAGGATGTACTGACACTGAGTCCAGAGGAGATTCATGAGAATAATCCCAGGAATAAAAGGCTTAACATATGAGGAACGTTGAGGACTCTACGTCTATACTTGATGGAATTCAGAAGGATGGGTGAGGATCGAATTGAAACTTACAGAACATTGAAAGGCCTGAATAGATTGGACGTTGGGAAGATGTTTCCATTAGCAGGAGAGACTAGGACCCAAGGGTATAGACTGGGGGTGGAGTTTGGTCAGTGAGGTGGGAGGACCGGATAGGTAGGAGAAAAGATGGACAGGTCAAGGAGGCGGGGGTGAGCTGGGCTGGTTTTGGGAAGAGGTCAGGGGTGGGGAGATTCTGAAGCTTGTGAAGTCCACATTAAGACCATTGGGCTGCAGGGTTGCCAAGTGAAATATGAGGTGCTGTTCCTGCAACCTTCAAGTGGCATCGTTGTGGCACTGGAGGAGGCCCAGGATGGACATGTCGTCTGAGGAATGGGAGGGGGAGTTGAAGTGTTTCGTGACTGGGAGGTGCAGTCGTTTGTCACGAACCAAGCGTAGGTGTTCCGCAAAGCGGTCTCCAAGACTCCGCTTGGTTTCTCCGATGTAGAGGAGGCCACATCGGGAACAGCAGATACAATATATCACATTAGCAGATGTGCAGGTGAACATCTGTCTAATGTGGAAGGTTTTCTTGGGGCTTGGGATGGGGGTGAGGGGGGAGGTGTAGCACTTCCTACAGTTGCAGGAAAAAGTGCCAGGGGTGGTGGGGCTGGTGGGGAGTGTGGAGCAGACAAGGCAGTCATGGAGAGACTGTCCCTCCGGAAGGCAGATAAGGTGGGGAGGGAAAAATGTCCTTGGTAGTGGGGTCAGATTGCAGGTGGCGGAAGTGAGGAAGGTACGTGAGGACGAGGGGAATTCTGCTGTTTTGGTTGTTATTGCGGGGAGCGAGTGTGAGGGATGAGTTGCGGGAAACGCGAGAGATGCAGTCGAGGGCCTCTTTGACCACTGTGGTGGGGAAGTTGCGGTCCTTGAAAAACGAGGGCATCTGGGATGTCCGGGAATGGAATGCCTCATTTCGGGAGCAGATGCGACGGAGACGAAGGAATTGAGAATAGGGGATGGCATTCTTGCAGGAAATGGGTGAGAGGACGTGTATTCTAGGTAGCCTCCTACCTCCTACCTACCAAACTCATCTCCACGGCCTTGACCTGTCCGTCTTCCCTTGACTGACCAACTCCCATCCTAACTCCCCACTTACACTCACCTTTACTGCTCTATCCCCGCCTCCTTGACCTGTCTGTCTTCTCTCCACCTATCTGCTCCTTTATCCACCTTCCATCCACCTCCTCCTCTCCCTCTACTTATTTCAGAACCCTCTTCCCCTCCCCCTTTCTGAAGAATGTTCCAGCTCCACACCTTATTATCTCCAGACCCGAAAAGTCCGCTTTCCTGTTCCTCTGATGCTGCTTGGCCTGCTGTGTTCATCCAGCTCTACATCTTGTTTTCTCAGCTTCTCCAGCATCAGCAGTTCCTACTATCTCTAATTTCTGTTCCTATGTCTTATGGTCTTAAGATCGTCTTTGTGTTGAACCTCAGGAGATGGGAGAGATAGTAAATGAATATATTGTGACAGTTTTGCTGTGGAGAAAGAAATGAAGTCTAGAGAACTCAGGGAAACAAATATTGATGTTTTGAAAACAGTTGACACTACAGAAAGAGGAAGTTTTGGAGGTATTAGAAAACATAAAGTTATATACATCTCTGGGACCTGATCAAGTGTATCCCAGGATGTTGTTGGAACCTAGGAAGGAAACTGTGGAGCCCTTAGCAGAGAGGGGCCATTTGGATATAAAGTTGACTTGAAGGTAGGAGACTGAGGGTGGTGGTGGACGGTTGTTTTTTGGACTGGAGGCCTGTGACCAGGGGTGTGCCAGAAGGATCGGTGCTGGTTCCACTTCTTTTTGTCATTTACAGAAATGATTTGGATGTGAATACAGAATGTATGGTTATTAAGCTTGCGAATGACACCAAAATTGTGGACAGTGAAGAAGGTTATCTAAGATTACAAAAAGATCTTGATCAGTTGGGTTAATGGGATGAGGAGTGACAGTTGGAGTTTAATTTGAAGATGTTGCATTTTGGTAAAACAAACAAGGACAGGATTTATACAATTAATGGCAGGGCCCTGAGAGCGTTGCAGAACAGAGAGACCTAAGGGTTTAGATACATAATTCTTTGAAATTGGAGGTAGAGGGTGATTAAGAAGATGTGTAGTATGCTTGCGTTAATTGTTCAGACCTTTGAGAATAGCAGTTGGGCTATCATGTTAAGTTGTGCAGGACATGGGTGAGGCTTCTTCTGAAATACTGTGTGCAGTTCTGGTTGTCCAGTTACAGGAAGGACATTAGTAAATTGGACAGCGTTCTGAAAAGATTTATCAGAATGTTTCTGGGAATGGAGGGTTTGAGTTTTAAAAATAGGCTGATTAGGCTGGGGCTTTTTTCACTGGGGCGCAGGAGATTGAGAGGTGGCGTTACAGAGGTTTATAAAATCATGAGGGGCATAGATAAGGTGAATAGCAAAGGTCTTTCCCCCAAGGTTGGCGAGTTTAAAACAAGGGGGCATATTTTTAATGTGAGAGGAGAAAAATTTACAAAGGACATGAGGGACAACTTTGTTCGCACAGAGAGTAGTTAGTGTGTTAGATGTACTGCCAGAGGAAGCAGTGGCTGCAGGTACAGCTACAATGTTTAAAAGGCATTTAGATAAGTACCTGAAAAGGAAATGTTTGGAGGGATAAGGGCCAAATGCAGGCAGGCGGGACTAGTTTAGTTTGAAGTTGCTGACTTGCTTGCCTATCTGGTTTGTTTTCATTCAGATGTTTCATCACTACGCTCAGGGACTTAACCAGTGATATTGGACCCCATATACGAACCCATACAGAACAAAACCGGAAATGACACTACTCACTATAACAGACCGGACAGTATAAATTCCAAGCAGAACAGAATAACATTGCTTTATCTCAGGTCTCACTGATGATGTCACCTAGCATGGTGACGAAGTGTCTGAACTGAAACACGCCAGCTCGGTGAGCAAGTCAACAACCTCACCCACAACCCGAGCTACAGATCTTTGCCAAAAACCTTAAACTATTTTAGTAAAGAAAATGATCAGCATGGGTGAGTTGGACCGAATGGTCTGTTTCCATGCTGTTTGACTCTATGACTGTACTGTATTACAATGAGATGCTTCAGATACCTGGCATGCAATCATTGCAAATAAATTTTAATCATTGCGCATATGATTGATAGCACTTTTGTGTACGGGCAGATCCTGTTACAAACCAATGTCACATACATCTTGCATTAGGGGGTGATGGTGATGTAACAGTAATGTTGCTTGATAATAATCCAGAGGCTGATACACTGGAGAAACATGTTCAAATCTTGCTGTGCAGCAGCCTTTGGAATTTAAACTGAATTCATATAAATCTTTAAGTGCTTAAAGTTAATGTCTGTAATGAGGTTCATGACAACCATCATTAATTGTTGCAAAAATTCACCTCGTCACTAATGTCTTTTACGAAAGAAAATCTGCCATCCTCACCTGGTTGGCTTCATGTATTTCCAGATAGACAGCATTTTAATTGACTCTTCACTGCCCTTCAAAATAGCCCTAGATATCTTCTGAGTTCAAAGGCAATTTCATATTTGCAACAAATGCTGGCCTTGTCAATGCCTCCCATTCCCCAATTAAAAAGAAACAAATTCCACATTTGAGATGACAAGGTGTGGAGCTGGATGAACACAGCAGGCCAAGCAGCATCAGAGGAGCAGGAAAGCTGGAGTTTTGGGTCTAGACCCTTTCTGAAGACCACTGCTTGTCCAAGCCTTTCTGATGAAGGGTCTAGACCCGAAATGTCAGCTTTCCTGCTCCTCTGATGCTGCTTGGCCTGCTGTGTTCATCCAGCTCTACACCTTGTTATCTCAGATTCTCCAGCATTGGCAATCCCTACAGGGGTGGCACAGTGGCTAGCACCGCTGCCTCACAGCACCAGGCACCCAGGTTCAATTCCACTCTCAGGTGACTGTCTGTGTGGAGTTTGCACATTCTCCCTGTGTCTGCATGGGTTTCCTCTAGGTGCTCTGGTTTCCTCCCACAGTCCAAAGATGTGTAGGTTAGGTGGATTGGCCATGCTAAATTGCCCATAGTCTTTAGGGGTATGGGTCTGGGTGGGATGGTCCAAGGGTCAGTGTGGACTTGTGGGGCCAAAGGGACTGTTTCCACACTGTAGGGGTTCTATCTCTGTAAAGATTTGCATTATTGACATCTCTTTTTAAATTCTTTGTTGGGATGTGAGTATTACTGGCAAGGCCAATATTTATCAATCATATTGTGTTAACCTTGAGCAGGTCATGGTGAAGTATGGGTTTAGAATCCTGAGAGAGAGACACCTGTAACAGGTCACTTAGTGAGGATGAGAACAAATTGACTTCTTCCTCATGTTTGTCCCTTGCCTCTGGACGTAGGCCCAGATTGGCATCTATGTGCTTCAGACCTTGGCTGGCTTGGACAAGCAGTGGTGTTAACGAGTCACTCTTAATGACAAATATTAAAGATCCCTCACCCAAAGTAAATTGTATTCCTTGATACTTTTATTGTTCTTTTCAATGATCTTAAGCTTGGAGAAGCCCTGATTCAATAGCTGAGGGAGGATAGTAGATGGCAATCAGTGGGAGGTTTCCTTGCCTATCATACAAGAACATTACAGATGCAGAGCAGTCAGTGTCACAGCCAATCTGTACATGCTCTTTCCCTCAAAGTACACTTTGTCAGTGGGCACAACTTACTGGTAAATTTAGAAATGTATTGCTCCCCTGCTGCCTTACCCAAGTCACTAAAGGCCATTACTGTTTACTGCAAATTAAAAGAACAAGATTGCTTCCAGCCTGAACATAATTTCAGGCCAGAAGATGTCATTTGGGCTCTTACTGTGAATGAATTAGAAGTATTTATTTAGCTGATTTTACATTGTTCTTTTAATTGAGATTGTTGAAGCCCTGTGATTTCCTCAGTACTTTACAATCTAAATCTGTCCTCAGTGACCCAGCGGCTAGTTCATGGACTTAGCAAATAGTATAAAAACAGATATTGATTCAAAGCGCCTCTGAACCATAGGCAGAGTGTATGTAGCTTGCTGGACCAGTCCTAATGCTGTGTACAGGTGATATCGCATCGAACATCGTGAGGGGGCTGCTTCCATGCAGTAATTTAACTTTCCAGTAGAAAATCCAGTCTTTCCTTTGCTCCACTTGTTCGATCTTCTTGATTTGTTTTGGAATAGTACTAATCCAACTGTGAATAAAAATATAATACTGTTGATGCTGGAAATCTGAAGCCATCACAGGAAATGCTGTAAAAACTCAGCAGGTCTGGCAGCATCTGTGGAGTGAGAAACAGAGTTAACATTTCGAGACCAGTACGACAGTGAGTTCTGAAGAAAGGTTACTGGGCCCGAAATGTTAACTCTGCTTTCTGTCCACTGACGCTGTTAAACTGATACTATTCTTGGTTAATTATGGTTGGTTTGCTCCCTTCCTGGATATCTTTTCCTCACTTGGATATACTTTTGTTATGGGTCATGAACGACTTTCTTAAACTTTCTTTCCTGGCTGTCCTCGTGAAAAGTCACATACCTCTGACATTTACATTAGATCTCCCTGGAAACACATCTCCAAAGTGACTATAAGATCCTGCCATTGCCTCTATTTATGCTGTTACCTCACTTTCTGTTCTCAATACTATGTGCATTTGAGTGAAGAGCCATTGATCTTGCCTTTTTTGCCATTTCTTTCCCTTTTGACCCTGTTTGCTGCGTTCTTTTGTATGTTCATACATTCTGTCCCTTCTTTCCCACAGGGTGTCATTATTTAAATTGCTGCCCTGCAATGCTGCTACACTCTTTGACTTTTAAAACCCAAATACCCCCTCTCCAGAACTCCCCCGCTCACAGGCCCACTCCTATGCATTGATTTAAGCTCACCATGATGGGTTCAGAACCATGAATGCAACAGGATAACCTTGTTGCATTATAATTCCCCAGGATAATGTAAGAGATGGGCAATGATAGTAATGAAGAAAGACTATTTCCGTGATCCTGTTGTACAGTTTTTACAGCACAACACTCCACAAATCTCACTTTACCTTATCCTATCAAATTATGACTTAGCTGATTCCTTCTTAAATACTTCTCACACCATTTCCACTGGAGCAGAAAAGGGTTAGGGAATATTACCACAGAGAATGATTATAGCAAAAGTTATATAAAGGGCACATTTTATGGAGAAGTTGGACAAATATTTATGTTGTCAGGCCAGAGATCAGACACAATCTCATTGAAAAACAACAGGCTCAAGGGGCTGAATAGGATTTGGCATCAAGTCATATTTGGGATAATTTTCGAGAACCAATATGTTGTGGATCCAACAAGCACTCAGGTTATGACATTCACTTAAAATGTGAAAGGCTCCTGATTTGAAATCAGGTAGAAATAGTTCATGGTCACAGTGAGTTGAATAGCCTCTGTCTCTGCAATAATGACTCTATAATTTTTATTCCTACATTATGAACACATGAATTAGGAGCAGAAGTAGGCAACGTGGTCTCTCAAGGCTGCTTTATGTTTCAATGGGATCATGACTGCACTATTCTAGTTTCAAATTTCACATTCCCAGATAAGCAGAGGAGATTACTGGTGTAAAGGTTGGACGTCATGTAAAAGTTGACCTCATGATGTTTGGCTAAAAAACATGATTTTTCATTTATCTTTCCTAAAATGTACCCTAGATTTAGGGGATTGAAGCCTAAAAATTTCAGAACCAAAATATGATCGTAGAGATTTTAATTATTCAATTTCATTGCAAATGTTTATAAGTACTAAAGGAATTCGGCACTGGCAATTAAATGCTAAAAATTATATATTTAGGTTCCTTACTTATTCATGTTATACAAGTGAGCATGAACAATAATTAATATGAATTAGTTTCTGCTGTTGGTCTTTGCGTTATTCTGTTGAAACAGTCTTTTTTGGATTTTACTTGGCTCTAATTCAAACAGGATAACTGTCTAAAACATTACCTTTGTAAAAGTTGACATCATAACTTTAGCCTCAAAAATTGGTCTCAAAAATTGAAGCGTTACGCAAGATGATAGCACACAGCGCAGTTCCAACTTTGTTCTGACCCAACCTGTGGGCATTACACATGATCAGTTCCCGGAATTCTTGCCTGATTCTTATTCTAGCCCAGATGCACTGAGACAAAGCACAGCTATCATTCTGTCACAGTTCCTCCCCATTCCGTTCCTGTATGACACAGAATCTGACAGTGCGTGGGGCCATTAAACTGAGTCCAGACATCTCAGTGAGCTGCAAAACCATCAGCAGACAGAAAAGGCAGTTTGATTCTATTAACCTCAGCTGAACTTCAACAACAGCCCTGAGGTGAACAGCCTGTGCCTAACTCAGTAATAATTATTTCAATCACAGACTTGCATGTAACATTTTGGTTATTAAAGGAGCCGTTACAAAAGAAAAATATTGAGCGATGAGGTGTGACTGCAGTTAATTTCTGTTGTTACGAGCTTAGAATGGATGCCTGATCATTAAGGAATTTCAATTTCTGCTAGGTCAATTGTAACGTGGCATGGAGCTGCTGTCTGTTCCAGTGGAGGTGCTGCTGGTTTAGAAAAGGTTTTGCAAGAAGGTTAACTTCAGAAATATTGCTTCACATCTGTCAGAAAAACAATAACATGTCTGAAATAACTCCACAGAGGCTGGTGGTATCCCATCACTGAGTAGCCCTTTATTTACTAGTGCTTAGTACTTTATATGGGCCTGGCTTCCACAGAGCCAGCACTCAGAGTGAACAGGACCTCTGACACTCCTGTGTAAATCTGTTAGCCAAGGCACCTAAAGGCTCCATCTTGGCATTTCAGCAATTTAACTGTTCCAAGCCATTTGTAGGTAGGCTTTCCAGTGTGTGCACTCTCCTGGATACCAGCCTATCAGTTTTCTTACTGAAATCAGGATTAGTAGGACTCGCTTTTGGCTGTCTCAAGTCCGCATACCAGCAGCAAGTACAATAGCTTGCCGGCCTGGATCCTGAAGAAAATGTTAACCATTTGGCCGAGCCATGGCTATGTTTTGGGGTTTTGCTGACCTTACAGTCCCTCTGTTCAGGATATGTCCTGAGTGAGGCTATGCAATTGCCTTCACTCAAGTGGTGCTCCCTAATCTCAGTTGGCCTGGCAAGGGTGTCCACTTTCATCAGAATACCCTGTAACTCATATGCTTCACTTGCTGCATTTTCCAATGACAAAGCCAGTTGTAGTGCCTGTTTGAAGTCCAGTAGGGATTCAGCTAGTAGGCACTTTTGCATGGTTACGTCTCTTAACATCCCATTAAGAGTTAAATCAAAATCACACAGTTCTGTGAATCGTTTTAACCTCGTCAAAAATTCTGACATGGATTCCCCTGGTTCCTGAACTGCTGAATAAAACTGACAGCAACTCAAAATTAGAGGAAGCTTGGGATCATCATATTCTTTAACTAAGTCCAACAACTCTTGAGAGATTTCACTATCCGATGCCTCAGGAAATGTTAGGCTCCTAATAACCAAAAAAGCTGCAGGCCCACAAGCTGTCAGTAGAATTACTCATTGCTTTCATCTGCCCCAGTGTCATTTGCCTGGAAAAAATAACACATTCTTTCCACATACTGAAACAATCTTCGATGACAGGATCAAACGAGTCAATCTTCCCAAATAATGGCAAGATGCCAGAACGACAACTGTTCTGAATGAATTTATTTAGGAGCATTTTTTTTCTCTTGCCACCACTGAAATAATTGCACAGAGGCCAGTATCCCATTACCAAGTTACCCTTTATTTACAAATGCATTGTACTTGACACTGGTACAGCTTCCTCAGAGCCAAGTCTCAGACTAACCAATCAAGGAACTCATATTCTATGAGGTCCACCCGGCTGCTTTTGTGACAATCACTACAAAATATAATCTGGGAGCTACCATGTGGATTTCAAGCCTGCTAATGAGCATCATTTAATTCACAAAACATTATAAAATATCAAGTATGTTCAAAGAATAAGAAAGCCTTTTATTCCTTTTCATCAGGCATGGATTCATGTTGAGGATTGTTTCATAGGACTAGACAGTAACATGCACAGAATGAGGGTGAAAGCCTAACCCAATGGGTCATGCATTACAGCGAAGATCCTGGATCCACCTAGATATCCTACAATACATTGTGCCCTGTCTCTGAACATGAATTTGGTGTTTTACGCAATTTAATCAATTGCGTATATTTTCTATATTAGAGTTAGAATAAAAAATCCATCAACTAGGTTTTCTTAACAAATAATAAATTATTGATTTATTATAAAACAAAACTCAGTAAACAAAAAAAAAACACTGGTTACCACACACAGTTAATATTATGTCCAAAGAACTCAAATCAGAAACACACAACATACAGTAAATTGGAAAATAAATTCTTTCTGCAGAGATTTGATTCAGGGAAAAAGTAAACTGGTTTGGCTAAAAATCATTAGTTCTTGAAGGGAAAAAAGGATTAAATGTTTAGATGGCTGCCAATCTGGTATTTAACAAATATAGATGGTTTTTTCATAGAATCCCTACAGTGTGGAAACAGGCCCTTTGGCCTAACAAGTCCACACCAAACCTCAGAGCATCCCACCCAGACCCATCCCCTGTAACTCACCTAACCTACATATCCGTGAACACTATGGGCAATTTAGCATGGCCAATCCACCTAGCCTGCACATCTTTGGACAGTGGGAGGAAACGGGAGCACCTGGAGGAAACCCACACAGACACGGTGAGAATGTGCAAACTCCACACAGACAGTCACCTGAGGGTGGAATCAAACTCAGGTTCCCGGTGCTGTGAGGCAGCAGTGCGAACCACTGAGCCACCGTGCCGCCCCTAATCTAATGAAGAAAGATTAGAGAATTTGGGCTTATTCACCTTGGAGCAGAGAAGATTAAAAGGTGACCTTACTGAGGTGTTCAAAATTATTACTAGACACTTTACTAGACGTTACTGCACATTACTAGACATGTGCAGCTATCACTGGGTAAACGCCACTTATTCAGGAAACATGGGATTGAGAAGTCTTCTAGACACTCTTTAAACGAACATTCAGGTTTCACACTGGACGTACAACAAGGGTGTTTCAGAAAGGCAGTGACGTCAGCTAGGCTGCTTTTCCCTCAGCTGCTGTGCAAGTGACATCCAGAGCATTATCTAAATCATCATTGCCACTCGCGGCCCCTCGCAGACGAGGATGACTCTCTTCCACGGTCAGGGTGAGTCCATAGGTGGCTGTATAGACCGATGTGTTTCCTGCAGACTCTGCTACACCTGGGGCACAAGGTGATCACGGGAAGGGGAGGGTGGGGCTTTGGTGTGGCAACGTGCTCCTTTCACAGTTTTTGCCTGGCTTCCGCTTTGCGAGTGAGGCCTTGAGGGTATCACTGAAGCGCTTCGTCTCTCCACATGGGACTGCCGTTTCGGAGATGGGAGTAAAGCGCCTGCTTGGGGACTTTCTTGTTGGTTATGCAGACGACATGCCCAACCGATCGCAGCCAATCAAGTGAATATCCAAATAAGACAGTCATGAAACTCAGGCAGCTGATTTCCAGCAAGGAAGCCCACGAAATCAGCTGAAATCATGTGATTTCATAAACCGTAGAATTTTCTGCAACAGAAGGAGGCCATTCGACCCATCATGTCTGTACCAGCACCCAAAAGAGCTAACCAGCTAGTGTTATTCTCCAGCCCTATTTCCGTAGGTCTCTAAATTAATCACTTTCAAATAAATGTCCAACTCTTCTTTGAAACCTCGTATGGAATCTGCTTCCACCACTCTCCCAGGCGGTGCATTCCACATCCCAACAACTCTCTGAGTAAAGAGGTTTCTCCTTATCTCACTCCTAGCTCACTTGCTGACAATCTTGAAATTGCGACGCCTTCACTACTGACATACCAACCGGTAGAAACAGAAGAGATAATAGGTACTGCAGATGCTGGAGAATCTGAGATAACAAGGTGTGGAGCTGGATGAACACAGCAGGCCAAGCAGCATCATAGGAGCAGGAAGGCTTGAC